>CM051004.1:28151560-28179202 GCA_027704905.1 Muraenolepis orangiensis
ACTAGTCGTCACGGGAACCCGAGTGGCGGGGGAAAAAAAAAGACGGCCATCATAGAACCTTCAGCCGTTTGACAGTCGGTCAGAATCGAACGACTGTGCAGGCAGTGATGACAGTCGTCCAGTCTAACACACACACATCTACCTGGGAACAAGTTCCTAATAAAAAAAACAGAGACAGTGTTGTACAGGTGGGCGCGGTGGTTTCAGTCAGTCGCCTTTTAGACAAACAGTGACGAAAGTTGAGCAAACACAAATCACTGAACAATTTGTTCTCGGAGGACAGACTGCCTCCGAGCAGACCTTCTGTCTGACCTGTTCTCCAGAATGCAGATTTACCTCAAGTCTTACCTTCTAAAAAAACATGGTGTCATTACCTAACGGAGATTACCGAGTTACCTCTAAAAAACATGGTGTCATTACCTAACGGAGATTTACCTCAAGTTTTACCTCTGAAAAACATGGTGTCAGTACTCAACAGAGATGTGAAACCCTCTGCAAACATTGTTAGTACTAAATATAGATTTACCTCCAACTCTCTGTGTTAGTACCTGCTTACTAACAATGTCTGTCAAATGTATTACACTACATTACAGTTTGGTGGAAAGTTTGAAATTTGCTGAAGTTTAGGTATATTATCCTATTGTGTTGGGTATGAGGTTGCACATCCTCTTATCACTTTTTTACTAGTGTACTAGTGTCTTACTATTATTATTATTATTATTATTATTATTATTATTATTATTATTAGTATTACTCAGTAGATTGTTATTGTTCTATATTGTTTGCCAACTTATTGTACTTTTACCTTATTGTACTTTTACCTGAACTTATTGTGCTTCTTCCTGAGCACCGGCTCAGTTCTTGGAGACTTGTTAGGAATGAAATGCACTTTGGACTTCTGGTGACGAGTTGTTCTCTTACTTTACTTTGTTGTCGCTTTGGATAAAAGCGTCTGCTAAATGACTGTAATAAGATAATTTAAGAGGTGGTTAAGTTAAAGTTAGATGTTAAGTTAGATGTCAAAGGTAAGGGCTTGAGTTGGTTTAAGGTCCAGATAAGGATCTCTCCCAAATAAGTCCCAGGAAGGTATCTCTAGGTTCAGTTTGAAACCTGACACCGACGTTCACACCTGGCTCAGGAATTATGTTGAAGTGGCCTCTGTTCCACGGTGTGGGGAAGGAAAGGATAGGACCCCTGGCTTTGTTTGTTAGCCCAGGGAGGAGCGGTGTTCTCTGGGTGAGAATCAGACCAGAGGAAGGGGGGGGAGGAAGCGTGATTCAAAGCATAACGCTTACCTCTGGTTTAACAGAGGTAAGCGTTATGCTTGAATCACGCTGCATCGGCCTGGTGCACCAGTATACAGAAGGCCTGTAAATACTGATTGATTGATTGATAACTGATAGCCTTCCCCAAGTAGGAACACCTTTGGAACACTGGTCAAAATAAACACGTGCCAACATTTTAATCATGTAAGGCTGTTTAAAATGCATTATATATATATATATATATATATATATATATATATATATATATATATATATATATATATTAGTATATATATATATATATATATGCATTATTATTCAACATTCAAGATTTTGACTTGCCATATGCAAGTACAATGGAATGCTTACTCCCCATTCCCTTCGCAGTATGAATTGTCTAAAGTATTTATTATATAGATATATATACATATATATACATATATATATATACACATACATATATATATATATATATATATATATATATATACACATATATATATATATATATATATATATATATATATAAATGGTGTATATAGGCCTATATGTGTATATGGTATGGCCCAAAGCATCAACACTGCAGGGCCCTACTTCTTATGTGCGAATACTTCTCTTTTAATACACTTATTACAAATATAGTTGAATATTGCATTACATAATTCAATAAATGAGGTTATAGTATTCCTAATGTGTAATGTCTAGTAAGTTGCATTTAAACTAAGAAAGTATTTCAGTCCTAGTCAAAAACTGAAAAGTTTCAAGCTCCCTATATTTTGGGGGATTTTGTAGAATAAAGCTACTTAATAAAGTACTAAAGTTACATTCCACACTATTTTAAATGCAAAGTTATTGTGCTGTCTGACAAGTAAAATCATCTGAAATTCTGTACATAACAGGAAAAACTCTGTGTGTCTTCCAGTGTGCAATGCGGTGGGACCAGGGTGGACCAAGGGGGGACCAGGGTGGATGGTTATGATGGGACCCCAGGCTCCGTGCAGCTGGACGGAGGAGGCTGATGTTTGAATACACCATCTGATGCATGGTTGTTTTTTTTTTAATACACCAGCTGATGCATATCTACTACACTATCGATGGGGAATGACTTGCAGTCCTACAGCTGAACGCATTGCACCAGCCGACCACACACACACACACACACACACACACGGTCATATATAATGATATAATGTACAGTTTACATTTACAGGTTAAAAGACAGTCACTGGGTATTCAATGGGATATGAGCATGCTAATAGGTATATATATATCTATATATAGATATACATACAGGTAAGTGAGTATTTAATAAGTAGTGATCAGTTATTGAAAGCAGGATAAATATATATATAAATGTAAATGTATATAAGTGAGGATATATAAATGTGTATCCAGGAGTAGGAGCAGGTACAGTGAACAGGTATCTTATTAATAAATATTATATATATGAATAATATTGAGTATATCTTGCCGTTTTTGGTTAAATGGAAATCTCAACTACAAAAACCACACGGATAAAGGTTAGTAAAAGTCTGGTTGAGGCTCGTAAAGTCGGAATCAAACCTCGTATCGCTCTCCTATCTCCTGCAGGTAGGCGACATACTTCACTTGCTAAACAACAACAACAACAGGTGAAGCACGTGTCGTTTAGGTCTACCTTGATGTTGCCGAACACCCGCTTTGGTTTCTTGATGTCTTTGGAATATAACTCCATGATGAGGTCCGTGACGGTGGGTCCCGGTGTCTCTCTGTCTCTCTCCGGGTGAAGGTATGGGCTCAGGTTGTGCTCCTCACAGGGGTTTATGAATGTGTTATGTCGTCAGCGGACTCTCCCTCCACCCACACCCACACCTCCGTCTCTCTCTCTCTCTCTCTCTCTCCTCCTCCTTTAGCTCTCTCCTCCCCCCTTTATCTCTCTCTCTCTCTCCTCCTTACCCCCCCCATCTCTTTCTCTCTCTCCTCCTTCCCCCCCCCCCTCTCTCCTCCTTCCCCCCTCCTCTCTCTCTCTCCTCCTTCCCCCCCCTCTCTCCTCCTTCCCCCCCCCTCTCTCCTCCTCCCCCCCCCCTCTCTCCTCCTTCCCCCCCCCTCTCTCCTCCTTCCCCCCCCTCTCCTCCTCCCCCCTCTCTCTCTCTCTCTCCTCCTTCCCCCCCCCCTCTCTCTCTCCTCCTTCCACCCCCTCTCTCTCTCCTCCTCCCCCCTCTCTCCTCCTTCCCCCCTCCTCTCTCTCTCCTCTTCCCCCCCCCTCTCTCCTCCTTCCCCCCTCCTCTCTCTCTCCTCCTTCCCCCCCCTCTCTCCTCCTTCCCCCCCCCTCTCTCCTCCTCTCCTCCCCCTCTCTCTCTCTCTCTCCTCTTCCCCCCTCTCTCTCTCTCTCCTTCTTCCCCCCCTCTCTCTCTCTCTCTCTCCTCTTCCCCCCCTCTCTCTCTCCTCCTCCCCCCCCTCTCTCCTCCTTCCCCCCTCCTCTCTCTCTCCTCCTTCCCCCCCTCCTCTCTCCTCCTTCCCCCCCCTCTCGCTCTCTCTCCTTCTTCCCCCCTCTCTCCTCCTTCCCCCCCCCTCTCTCTCTCTCCTCCTTCCCCCCCCCCTCTCTCTCTCTTTCTCTCTCTCCTCCTTCCCCCCCCCTCTCTCTCTCTCCTCCCCCCCCTCCCTCTCTCTCTCTCCTCCTTCCCCCCATGAAGAAACTAATTTCACTGTGTGTGTGTGTGTGTGTACATTTTTTTACACAGTTGACACCAAAATACTGCACTAGTTAATTATGTAGTAAAGCCCTCCAGTTGAGACTGTACCAGCCTGTAGTGATTATACTGCACTCACTATCAGTACTCTACAGTTATTATACTGCACTAGTTAATACTGTACTGTATCATACAGTTAACACTATACAGTTATTATACTACACTAGTTAATACTGTACTGTATCATACAGTTAACACTATACAGTTATTATACTGCACTAGTTAATACTGTACTGTATCAGTTAACACTGACACTACCTATACTACACTAGTTAATACTGTACTGTATCATACTGTTCACACTAGTTATTATACTGCAGTAATTAATACTGTACTGTATCATACTGTTGACACTGACACTAGTAAATAATGTATTGTATCATACAGTTAACACTGACACTACTTATACTGTACTGTATCATAGTTAACACTATAGTTATTATACTGCACTAGTTAATACTGTACTGTATCATACAGTTAACACTATACAGTTATTATACTACACTAGTTAATACTGTACTGTATCATACAGTTAACACTATAGTTATATACTACACTAGTTAATACTGTACTGTATCATACGTTCACATAGTTATACTACACTAGTTAATACTGTACTGTATCATACAGTTAACACTAGTTATTATACTACACTAGTTAATACTGTACTGTATCATACAGTTAACACTATAGTTATTATACTACACTAGTTAATACTGTACTGTATCATACTGTTCACACTAGTTATTATACTGCAGTAATTAATACTGTACTGTATCATACTGTTGACACTGACACTAGTTAATAATGTACTGTATCATACAGTTAACACTATACAGTTATTATACTACACTAGTTAATACAGTACTGTATCATACAGTTGACACTAGACAGTTATTAGACTGCACTAGTTAATACTATACTGTATCATACTGTTGACACCCCCATGCCATAGTCCAGTTAATAGTCAAACAGGAGAACATATAAAAAGGTTATTACAAACAATGGTGTTGATTTTGGCCAAGTCCACTTCTCCATAAACTCAAACCATAACAATGTGATTTAGTTTGTCACATTGAAGCTTAATGAGTCATAACCCTGGGCCCATATTGAGTTACTAGATAAGGATACACACTCTTCTACAGGACACACACTCACCATTCTTAAGTAGACACTCACAAGTAGACACTCACCCTTCTAAAGAAGTACACACACACTTCTACAGAAGAAGTACCTTTAAATGACTAAGTCTTCCCCCGTTATGAATATTGTGTAGTTCCAGATCAGCAGAGAACAAGAAGGAACCGGAACCGGAACCGGAACCGGAACCACCCCCCCCCCCCCCCCACACACACACACACACACACACACACATATATATATAGACCTCCCTGTCTGGGGTCACACACACACACATATATATATATATATATAGACCTCCCTGTCTGGGGACACACACAGTCACACACAGTCACACACAGTCACACACAGTCACACACAGTCACACACTCCTTGTTGTTGTCGTCCGACGGAGAAGCCTGGAAGTAGAAGCGGTCTCACCCTCCTCGCCCGGGCCCATCCCTCAACAGTCGTTTCATTTATAGCAGCGGAGCAATAAAACCGCTGGCCAAATGACAGGGGCGGCACTTTTGATATACGCTAAACATAGCCCTGGCGGGTAGATAAACGTTTATTTGTAATCACTGTGTTTTTCCCCCTGGAGGTCAGGAGGAGAAGGAGGATTGTTTTTTAGAGCGTTGGGGGTGTGGGTACGAGTCCAGAGGAGCCACAGAGCGGAGCCATGTCGGTGTGGAGCCGGATCCCGTTTAATGTGTGAAGGATATTCATTCAAAAAGGAGACGACATACATAACGACCAATTATTCAAACATGCAGTGACCATAAGCGCGCACACACACGTAAACAACACACACACGCACGCACACACACACGCACACAGGTGACGGGAAGGCAGGAGACGCCTCGTGTTCGTTTCACAGTGATGGGTTTGTGTTCCACTTATTTCACAAATGAACAAAAATAACCAAGCACAGCCGATCTCCTCTGGAAGGTTCCGGGGGTTCCGGTTCCGGGTTCTGACACAGAACAAACAAGAAGTCGCTAAGGAACATACGGAACAGGGGGAGGGGTGAACAAAAGTAATGGCACGGTGTAATTCAGAAACTGAAATGATCGGAAACCATGCCAGCAAAATATATATATATATATAAATATATATATATACACACACACACACACACACACACATACAAAATACAAATAAAAAATATCAATCAATAGTGATTGATTGATAACCAATAGCACCGAGTATACCAACCGACGACCTGCATAGTTCATCTTGCCGACCCGCAGGTCAGAGGTCGTCGGGAGGTCATTCTGAGGCACGTGGTGACGGGGCTTGTTTTACCGTGTGTTCCGGGAAGAAGAAAAAATTGATGGGAAAAAAAATCTTAAATAAAAATAAGCGGTAACATCCGCCTGTCCGTCGAAGAGTCGCCATGGAAACGTCCGTCCGTCCGAAAGAAGCTTCTCGTACCAAAAACCAGAGCTTTTTGGTTTTAAGAGAACAGGAATATATACAAATAATACCCGAGACGGCTCTCCCCCCCCCCCCCCTGGGTGTAACCCCGGGACCCACCCACACCAGAGTGTAAAATACTGTCTTTAAGGTTGGGGGTTCAACTCCACTGGGAGAAAGGGGGCACCCGGGGACTACTTGGCAAGGCAGGGGGAAGGGGACCCCGTCTGTTTTGAAGGCACGACGTGGAAGATGTAGGGAAAAAGCCAAGCCCTGACGACCCTTTGGGATGAATAAAAAATAAAATAAACACATAATTTTTTTTTTTAAAACACACAACTATGTTGTAAAAATTTAAATCCATTATAAAAATTTAAAATGTTCTGTACAAAATCCAACCGTAAGAGCGAGTCTTGCATTGTGCTTTCATATATATATATATATATATATATATATATATATATATATATATATATATATATATATATATATATATATATATATATATATAAAAAACTTTGCACACGTGTTCCACAAGATGAGTGCTGTCCACGTCTCGTGGTTTTTCTTCCTTGTAAAGCGACCACAGAAGAAGAAGAAGAAGAAGGGAATAATAATAATAACAACAGTAGAAAGCGTGGAGGCGGTTCACACGTAGGCTCCCAGCGCGGCGTGGAACTCTGTCAGGCACTGGACCAGCTGCTGGAACTTGGGCCGCTCCTCCGGGTCCAACGCCCAACAGCACGCCATCACCGCAAAGCTGCAGGGGGCAACACAGCAACCAGCCAATCAAAACAACAGAACCAGACAACCAATGACAATACAGCAGAGGAGGAGAACAACCAATCCAAAACCGCCATCACAGCACAAGTAGTAAGCAAGAGGACCAAGAACAACCCAAACGGAGCACTGCAGGGAACAGAACCGGAGAACATTGTTTTCCTCTCTCTCTCTCTCCAAAAGGAAGCCCATCCACTCAACACCTATTCTTCTTGTGGAGGTCAAACCAAGCCAGGGAACAGCTGATTCGTGTTTTCATTTGGATTGTTTGTAGGAGAGGACAGCTGCAGGAGAAGACCTCGGGCAGAAGACAAGTGTGATAAGCAGGTCGCTAACTACTGCATCTTAATGTTTCGCTACGTGTCACAATTAGGGCTGTCCCTGATCCCTGAGGGTTAACCGGATGTTTTCTAACGACTATAAAAAGGCTAGAAATAAGTCAAAATTGGGCATAATTACAACCCAAGAGGCCAAATGTAAATAATCATCCAAAAATAAAACTAGATGGCCCTCGATAGCGTGCATACATCCGCCTCACCAAAAGTCCCCTGGATCCGGACTCAGATCTGCGCCAAAATCAAATCAACTATTTCTTGGCTCATAAGTTATCTAACCACAAAGTTTTTTGTTTTGCTTGTTACGGTGAACTTTGCTGTACTCTTCCATCTGCAATTTAGACCAAACCACTCAAAATGTTCCGGAAAGATCGTAATCTGAGGGGATATTAATGAGAGTAATGGACCATTAAATATGGTTGCTGTTTAAAACAAATCATTATGGGAGAGGGGCAACAGAGGCTAAATGACGTTGAAAACCTCTAGCAAGTTCCAGGGCTTTCCTGAAATGTTTGGATCGGCGGCACCGTCCAGACGGCTAGCGAATCAACATTTGTAAAGTTTGTTCAGGACATTTGTGCGGCCGTTAAATGGGGTTTGTTTGTATGAAGTTCATCAGGCGGTTGATTGGCTCGGCGTTGATAACGTTTAAAGACGTTCGTACAGAAGTCGCAAAGAAGGGCGGTTAAAAGTTAACACTTAAAACGTACAGTTCGTCGGGGCAGTTGATGGGCTGGGCTATTCTGTAGCCGTCCTTCAGGTAGGCGGACATCTCGAAGGGGTCTATGTCCACGTACGGCGTCTGACCGAGGGTCATCAGCTCCCACAGAGTCACTCCGAACGCCCACTGTGGGGAAAAACACGGCAGAAATAAAACACAGAATTAGTACACATGTTTGAACCCGGGGTTGAGTCAAACTCTACCAGACATACAAGATACAAGATTTTTATTTGCCATTTGTAACAAGTACATAGGAACGCTTACTCCCTATTCCCTCCCGCAGTATAAATCTTAAAAATAAAAATGATATATACACTAAAATACATTTTTTTTAAAGAGCAGCAAAGTGACTTAAATGATATGTACGTTTAGTTAGACGAGTGTTGTGGTTTAGTTAGACGAGTGTTGTGGTTTAGTTAGACGAGTGTTGTGGTTTAGTTAGACGAGTGTTGTGGTTTAGTTAGACGAGTGTTGTGGTTTAGTTAGACGAGTGTTGTGGTTTAGTTAGACGAGTGTTGGTTAGTTTGTGTACAGCCAGTCAGTAATTAAGGAGCAAAGCGCTGTACCGAAACAATAAAAGGAAATGTTGTATTATATACAAACATTGGATAAGGAGGTCGATTGAGGTCTTTATGTTCCTGGGCTGCCAACCTTTGAGCAAGGCACAGAGTGATAACTTGGAAGGCAAGATATATTTAGTACAAAAATGATAACGTGGGCATTTGTAAAAAAAAAAACTAAATCAAGATAATTTTAAATTGTGTCGCTAGTCATTGCTCTATCACAATAACATGACCTTTACCCAGACATGTATCCGCCTCACTAGTAGACCGAGATGTTCATGTCGGAATTTTAAACTGGAGTTTTGAACCCTTGAGGCCGTCTTATAATGTTGTGACGACGGCTGATCGTAACTCTAGCATCATGCCAAGGGGTCCCCAGAGGATGTGAGCTTTCACGGGTGGGCAACACACACTCCCTTTAAAGGACATGTGGGGACTTTAGGAGGAGGAGGAGGAGGAGGAGGAGGAGGAGGAGGAGGAGAGAGAGAGAGAGAGAGAGAGAGAGAGAGAGAGCGAGAGAGAAAGAGCGGAAGGGGCTGCGGAGGGGAAGGGGCTGCGGAGGGAGGAGAGGAGAGGGGAACCACCCATTAATCTACTCTGTGGTGCCAGTGCTGCCAGTGAGGTGGCGGTGTGGAGTGCGTAGTGCTGAGGTCACCACCAGACATCAGAGCATCTCCGAGGGGGAGCTGGAAGAGGTTACTATGGTTACAGTGGGAGTTGTAGAGCAGTTCAGCTGCTGTTTACGCCTGGCTATGCTTTACTGTAAGTGTACTGTGTGTGTGTCTAATTGCCAATGCGTCATAGCGATATTTATATACAGTTCAGTAAATTGTTATCGGGCTGGCATTGGTTTACTGTGTGTGTGTGTGTGTGTGTGTGTGTGTGTGTGTGTGTGTGTGTGTGTGTGTGTGTGTGTGTGTGTGTGTGTGTGTGTGTGTGTGTGTGTGTGTGTGTGTGTGTGTGTGTGTGTGTGTGTGTGTGTGTGTGTGTGTGTGTGTGTGTGTGTGTGTGTGTGTGTGTGTGTGTGTGTGTGTGTGTGTGTGTGTGTGTGTGTGTGTGTGACAAAGAATGATGACCGGGCAGGAATGCGCAGGGCCCAGGGGTAGACACTGTGTGTGTGTTACATCTGACATTCTGAGGACAGAACACACACACAGTGAAAGCAGCGCTGCATCCGAGCAGTCTTACCACGTCGCTGGCGCTGGAGAAGTCGTTGTTGAGCAGACTCTCCAGGGCCATCCAGCGGACCGGACGGTTCTCGTTGTCCCCCAGACAGTGGTAGTCCATGGGGAACAGGTCCCGCGCCAGGGCGTTATCCGTGATCTTCACCTGCATGCTGTCATCGATGCTGTGGGCCAGGACACACACACACACACACACACACACACACACACACACACATATTATGCAAGGGGTTAGGAGCCATCCTGTGATTGGTCATTTTGGACCAATCACAGGACAGCTTTCACTGATCCCAGACAGGATTACATCATCTGATCTTTGTGATGTGAGGATGTTGCGGTCATCCGGATGAACATAATATAGAACATAATAAGAAAACCTGTACATCTACTACTCTATAAGTTATACCTCTGGCCAGCATGCCTACACAGTATACTACACCCGTTTTTTTATACCTAGTAGACAGTTTTTACATCCTATTTAACCACTTGTACATTATATATTACCATGCAACTTATTTTCTCTGTACTGTACTTGGGGCTGCGCAATGACAATACGTTTTAATCTAATGACGATACATTTTAACCTAATCTAATTAAGTACATAAGATAGTGTGTATATGTAAAGCGTGTAGATATAAAGTGTGTGTATATTTAAATGTACATGTTTAAGTGTGCATGTTAAGAAGTACATGATTAGGTGTACATGTGCAGAGGGATATTTAGGTGTACAATGTTTAAACATTGTGTAGAGGTACACGTTCGCACATAAGAGGCGCTAACCTTTTATTCGTGCTTCCAGGTTTAGTTTCCTTAGAAAACCCGGTCACCACGTGTGTAGCACTATACTACCGTCGACCGTGACTAGTAAATAGTCTGAGCTGAACAACACGGACGGGACACGGCGCTTCTTAAAATAGTCTGGGAGTGAAGACGAAGAAGTGGGCGTGGAGCCGGAGGAAGAACACTCACACACAGTTCCTGGCGGCCAGGTCTTTGTGGATGACCTCTCGACGGGCCAGATAGCTCATCCCACACGCAACCTGGATCACCATGTACACCAGGTCCTGCTGGGACACCGCCTGGGGAGACAGAGAGAGAGAGAGAGAGAGATGTCGGGGTGAGAGAGACAGAGAGATAGTGGGGGAGAGAGAGATGTGGGGGAGAGAGAGATGTGGGAGAGAGAGCGATGTGGGAGAGAGAGCGATGTGGGAGGAGAGAGAGATGTGGGAGAGAGAGAGATGTGGGAGAGAGAGAGAGAGATGTGAGGAGAGAGAGATGTGGGAGAGAGAGAGTGGCGAGAGAGATATGTGAGGGAGAGAGATGTGGGGAGAGAGAGAGATGTGGGAGAGAGAGAGTCAGAGAGATGTGAGGGAGAGAGATGTGGGGGAGAGAGAGATGTGGGAGAGAGAGATATGTGGGGGAGAGAGATATGTGGGGGGAGAGAGAGATGTGGGAGAGAGAGATATGTGGGGGAGAGAGATGTAGGGGAGAGACAGACAGACAGACGTGGGGGAGAGAGAGACGTGGGGGAGAGAGAGATGTGGGGGAGAGAGAGACAGAGAGATAGTGGGGGAGAGAGAGATGTGGGAGAGAGAGATGTGGGGAGAGAGAGATGTGGGGGAGAGAGAGAAGTAGAGAGAAAAGGGAGGAGAAAGAGAGAAAGAGAACGGGGGAGAGAGAGAAAGAGAAAGGGGGAGGGAGAGAGAGAAGTTGAGAGAAAGGGGGAGAGAGATATGCGGTGAGAGCAAGAGAGAGAGCGAGAGAGCGAGAGAGGAGACAGAGAGAGAGTGATGTCGGGGAGAGACAGAAAGTAGTAGAGAAAGGGGGAGAGAGAGAAAAGAGAGAAAGGGGTAGAGAGATGGAAAGAGAAAGGGGGGGGGGGGAGAGAAAGAGAGAAGGGTAGAGAGGAAGAGAGGGGGGGGAGAGAGAAAGAGAGAAGGGGTAGAGAGATGGAAAGAGAAAGGGGGGGGGGGGAGAGAGAAAAGAGAGAAAGGGGTAGAGATGGAAAGAGAAGGGGGGGGGAGAGAAAGAGAAAGGGTAGAGAGATGGAAAGAGAAAGGGGGGGGGAGAGAGAAAAGAGAGAAAGAGAGGTTTAAAAGGTTAGAAGCTCAAAACACAAAATCAACTGTCGCTATCCTCATAAAAGACAAAACATTTTGTCCACGTGAAGCCCCGCCCCCCCAGGAGATAAGAATCTAAAGCAGATAATGGGTGCAGCAGAACCGAACGAGTAATGGTAAATATACCGTATACTTAGGTGTGTGTGCTGCTCTGCCCCACAGTGAGACTAGCCACAGAGGTCTCTCTACCCGGTAAGAAGGTGGTCGTTCAGGGAATAAAGACAGCTTCCTGTCATGCCAGTGTGCTTCCTGCCTACGAGAACCCGGGCAGAAGGGCGGATCAGACGAGGTGAAGCTGCACCAGTCCTCGAGGAGGAGGAGGAAAAAAATACCACAGCAACAACAGCGATGACAGATGGAAAGGTAGGTGTGTGTGTGTGTGTGTGTGTGTGTGTGGTGTGTGTGTGGTGTGTGTGTGGTGTGTGTGTGTGTGTGTGTGTGTGTGGTGTGTGTGTGTGTGGTGTGTGTGTGTGTGTGTGTGTGTGGTGTGTGGTGTGTGTGTGTGTGTGTGTGTGTGGTGTGTGTGTGTGTGTGTGTGTGTGTTTCCCTGCAGAAGGACGACGCGTAAACAAGGATGTAACAAAACAACGACAAGGGGTCAAAGGTTACTTTGTATTTTGCACGTGTTAATCATGTGCTGCCGAAATGTTATATAATAGCATCTTACACACTCTGAGTCAGAGGAAAATCGATTACAAAAAAAGGCTGGCACACACTTTTGTTTTGGGAGACTTGGGGAGGGAGCCAGAGTATGTCTGTCAGCCCCGACGAGGTCCAGGCACAACCACAAAAGATGGAGGAGACCCACGGGGCCTTTCTGAACTTTATTTATTATTTATATTGATATATTATATGTTCTACCTCTCTGTAGTGGAGCGTAACACCTTGACGCCTCAATGAAACTCTCTCTCCACACTAATTACAGAAGCTTGACACAGACATCCTGCCCCCGGGTGATCTCACACACACACACACACACACACGCGCACACGCGCACACACGCACACACGCACGCCTTTCTGTGTGGAAGGTGTGGCACTCTCTGCTTGCTTAAATACACACACACACCGGCCCTTCTCCTTATGTAACCGCGGCCGGGCGAGACGTGGTACACAGACGATGGTTTACGAGGTGAGTGAACAACACGTGTGAAACGCCAAAAAGAACACGATCTTGACATACGAAGGGTGGGGGAGCGCAGCCCGCAGCTGTTTGCGGCGAGGTTCCTCGAGTTAGAGTGTTTCTCGATGGGAGGGAGGGAGAGAGGGGGGGGGGGGGGGGGAGCGGGGAAACTGAGAAACCAGGGAGGAGATTTGAACGGCAAGCGGGCGAGAAAGAGAGCGAGAGAGCAAAAGAGAAGCCTCGGCACCAGATGTTGCATTTTTCGGAAACATCTGCCAAGCAGTAATGCTAGGCTGTCTTTATGTTTTCCAGCAAAAACACCACGCGCCTCGCCGCACACACACACACACACACACACACACACACACACACACACACACACACACACACACACACACACACACACACACACACACACACACACACACACACACACACACACACACACACACACCACACACACACACACACACACACACACACACACACACACACACACACACACACACACACACACACACACACACACACACACACACACACACACACACACACACACACACACACATATATATATATATATATATATATATATATATATATATATATTCACTGACACTTTGCAGTTTGAACAGCTTGAAGGAGTGAATGAGTGAGTATCTGTCAGCATCTTCACAGGCCAACAGACAACAACAAGAGGAGTGAGCTGGTGATTGTTTACCAGTTCCCAGGAGACCAGCACATAGGAGTTAATGATGAGTGAGTGACCTACTTAAGGAGTGTCAGTATCTTCATGTGCCAAGACAACAGTGAGTGAGTGATTGTTCAGTCTCAGGGAGACCGATCAGTCGAGAAGTTAATGATGAGTGAGTGAATTTGTTTGTCAGTGTCTTCAGGTGCCATGGCAACAAGGA
Source organism: Muraenolepis orangiensis (assembly GCA_027704905.1). Taxonomy (NCBI): domain Eukaryota; kingdom Metazoa; phylum Chordata; class Actinopteri; order Gadiformes; family Muraenolepididae; genus Muraenolepis; species Muraenolepis orangiensis. The sequence goes on from CM051004.1 coordinate 28,165,832, forward strand.
GAGTAAGTGAGTGGGTGAGTGATTGATTGTTCATCTGTCTCCGGGAGACAGACGTGGAGTTAATGAGTGAGTGAATTCATTAATTAACGTGAGTGAATGAGTGAGTGATTAATTGTTCATCAGTCTCCAGGAGACCCACAAGTGAGTGAATTAATTAATTAACAAGTGAGCGTCCATATCTTCAGGTGCCAAGATGAAAATGAGTGAATGGGTGAGGGATTGTTTATCAGTCTCCAGGAGGCCGACATTAACACTAGAGAGATTAACAATGAGACTGAACGAGTGAGTGAGTGAGTGAGCGAGTGAGAGTCCCCAGGTGCCAGGAGAACAGCTTCACCTCACACTCAGACAGAGCCCTGATTGACGCCCACGGAGACAAGCTTCGTCTTGCGACGGGAAAACGTTTCTGACAAACACACTTTGATTATTATCGTCTCACAGAAGGCCCGAAGGCCAGAAGGTACGTGTGTGTGTGTGTGTGTGTCTGCTGGCTGATTGAGGAGGTTATATCCACCGCGCACACCATGCGAAACATATGCAAGACACCCTGGAGGGTAAGCAAACATAGCGGAGCCCTTGTGTTCCACAGGCACATCATAAAAAACATCTCCCTGTGTGCCCAGAGCGTGCCTGTCTGCAGCGCCGCTTGGTTAGAACGCCTTACGATGGCTCCCGGGCCTTGATTGGTCCAATGCGCACACAGAGTTATGTAGGAGACTTTGATTACACCATAATGGTGATTACACCAATAAGCTCGCCAGCGTGTTGATATGTCGCGACCTAATAGCTGGGTAGTGTGGTGGAAGACTAGAAGGCTAGTCGACAGAATCGAGGCGCTTGTGCACTCCAAATAAGGCGGCTACTTTGTTAGCATTATGCTAAATGATTAGTGACAAACGCAAGCAATTGCAACACTGTTGATGAGATGGCATTTATACAATTTGAATAGTAGGTGAATAAGCTATTGAATATAGCTAAATGCTACTTTACTTTATGCTTATTAACTCAAACAAATTGTACATAGAAGGTCAGCAGGGAAGAAGCTATATGCCAAGAGATTCACCAGCGGTAGCTCATCTTGGGGTTGCTAGCTTGCATCCGCGCATTACGCAGTAGTAGCACAAGAAGGGGCTTGAGGTTTCTCCCGGGTAAACGGCGAAGGAGCTATGCGCCAAGAGGCTAACCAGCGGTAGCTCACCTGGGGGTTGTTAGCCTCGGCTAGCTTGCACTGGCGCAGGAAGAGCTTGAGGTTTCCCCAGACCATGAAGGGCAGCAGCACCATGGGCTTCTCTCCGTCCTCCGTACACACCTGGCTGATGGGCAGCAGGTTCCTGGGAGAACATACAACAAATATGAACTGGAGTGGCCCTCAGTAGAGCGCATACCACCTAATGACAATCAACACTCTGAATCCCAAATATATATATCTTTTTTTTTATTTAAACATTTTTTGAAGAAGAAGAAGAAAGGAAAGAGCAGGGCAGGCCGCAGACATGGAGGACTATTCTGCAAAGCAGGTTACGGAAAACCTAGACGAACCTCCCAATAGCCCACTTGTTTATAGTCACATGTCGGTCCGCGTCCGAGGAGGTGATCCGAGACACGTTCGCCTGCCACACCAAAAAGTCCCCTGGATCCGGATTCAGATCGGGATCCGTGCCAATTGTGACAATTTATTGTACATATTATTTTTATGGTGTTGTTTTGGAGATGTATACTGCGGGAGGGAATGGGGAGTAAGCATTCCTATGTACTTGTTACAAATGGCAAATACAAATCTTGCATTGTAAAATCGAATCAACTGTTCCTTGGCCCAGAAGCAATCTAACAACCAGGTTTTGTCCAATTCCGTACATCACTTTTTGAGTTATCTTGCCAACAGACAAACAAAGACGGGGGCGAAAACATAACCTCCGGTCAATCTTTGAACTAAGACATTATCCATCCATCGCTGTACTCTATATATATGATATATATATATCTATACATCTGTTTTACGCTATACGTTATTTATAGTGGAGGCAGGCAGAGACACAGCGATGGCCGTCCCCTCACTAGAAGTTCACCCGAGTAAAGAGGAAGCAAAGGGGAGCTCTGTTTTGTTAAGTTTTTGTTCTTTATTGCCGGGCAGTGGATCGCGTGACACTGAAGAGGATTCCAGGATGGCGTTAGGATGGCGGGAAGGGTTGTCGGTGGACACTGCCAGACCGGTGGAAGAGGAACTGTCTCATCTCCTCTCCAGCCCTCGGCGGCGTGGGCTAGGATGCGGTGAACGGCGGTTCGTCACATGACCCACCCAGTGTCACGACCTTGCATCACATCAACGTCTGCTCAGGAACAACCCACTCCAAATAAACTCACACTCAGTGTGTGTGTGTGTGTGTGTGTGTGTGTGTGTGTGTGTGTGTGTGTGTGTGTGTGTGTGTGTGTGTGTGTGTGTGTGTGTGTGTGTGTGTGTGTGTGTGTGTGTGTGTGTGTGTGTGTGTGTGTGTGTGTGTGTGTGTGTGTGTGTGTGTGTGTGTGTGTGTGTGTGTGTGTGTGTGTGTGTGTGTGTGTGTGTGTGTGTGTGTGTGTAAACTCGATCTGATTAGTCCAGAAGTTATGTTGTAAAGGTTTCATCCACTAATATTGTTGCATCCGACTCTTTGCATGTCTGAGAGCATTCCACAGCAATAAACGCAGGCCTTGGTTTGTGGGAGGGCCCGCGTCAAACCAGACGGTAGACTCCAAGAGTTACACCGAATTGCCCGGCACACTAAGCTCAGCATGTCCGTTACACAGGCGCAACATCTGCCGCACTAAGAGAATTATTTAAAGCACTACTTCACCCTCGGTGGCGTATCATGCACTTCTATTTGGCTTAATAGCCCCATACATTTGGTAAGGCTACCCGTTCCTTTATCTTTCATTGTCCAGGATGACCCTGTGTGTTACAGGGTGCACACTTGATACATACAAACACCGCCACCTGGCTGAGAGGTGTGAAACACCAAGGCAGACACTTGGGCAGGTGAGGTACGTGCATGCAATCCCCCCCCCCCCCCACTCTACTGACCTGTGGTGGAGCCCCCGCAGCTTGCAGCTCTCTGTCAGCATCATGGTGACCTGGACCTCCGACGCATTATCTAGACACCGGGGGGGGGAACCACAGAGACCGGTTATACACTGAACACACACTCTTAATCTGTGGGCGCAGCATGGGTGCCATGGGCGAACCTAGCATGGGGCATTGGCAAACCTAGCATGGTAGCTGCTGGCTAACCTAAGCATGGGATGGGAGCCACTATTGTTGCTCTAACAGGAAATCGGGGTGTAATGGCTGGCGTGAAGCCGCCATCCACCGCGCCCTGCGCAAACACCAGCCGCCAAGGAGGGCAAAGGTCAGCCGCCGCAGCAACCCGATGAAAGGTGAGAACAATGTTGGCGACAGACCCGCCCCTAACTGGAGCCCTGGAGCCTTCTTGGCTTGGCGAGCGATCGCAGGAAGTGGGGACGTGTGAAACTCATTCACGCAATGTCCTCAATCACACGGTGTCCGGTTGGGATGCAGGGTTTCCAAAACATTGATGAAGTTATATCAATGTCATTGATCGCTGATAGGATTTTCAATGCGGCTACAAGTCTGAGTCCGTTTCTCATTTCGTAGCATTTCCTTTAGCCCCCCCATTTCCATTTTGAGGACTGACGGGACAGGGCTTTGAGAGCATCTGAACTGACGGAGGGAGTGGTTGGTCATCGGTAGCAGAAAGTCCTCTGCTTACAGAGGGACTTTGAGCAGAGTTTAGGGTGTTTCTTTGCAGTGGAAACACACCACAGGCGTGCCACACATTACATAAGTGCAGCTGCAGTGATCGGGTTTCACTTGCAACCATCGGGGCTTGGAGCTGTGTTTGGCAGGAAGCCCTGCCAAACACAGCTCTGGCTACAAAGATGATCCGATCCTGATGTTTAATAAATCAAAATAAGGAAAAAATCTGATTGATGTGTCACAAAACATAAATCTCATCCTCCAGACGGTGGGTTGAACTTGACAAAACCATCCACAAATCATCCATGTATGAGATATAGACATGCGTTGGCTACAGGACCAGTAAAGTGAAATTCTCTGATCTTGTCAAAGGGTGTAGAGAGAGAGAGAGAAAGAGAGAGAGTGTGTGTGTAGAGAGAGAGACTGTATAGAGAGAGAGAGTGAGAGAGACAGGCACACAAACACAGACAGACAAGAGAGACACAGACAGACATACCTTTCACCGTCTTCACAAAGACCTGCTTCTCTTTGGTGGGGTCCTTGTCGTCCAGGACAACGCCGTGAAAGATGCGGCCAAACGTTCCTGAAGAGGAGAGAGACCGAGCGGTTATTTAGGAGGAAGACGAGCCAGACTAATGTCCGTGACATGTCCACTGGGAGCCATGTCTGGGCCTTCTGCAAATATGTCTTTAGGAACTTTGCTGCTCTCGACACTCCATCAGTCGCAGGCCAAAACTGTCACCAACAAGCGCCAGACCAGGAGTACTCATCTGGACCACAGAAGAACTCCCTTAACCTTTCCCCGGTTCAAAGGCTTAGCAGCTGGTAACTGGTGAGGTCATAAAGTTCACACCCCAAAGATACCTACTCAATTCCCCTAACAATGCATCAACATCCCAAAACACAACTAGTCAACACCCCATTACATAACTAGTCAACACCCCTAACATACCTAGTCAACACCCCTAACATACCTAGTCAACACCCCTCACATACCTAGTCAACACCCTCACATACCTAGTCAACACCCCTCACATACCTAGTCAACACCCCTCACATACCTAGTCAACACCCCTAACATACCTAGTCAACACCCCATAAACCCTAACATATGTAGTCATAACCCCTAACAAACCTATTCAACAGCCCTCACATACCCCTAGTCATAACCCCTAACATGCTTGGTCATAACCCTTAACATACCTAGTCAATACCCTTAGTCAAAACCCCTGACGTGCCTAGTCAACACTCCTCACAAACCACTAGTCACAACGCATGACTAAGTTACCAAGTAAACAATGCCTCACACACATAAACATCAATTTGTTCTGGCTCTCATTAACCTTAATTGTATTCGTTCAAGTGTCAAGGCATTTGACACTTGAATAAAAGGATCTTTCCAAACTAGCAGAACAGAAGGAGGGTCTGTGGAGACAGCATGAAAAACTTGGCACTCAGAGAGAGAGCGAGAGCGAGAGAGAGAGAGAGAACCACTGTACTCTCCTTTGTCTAAACTGCCGTCAAGTTGCTTCAGCGACCGCAGGAGGATTTAACCATCCCTGGAAGCGATAAACGGCATTAAGCAAAATAAACTATCAACGTAAAACTTCAAAAGAAAAAAAAGAGGCAGCTAAATAGGGCCGAGCCCGAAAGGCGCTCGGCCCGGTCGGGGGGGAGGCGTGTCTAAACACGAGCGTGAGGGGAGGAGAGGCAGGTACAGAGGCCCGTCTGTCTCCCCTGTTCACCGGCGCTGAGGACAGCATGCCCGGACCCGTCTGCCTCTCCACGCCGCAAGAACATCCATCTCAAAGTATAACTCAGCCCTGCGTAACTGCGTCACGGATACAAAAAAACAAACACACCGCACGTGTTTTACACTGAAATGACGGCGTGCGCTAGTGTGTGGAAATCCGCTCATGTCAATCGTGACACATGGCGAGAATTCGAACGAAACAACAATGGTCCAATGATGTGGATAGACAGGCTGCAAATTGATAACATCATACTTGATACAACAACAACATGACTGTTATAGCCTACTGCACAGTTATCAGTGATGTTATGTCTGGCAGATGCTCAGTGTCTGCCGAGAGATGACGGACAAACAAACTGAACAGCCTGGGGGTAGGACGATGTTGCGTGCGTGCGTTTCCATGGTTACCTTCATGCAAGACGTCCCGCAGCGTGACCCTCTCCCTGGAGATGGCAATGTCCTTGACCTTGGCCTTTGCCTCCATCAAGGTCACGCTCCGGAGGTCGTTCTTCTCGATGCGCAGTGACGGGTAGCCTGCAGAGAGAGACAGAGAGACACACACACACCTTGATTGACCACCAAAAGACATCTGGATTTACCGCCCAAACACAAACAGATCTGGATGTACCACCCACCCAATCACATACACACACATCTGGATTTACCACCTAAACACACATCTGGATTTACAGTTTTACAGACACATCTGGATTTACAGTTTTACAGACCCACACATCTGGATTTACAGTTTTACAGACAAACCCCTCTGTAAATGTAAACACACGCCGTTGGTTTGACGTTTGGCGGTGGTAGATACGTGAGGCTCACCACCGGTGGAATATAAATATAAAAGATGGGGGAGGCGTGGAGTTTAAACGACAGATTTGATTATAACTAAATTCTCCTTTTGGAGCAAAGTCATTTGTGGCTGGAAAGTGCGGAATTCTTTTTGGCTGGAATTTGTGGCTATAAATCAGTGGGATGGTTTGAAACAAAGTGGACACGATTGCATTTTATTTATTATCTGGAGGTAACGAATCTGAACTAATGTTCTTTTTTTTGTCCGTCCGCCCAGAGCCAGAATCATATCGTATCGAAAAAAAAAAAAAAGTAATCTGTAACTGTTATCAATCATTTAATATCTACACAGGCGTGGTCACTTTCAGTTACAGAGGTGATTGATGTGGTGTAGTTCTGGGTTGATCCCGTTCCCGCAGAGTAGACGGAACAAAACAAGCCTGCCCTGTGCCGCATCAAATCATTCTAGCGTAGATATACACACGGTAGGGTACTTCCTGGGAGATATACGAGGTACAGTCACTTCCTGCTCATGAGGTATGGTCACATCCTGGGAGATATACGAGGTACGGTCACTTCCTGCTCATGAGGTACGGTCACATCCTGGGAGATATACGAGGTACGGTCACTTCCTGCTCATGAGGTACGGTCACATCCTGGGAGATATATACGAGGTACGGTCACTTCCTGCTCATGAGGTATGGTCACTTCCTGGGAGATATACAAGGCATGGTCACTTCCTGCTCGCAAGGTCAGTCACTTCCAGGGAGATATATACGAGGTACGGTCACTTCCAGGGAGATATACGAGGTACGGTCACTTCCTGCTTATGAGGTACGGTCAGTTCCTGGGAGATATGAGGAACGGTCAGTTCCTGGGAGACATAGGAGGTACAGTCACTTCCTCGGAGATATATGAGGTACAGTCACTTCCTGCTCACGAGGTACGGTCACTTCCTGCTCACGAGGTACGGTCACTTCCTGGGACATATATGAGGTACAGTCACTTCCTGGGAGATATACGAGGTACGTTCACTTCCTGCTCACAAGGAACAGTCACTTCCTGGTAGATATACAAGGTACGGTAACTTCCTGGTATATATACAAGGTACGGTCACTTCCTGGTCGTGACTTGAGGTATTTGAACACTGCAGGAGAGTAACAGCAGTGTTCCTTAAACTACGGATCTCAGGACCCCCGACTCTGGTGTCTTTTTGGCCCTGAGATCAAAACGTTTACGAAGCCCGAGTGCTAGTGTCCACGTACAACAGAACTAAACACGTCCGTGTTATAGAAAATGGCGTACAGCTGCCCTCTAGTGGCCAATATGATTTTAGACGGGGCTTTAAAAAACAGGCACACTTTCACACCAGACTACATAATAATGAACAATAAATTCCTTAAAGACACTTCCACAATAATTAAGTAATTAAAAAGGTAGTAAATGCAGTAATGGCTTGCATGATGTGACATTAATGGTTAGAAGGCATGAAACACAAGAGGAAATGAAATGGAACCACACATTGAGCCACTCTAAGTCTATGCTAGCTGTGCTGCTACGGTACATTTTAGGGAGATGCTAGCTTTGCTGCTAAATTCAATGCTAGAAAGAGGCTAGCTGGGCTGCTAAAGTCAATTCTAGGCAGAGGCATTAGGAAAGATAAATTAAAGAAAGTTTATATTTTCTTTCATTGCCCATTTCATAACAGTGCTGAAATGCCCAAGAAGACAGAGAGAAGCCTAGCCAAAAAATACATTAGAAATGCCAGTTTCTTACCGATCTTAGAAATATCTCTAAAATAGTGAAATGAAACACTCCCATTGAACCAGACGTTGTGGTTTCCATAAGGACAGTGTGCAGACTTATCCTATGATTACTGGACTGAGACGAGAGTTGTGGTCCCCGCTACCACTAGGTGTGTGTAATGCTAGGCTAGCCAGACCACGCTAAGCCTCGGACGGTTATTATTTTTTTTCCCTTTTCTGTGAGAAACCACACGTGGAAACTTACTTTTGGGTTCGTGGGTGGGGGCACCGGGGTTGGAAGGGTAGGAGGAGGAGGAGGTGGCGGCAAGCTGGAGAATGGGTGCAGAACCGGGGTGGTTGTCTGATGGAGAGAGAGGAGGTGGAGGAGAGAGAGGGATGGAGAGGAGGTGGAGGAGAGAGAGATGGAGAGAGAGAAGGTGGAGGAGAGAGCGAGAGAGAGAGAGAGAGAGAGAGAGAGAGAGTAGGTGGAGGAGAGAGAAATGGAGATAAGTGAAGGAGAGAGAGGGTGGGATGGAGAGAGATGGATGAACGAGAGGGTGGGATTAATAGAGAGGAGGTAGAGGAGAGAGGTGGAGGACAGAGAGGGATGGAGAGAGAGGAGGGAGAAGAGTGTAGATATATATAGGGTGGAGAGATAGAGAGATAGTTAATGGGCAGGAGAGAGATGTGAAAAAGGAGAGCGAGAGCAACAGAGATTTAGAGAGAGGTGTAGAGAAAGAGAGAGAGAGAAATGCTCAATGGAATTCTGCCTCTCATTACAACATGACCTCATCTAATGGACACCTGATTGGTTGAGCTACGCTGACATACGCTGACTTTAATTACACTAGTCATGCTTAGATGGATAAACCCACCATGTGACGGGTAAAGTGACCATATGAAAAGGGTAGACTGACCCATCTATAGGGGTTGGTACCAGAGGTAGACACAGTGGTGGATATGAACACATGGACCCAACAGAGACAGACAGAGACTTGGTCGTGAGACCTTGTGGATATAAGTGACAGTGGTACGTGTTAACCACTAGAGGGCGACAATGTTAACACAACACAAAAGACAAACAAAACGTTACTGCTATACACTGTTGTTACTAGGATAATAGTTTAGTGAGCACATAAAAATGAACAGAGCCAGTAAAAGTTAAATGTGCTTGGTAATAAATGAGAAAAAGGATTAGGCCTCAATAAAATGTAGCCAGCCAAGAACACAAAAATATAAGCAGTCAAACAGTGTGTTGCCATCGAGGAGCCTGGCTTCCGAATCCAAGTGGTAAAAAATAAAGCAAATTAATTGAATAAATACCCCACAAACACAAATATTTCTACATTCAATAAAACGGCCCCCTAGATGTTTGATTGACAGATCAGCCAGCACTGGGTAGGCTGGCTGGCCGATCTATCCATCCTACATCTGGGTGGACACTCACATCCCATAGTGGATTCATGAAATAACACATGAAGCAATACTCAGAGTGTGTCTTCATTTCGTAATAGTACAGTGCATTTCCAAGTGAAACAGGATGTCGGGGACAATGCAAAAGGAGGGACATGAACGGACCAGCAGATGTATTCCAATCGATTGCGTGTTTTTTTTTTTTATTATATATATATATATATATATATATATATATATATATATATATATATATATATATATATATATTAGAATTTGGAAAAACGGCAATCGAGTACAATGGCTTGTGAGTGCACACTAGTCCACTGAGGCAGGAACAACAGCAGTCCTGACATGAGTATTAAAAAGTGGTGACTCCACATTCTCTCAAAATTATCCAATTTAGACGTTAGAATGCACGGCTCAGGGGGGGGAAGTGGGCAGAAAGAGAGAAGAGAAAAAGAGAGACAGAAGTATTTTTATATCGACCACTTTTAGAGCCAAAGATGTTGTTTACTGCTGCTGTACGTCCAACCCTCTGGTGGAATTGACTTGATTTGACCTTCTATCCCGTCTGTAGAGTTCTACTGATGTTCCTTTAGAATTCTAGGTTCCAGGAAAGAACTTGAATCATCTTCTAAGGCTGCCACATAGACAGAGTCAGTCTTATAGCACCAGACACACACTGCACCACAGTGATGTTCTGACAGTGCTTGAAATTTGGCTGTCTTTGAATCGGTCACACCGAGCGACTGAGGACACTGCGACCTACAAGTTTGTCACAAATCTGGGAATTTTGTCTGCAGTGGGAAAATTGTAGCAGAATCCTCATAATGTGGCCGTTTTTTTTTAGACAAAACTTAATTTAGAGCCTAATGAAGTACATGCCCATACTAGCTAACAACTAGAATGCTATAGGGTAATAAATAAATACAATATTTGAACTGTATTCAATTAAATTGAACATGAAGCAATGTGAATCAAATCACAGCAACATGTGCAGTGTGGCTAACGCATGGAGGAGGTGACCTGCAGGTCAGGGGTCAAGGGGTGAGTGGGTGGGTGGAGGTCAGGTATAAGACGGGGAGGAGGTGAAGGTGAGGAGGAGGTGGAGGTCTTACTGGTGACAGAGGCGGCGTTGTTGGGGGTGTCCGCCCTCAGGTACTGGGTGGTCTGGGTGGAGGGCTGGGAAAGACCCTGGGAACTCCCACTGTCACTCACACTGTGGGAGATCAAGGGAAGGAGGGGAGAGAGAGAGAGAGAGAGAAAGAGAGAGAGACATTGTTATTAACAGAGGAAGAAGCAGCCCACACGCATTTACGTACCTCCAACACACTCAATTAACTCTCGATCAAAACTTACCAACAATGCTCTTTGCCTACAAGCACCATTTCTTTCCAGGAATCAATATATAGACCCTTAGCCTGGATATAGACTACGGAACACTACGGAACACTACACAACAGTGTATTACATTGTATATCATAACATTGTCATTAACATTACACTATCATACTTTGCTGGACTTTCTGGACTCATAACAGTCACTGCACTGTTCTGCGCTGGATTCATGATGCTGCTGCACTACTGGCACTTAAAATGCTTTTAAATGTTTTTGCACAATTCAAAACATGTAAATATCATTCATCAGTCACTTCATGTTCTTTTTCTTATTTTTATTGTGTGTATTGTTTTAGAATTTCGTACTGCGGGAGGGAAGGGGGAGTCACCATTTCATTGTACTTGTTGCAAATGGCCAAACAAAAGATTGTATCTTGTATCTCTTCCAGTAGTGTACACTAGTGTCTGTTCTTGTGAGTAGGAGAAAACCCTTCATCTGCAAGAACAAAACGGTAGACGTTCTACAGTCGCCCTCAGGGGGTCACTGTACCACACACCACGCCACCATGCAGTTTTGAGCCAATTATAGAGCTGCAAGTACACTGTTTATGGGTAATGCTATTCAGATTTGGGTACATTGTAATTACACTTTACATTGTAAAGTACATTGAATTAAAATCCAAAACATCTGAACTGGCCTGTGGACTGTAATTGCTTCGGTGTTACCCGACTTTCCAAGTCATGTCTTCGGCTCACGGTTTTCAATTGCAACTTCCCATCTCACTTTCTCTCCTGTAGCGTTATGTAAATCTCCTGTTTGTGACACAGTCGTTATGTTTTCACCCGCCTGTCTCTTTTTGACCGTCAGCGAGATAACTCGAAAGACTTCAGATTCAGACGGTATTCTCCTTGTAGGGGTGAGCTGTTGCTTTAAACGGTGGGAACCGAGCCAACTCGGCACTTAACATCCCAGTCCCTTCCACGTCTAAAGAGCACCTGGTGTGGAGCCCTCCAACGCCAGCGATGCCGTCTAATAAAACCCACGAGAAACATCTAAAACTAGAAGCAACACAATTCGCCTAAAGTGGTTCATTGGATTACATTTTCTGTGAAATGACATTTAATTATTATTATTTTTTGTCTAAACCTAGAATCCTGTGGACGTTGTGAAACAATCAAGAGGATGCAAGATCAAGACTTGGTGAATTATTAGTTACATGACCACTGCAGAACTCAACACACAACCTCATGTTTCCTCTCACTGAAACCCATCCTCACGTTAAAGCCTGAGCTATGTTTTGTGGTTATTGTGGCTGCGGTGACCCACGTGAGTATATCTTCCTAAACCAAATGGCCAGAGTATCCACGCTAGCTGTCGGTTTATAAACCCTGTGATTTAGACTAAGTGTTTCTGTCCTGGTCTGTATATAAACAACATCTCAGGCACCTCTCTCTCTCCCTCTGCCTCTCTCTCCCCCTCCCTCCCTCCCTCACTCACTAGTCCCCTCTCTCCCTCCCTCCCTCGTCCCCTCTCTCTCTCTCTCCCCATCGTCCCCTCTCCCTCCCCCTCGCTAGGGGGGAGAGAGGTCAAGTAACCCACCTGTCCTCCATCTCCACCCTCTTCATGCTGTGCAGATGAAGGACGGCCAGGATGATGGCCACCAGGAAAATGACGATGCAGCAGACGCTGACGCTGATGTAGAACACCCGGGTGGAGGTGGTGGGGGTGCTGATCCCGTCCACTGGGGGAGGGGGGAGAAGGTCAGAGGTCAGAGGGTCAACAGGTCAACCGCTACAGTTCGAAATAACATAGTCAATCTTAATCCATCTTGGAAGACAAAATAGAATAATAATGGAGGAGTCCTCATTTACTGTGGTGGCGAGTTAGAGATACAATTTAAATGAAACTGCTGTTAACAAAATACAAATACAAAACCAGAGAATTTTTTTTGGGATATTTAAAGCAAAATATCTGAGTTAGGAAAGCTTGTTCAAGGACAGACTGTGGACACTGGGGTTCAAACCCAGTACCTTTTCGGCTATAAACACCTGATCATTAATTACTCATATTATGCATTACAAAAAACTACTTTGTAAGTCACTTTGGACACAACTGTCTGCAGGTAAATGATAAATGAATAGTAAAAATCGCAAGAAAGTGGTTTAATTTAGGACCAACACGAAAGATTAGTTTGGGGACGGTTCGTCTTTCCATTAAAGCAAATAACGTAAGAACTGTTCAGCGTTCATTTGTCCAAAACATGATCAGTTTAACACATTTATGCACAGTAGAGATGCAAGAATAACAGAAACACGATAATTAAATACATGGTACAACACTTTTATGAAAGTCAGGGAGGAGAGCAGAAGGGAGGAGACCAGTGAAAGGGAGAGGGGATGAGAGAAAGGGAGAGGGGATGAGAGAAGTAGAGAGAGGATGAGAGAAGTAGAGAGGGGATGAGAGAAGTAGAGAGGGGATGAGAGAAAGGGAGAGGGGATGAGAGAAAGGGAGAGGGGATGAGAGAAAGGCAGAGGGGATGAGAGAAAGGGAGAGGGGATGAGAGAAAGGAGAG
>CM051004.1:28180202-28297455 GCA_027704905.1 Muraenolepis orangiensis
GTATTCGGCTGTTTTGTCAAGTAAGATCTTAAGAATGTCCTACAGGTTATTTTAAGTGTATCGTCGTCTTCGGCTACCATAAACTAAAATAAACAAATTCCATCAAGCAATTGACTGTTCCACAACAAGTTTATTAGAAGGATTTGTTAAGTAAATTCATCTGAAAAATAAATGCAAATGACCGGGTGTGGTGTTGTTTTAAACATTGTTTTCCAGTTGGTGAGATGCTGCACATGACCAAAGGTGTCGCTCCCGGTAAGGTGGGCGGACAGGAGACCGAGGAGGAGAAGATCAGCATCGTAATCGACCAACTGAACAAGGACATCTTGGTCTCTACTAAGCACCTTTCAAGAAGCATGGATATTGCTCCTATTTTTTAAGAAATATGTTGTAGAATGTGTGTAGAATTGACCATGGGAAACCGAGGGAAATATTTTTCTTCAGTCTACTTTCTAGTTTACTATCTAGACGCAGATAGTAAACTGTCTACTGATCTTAATCTCTACTGGTCTCTACTCATCTTAATAATGTCTGGGTCCGGGTCCAGTCCGTGTTAGTTGAGTCAGGGGTTGTCTGTTTCTGACACTGTACAGTACACCTGAAGAGTCTGTCTGTCTGTCTGTCTGTCTGTCTGTCTGTCTGTGTGTGTGTGTGTGTGTGTGTGTGTGTGTGTGTGTGTGTGTTATCTGCTCGCTTACTGACTGCAGCGATTTGGTTGGTTTAGTAGCGTTATATTAGATTATATTAGATTATATTTTTATATTTCGGTCGAAAAGGCTAGAAAATATTGTTATTGTTACATTTGATCTGAAATGTATATATATATGGAATGCATGTGGTTGGTGGCTGGTTAAAGCAGCCTCACCTTGCCCGTATGACCCGGTGTGGTGTTTAAAAAACACTCCCGGTGTCGCTCCCGGTAAGATGGGCGGACATAAAGCAGCCTCACCTTTCGTAAGCATAATTCAATCTGCTGCTCTATTTGCCAAAGTTGTTTGCTCAAACCTTACAATAAACCGGATTACTCTTAACAACAACTTAACAACATCCAACATTTGAGACGATGCAGAAGAATGGTGAATTTGGTATTCGGCTGTTTTGTCAAGTAAGATCTTAAGAATGTCCTAGGTTATTTTAAGTGTATCGTCGTCTTCGGCTACCCTAAACTAAAAAACATTCCATCAAGTAATCTTCTCTTTATTAGAAGGATTTGTTAGGTAAATGAATATGCAAAATAAATGAAAATGACCGGGTGTGGTGTTTAAAAAAAATAGTTTTCCAGTTGGTAAGTGGCTGCACATGACCAAACGTGTCGCTCCCGGTAAGATGGGCGGACATAAAGCAGCCTCACCTTTCGTAAGCATAATACAATCTGCTGCTCTATTTGCCAAAGTTGTTTGCTCAACCTTACAATAAACCGATTACTCTTAACAACATCCTGCAGAACACTGAACTCGAAGCACACCCATTAGGAAGAACTGTACAGAAACCTCCACAATACAGAACACACGTCAGGAACACTCACACTTGCAGAAAAATACAAATAACATTATTAAAGTTAAATGAAATACAATTTGAGACGATGCAGACGTGTTTTGTCAAGTAAGATCTTAAGAATGTCCTAGGTTCTTTTAAGTGTATCGTCGTCTTCGGCTACCCTAAACTAAAATTAAAAACATTCAATCAAGTCATCTTCTATGCCAAAACAGGTTTACCGGGTGTGGTGTCTTAAAACATTTTTTTTCCAGTTGGTACGCGGCTGCACATGAACAAACGTGTCGCTCCCGGTGTTGTAGTGACGTGTCGGTCGCGAACGATGCTGTGCATCACGTGAGGATAGATAAGGAGGGAGGGGCGGCGCGTGCTCAGTGCTGATTGCTGAACAGAGGGAGCAGAACACACGGGGAAGTGTCAGTTTGCGTCGCTATGAGTGAAAGTAGGAAAAGAAGCAGCATTTGGCTGCATTTTAACAATTGTGCAAACACAAAGGCAGAATGCAGAATTTGCAACATGAAGCTCTCATATAGAGCAGGGTCCACAAACCACCTCCACAGGCACTTGAGAACTGTGCATCCAACAGTTCAGTTGGAAGAAAAAAAGGCAGGTCAGACTGCCTGCTTCTGCTTCTGTGTGTCTACTCCACCTGTTGCTGCTGCAGCTACAGGATCTACCCCCCATGCGTCAGGTACCCAAACACCAACAGCTACACAGCTAGAAGAAAAGGTTACAGTTTGATAGTTGACGGTGGTAAGTTCATTAGAGACTGTTTTATACTGTTGTTTTGCACATTACAATACATTTATTTTTATTATGTTTTTTATGATAGAGACTGTTATTTGCTGCTGTTTTTAGCATTGCAATATATTTATTTTCATTATGTTATTTATTTATGATTATTTATATTTTTTAAGATTGTATGTCAGCTGTTGCTGTCTTTTGTTCTATATTTTATACTGAAATAAAGCTCTGCTGTTTTGTTAGGGCTTTTTGTTTAAATAAAAATGTCAAATATACAAAAATACAGTAGCTGTCCCTTTTTTAAATGTCTATGCTTAAGTTGTTCTAGGTGTTGCTATCTGCTTTGTGTAGAGTGGTTCTACAAGCAAGTCAGTGCATTCATTGGGTGGTATCAGAGTTACAAGGGTCTGTAAATGCAATGAAAACAATTGGCCACAGCTAATCATTTATATTAAAATTTAAATGTTTACTTTTGAATACTTCAGTACAAAGGATGTATTGAATAATTTAAGTGACATATGTGTACACGTATAAATAATTAGTCAAAATAGGGCTAAATTTGATTGAATTATAAAAGGTATATGTGGTCAAATAGAAGAGCCGTTTGGGAGCCGAAAGAGCCGGCTCTTCTTGGTGAGCCGAGACAAATGAGCCGGCTCACTCAAAAGAGCCGGATTTACCATCACTACGGTGTTGGAGATTGAAGGCTTGTTCGCGGGAACGCGCAAGGGTGACGTCACAATAGACGTTTTTTTCAAGTTTTTTAAGTAAAAAGAGCCAAAGCAAGTTACTTTCTCTCTATTGAATGTTTTTTCGAGCAAATTAAACAGCAAACGGGTGAATACTCACTTTATTTGCTCATTTAAGTGTATTTGTTATCTGTGGTTTGTATTGTAATGCCACTCATATTTTATTTATTTGTGTATTGTAGGGTGACGTTGAATGTTGGTGCTGCCGGATTTCGCCCGCCCCTTTAATTTGTCCAGGATAGTCAGACACTCACCAACATCACACTGCTGTTCCCCTCTCATTGGAGAAGGGTCCCATCTCCGGCGGAGCAGATTTTCATTACAGAGGATAATTAAGACCTTGTATTTGCATGCCGACGGTCATTTCTCTGTTCCTGTTGTACTATCTGAATCTAATTACCCTTTTTTTCCTGGCAATGACAAATCCCTGCTTTTATAAGTTCAAGTGTTTCAAAGTCTTTCAACAGCGCACATATTTTAACATAGGTTCTTTATTTCCCTACATGAACACAAAATATATTACAAATAATATCGGCTCACCAAGAAGAGCCGGCTCTTTCGGCTCCCAAACGGCTATTTTACCACATATACCTTTTATTTACATGAAAGAGGTGGTGGTTCTTGATGTCCAGCAATCAGTGGTAAGGCAAACTGCAGTAGCTTCCTTAACCCTGGCCTGCAGTGAAGCACGTTCTCTATCATACAGTCTCGGAAGGATTTTTTGAGAGTGTTTTCCTGCTTGGAGGAACATACATTGGATTGAGAGCCTGTGTGAAGCTTCGGAATCCCTTGTCCTCCACAATGGAAAATGGTTGGAAATCACTTGCAGTCATTTTTTGGCCAATTCTTCATCCACTATGTTCTGTCTAGCTGGGGTCATTCATTGCCTTTGCCATTGCCATTCATTGCATATCAATTGGCTTATTGAGGTCTGTGTAGCTGTTGGTTTTTGGGTACCTGACGCATGGGGGGTAGATCCTGTAGCTGCAGCAACAACAGGTGGAGTAGACACACAGAAGCAGAAGCAGAATTTTTTCTTCCAACTGAACTTTTGGATGCACAGTTCTCAAGTGCCTGTGGAGGTGGTTTGTGGACCCTGCTCTATATGAGAGCTTCATGTTGCAAATTCTGCATTCTGCCTTTGTGTTTGCACAATTGTTAAAATGCAGCCAAATGCTGCTTCTTTTCCTACTTTCACTCATCTTATTTGCGCGACGCAAACTGACACTTGACCGTGTGAAGTGTCACCCCTCCCTCTGTTCAGCTATCAGCACTGACCACACGCCGCCCCTCCCTCCTTATCTATCCTCACGTGATGCACAGCATGACATGCAGTCATGACAGTGACATTCAGTCACTGCATATACGCGGAGCACCCGTAAAAAAAATAAAATAATGGCTCGTTCGCGGGTGCGAGCCGGCTCCCGTCGTTGTCTAAAAAGAGCTCCCGACCTCGTTCGCGACCGACACATCACTAGTCTGGAAGTGAACGGGAGTAGTAGCTGTAGCGTTAGACATTTCTGCAGCACGTTATATCAGTCACCAATGTGGTTAGCTACCTCTTACTTAGCTAGGCTATATTCACGGAGAGAAATCACACACAACCATCATCTCTTTGGTCTGAGTTCACAAGACCGTTTATTGTGCGCATGCTCGCAACAGCATCCCAGTGTGCACGCAGGCAACACATGTTCCAAATGTAACTAATGTGATTGGCTTAGCATGGCTTTGTCATATAACTAAATATGCTCAACACTCCCACTCAAAGACATGTGTATAGCTCTCTATAATGGTAAATAAAACCAAAAATACAAAACTCCAAAATAAAACATTTGGCATACTGGCAGTGTTCTTAAGACTTCAAAACATTTACATCTGCCAGTTCACATTACTCTCCAAACAAATATCCCTTGAAACTCTCAAACTTAGCCTTTGTCACTGGCTTGGTAAAGACATCCGCTACCATGTTTGCAGTAGGACAGTATTCTATACATATTTTCCCTTCTGTGTGTGCAGACCGTACAAAGTGATACTTTATGTCTATATGTTTGCTTCTCTG
Source organism: Muraenolepis orangiensis (assembly GCA_027704905.1). NCBI lineage: Eukaryota > Metazoa > Chordata > Actinopteri > Gadiformes > Muraenolepididae > Muraenolepis > Muraenolepis orangiensis. Next base: position 28,185,249 of record CM051004.1, read on the forward strand.
TCTGCATACTGGGTTCTTAGATAAAGCTATCGCCCCCTGGTTGTCCTCATATATCTTGACTGGTACATGCTGGTTACAACTATCTATTCCTCTTAGTAGTTGTACAAGGTACATACTCTCTTGAGTAGTGGCTGCTAGTGCCATATACTCAGCTTCGCAGGTGGATAATGCCACCGTTGGCTGTTTCCTGCTCTTCCACGATATAACTGGACCATTCTCAGTTAAGCTGAAACAGTATCCAGTTGTGCTCCTCCTATCATCCCTATCGGCTGCCCAATCAGCATCACTGTACCCCTCCAGCTGTAGAACGCTTTCCTCACATTTCTGGTAGTGTAGCTCTTGATCTATAGTACCCTTTAAGTACCTCAGTAGGTGTTTGGCTGTAGCCCAATGCTGCTGCTTTGGTTCTGCTAGGTATTGAGATAGTTTACTAACCACCCAGCTCAGGTCAGGTCTAGTACATGTCATAATGTATATCAAGCTACCTACTATCTCTCGGTATCCTGTTGAATCAATCACTTCACCCTCACTGTCAAAGTTTAACTTTTGCTCACATGGGGTGGATCTCGGTTTGCATTCAGACATTCCAAATTTTGCTAACATCTTCTCTATATGTCTCTTTTGAGTCATTTTGATCTCTCCATCACTCTGTCTGAAATCGATACCCAGGAAGTGTTTAAGTGGACCCATATCCTTCATCTTAAACCTTTTGTTCAACATTTCTTTGACATCAGTGAGTAAGGTGTTGTCACTCGCTGCTATGATTAAGTCATCCACCCATACTAACAGAATCACTTTCTCATTCTCAGTATTTCTGCTGTAGACACAATGATCAGCATCATTTTGCACAAAACCGTTCTCTGTAAGGTGATCATGCAGTAACATGTTCCAGTTACGCCCGGACTGTTTTAAACCATACAATGACTTGTTTAGTTTACACACTAAGTGTTCCCCTGTTTTTGATTTGATTTCAAAACCTTCCGGCTGCTCCATATATACCTCACAGTCGATTGGAGCATGGAGGTAAGCAGTCTTCACATCCATTTGGTGTATAGTAAGATCCTCCTGTACAGCCACCTGCATTAATGCTCGTACAGAGGTCATGTTGGCTGTTGGTGAAAAGGTCTCTTTATAATCAATCCCTTCAACTTGACTATACCCCTTTGCAACATATCTGGCTTTACAAATCTCAGATCCATCTGGGCTCTCTTTCACTGCATATACCCAGCGACCTCCCACTGCTTGTTTGCCTCTTGGCAGTGGAGTCAGAGTGAAAGTTTCATTCTCGGTCAAAGAATTAATCTCCTCTTTCATCGCATCAGCCCACATTTTTGACTTCTTAGAGTCCATTGCCTCTTTAAGTGTATTAGGTACACCATAAGCTACTCTGTAGAAATAATCTACATTCTCACTTTCGTCACCATCACACTCAGCTTTACACTGGTACTCCTTAAAGTATTCTGGAGCCTTTCTCTGTCTCGTAGGGTATCTCCTTTCTCCCTCTTCTCTCTCAGTACTATCTATCTGGGTAGGACCTGCCTCAGCAGTCTCTTCACCACTGGACTCTTTACGCTCCTTAGGCTGTCCCTGTACCTGGTTGACTCTCTTTGGTGGTGTATCTGCATAACTCTCAAAGTCTTCCCCCATGTCACAATCTGTCTGAGTCTGGCTATCTGCGCTACCTTTGGTGATGAATTTCACCAGCCTATGTTTTAGGACTTTTCCTGTCTCAGGATAATACACATTGTATGCTGGACTGTATTTGTCATAGCCTACAAGGATCCCCTTTTCACATCTAGAATCCAGCTTCTTCTTATCCTGCTTATATACATAGCATTCAGAGCCAAATATCCTCATGTTAGATAGGTTAGGTGTTTTTCCTGTGAAAACACAGTAAGGTGTCTGCTCTAGCCGCTTACTGTAGCACCTGTTGCGGATTTGAGCTGCTGTCTGTACAGCATATGTCCATAATTGCTTTGGGAGGTTACTCTCCAATAGCATGCATCGTGACATCTCGAATAAGGTTCTCCAACCTCTTTCGGCAGTTCCATTCTGATGAGGTGAGTAGGGTGCACTCTTCTCATGCCTAATCCCGTTACTCCTAAGTAGAGACTGGAACTCTTGTCCCGTAAACTCTGTGCCGTTATCAGACCTTATGCACTTTATCTTTCCATATGGCGCTACATCTGCTATGAATTTTTCAGTAGCTTTTGTCGCGTCACTCTTTGCTTTGATAAAGTATGGAAAAATCATCCCACTGTAATCATCAGTAAATGCTATTGCATATCTGTACCCATCTTTATCTGCTGGTTCTATAGGACCGCATAGGTCTGTGTGAACTAGCTCTAACACAGTTGTAGCTTTAGCATCTGCATGCCTGTTTCTGCTTTGTGTAAATTTGCCCTGTGTGCATATTTCACAGTTTTGATTGGACATGTCATGTTTCCCTTTTATAGACATCCCTTCAACCACCTTCTCTAATTTTGCAACATCATCAAAATTGCAATGACCAAGTATCCTATGCCACGTTTGAATGTCATGACACCCATACATTTCATCAACATTTTCATCCTCTACTGTGCTAAGGTAATACAGCCTACCATACACGTCCATTTTGAACTTGGTACCATTCTTGTTGACCAGCCAGTCATTACCGTCCTTGAAGTGGACCTCAGCTCCGTTGGCTGTCGCTGCTTTGACTGAAAAGATGTTTTGTGGAAAAGATGGGATGTAGAGCGCTTGCTTGAGCCTCGTTGTCACCTGTCGTCCCTCGCTGTCCAGCAAACAGACTTCAGCGTCTCCCCTCATCTTAGCCATCCCGCTCACCTTGGATCCGTCGGCCAGCTCGATCATGTGGTCCTCGGGTCTGAAGCTCTTGTCAACTGTTTTGAACTTTGTGGCGTCGTTGATCATGTGTGCTGTGGCGCCGCAGTCGACCATTAGACCTTTCTTGTTCCCTCTCTGTGTAGGGCAGTCACTCATCCTGAAGAAACTGAAAGATGTAGGCTCTGCCTCCGTCTCTCCATCAGCTTTCATCACATGGTCACGGCCTCGTCCTCGACTTCGCCCCATTCCTCGCTGTGGTGTGTCCCATTTTCGTTCCTCTCTTCTCACGTGGTACCCGTCAGGACATATTCTGGCCATGTGTCCTTTTTTACCGCACGTGTAACACTCAACATCAGCCAGGTCCATTTTCTTTCCTCTTCCTCGTCCTCGTGACCTCGTTGCCCCGCTAGATTTCATCACGTTGTCTTCTTCAACATTCACGTCACTCTTCCCATATTTTTCTGTACTCTCATAACTTCGCAGTTTCGTTTTAAACTCGCCAAACGTTACAGTGTCATTCGTCTGGGTGATGTGCACGACGAATGGCTTGTATGAATCAGGTAGCCCCTTAACTACCATAGCTATCTGAAGCCCATCACTAATGTGCTCTTCTGCTCTTCTCAATGACGTGAATACAGTTTCTGCTCGAATAATATAGTCAGTGACCGTTTCATTGCTAGCCTTATGGAGCGAGGAAAGTTCACAGTACAAACTCACCACGCGGGGTTTGTCTTTTCCTGCATAGTGCTCGCGAAGAATATTCAGTGCTTTTCTTCCATCACGTTTCGCGTCCCTCATTACTAACGACAAGCTCTTGTTGTCCAGACATTGCACTAGCTCTGCATATGCCTCACCGTTCTTGGTTTCATCTTCCGCGAGAGCTTCTTCGTCATACCCATCTATCTCCGGGTCTTCCGAGATAACTTCTCTGAGACCACGTAACTCCATGTGCGCGAGGAACCTCGTTTCCCAGAGCTCGTAACTTTTCTCTTCACCGTCGAATAAAAGTCTGAACCACCTTTGGCCTGCATGACTGGGCCCATAACCTGTAGCGTTAGACATTTCTGCAGCACGTTATATCAGTCACCAATGTGGTTAGCTACCTCTTACTTAGCTAGGCTATATTCACGGAGAGAAATCACACACAACCATCATCTCTTTGGTCTGAGTTCACAAGACCGTTTATTGTGCGCATGCTCGCAACAGCATCCCAGTGTGCACGCAGGCAACACATGTTCCAATGTAACTAATGTGATTGGCTTAGCATGGCTTTGTCATATAACTAAATATGCTCAACAGTAGCAATGGACACCTGTTTAGTATAGTGGTCAATAAATCCAACCCTCTCGGAAGTAAACCCTGCCTGTCTGTTCATTAAGTGGGTTATTGAACCCGAAGTCTGTGCTTCGGCCCTGGATGAATATCCCCTGTATTCCTCCACTACGGTCTGGGAGCTAATCAGGAAAGTACAACACTACTTTCTGGGGCGAACGTGAACAAAGATGGTTTTGCTGCAGTACTGATGAGTTGCCGGTGATGTAAAGAATAGTAAATAAACCATACGAGGAAGATACGTAGAGTGTGTAGTTTCCTTTATATGGGCGAAGAAAATATACTGCACATAAACATGGCGGGTGAAGAAACAGAACGTCTTACAAATACCTACTGGAGTAAATGTCTTTCCAATTTGGCACAGGATATACATGTTGAATGTAATGCAGTGAAGAGAAGTTCGTGGTTTTCGAATGCAGCACGCACACTAGATTAGTGAAACACGGGTAAGAACACGGTGGTATGATCCGTTATCTGTATGACATGATCATACCGATAGCGATACTCCAGCGAAACCGCCGGGTTCCTAATTTTGTCTCTCTGGTTATGAAACTTTGCGTTTTGCTTTGCGTGTGAATCATTTGAATCTAGTCTAGTTCATAGTTGCTGCATTCGAAAACCACCTACCAACTGAAACGATAATGATAACGAACGGATGAAGCATTCCATTGGTGAGTATTGTGAACATGAATGTACTGAGCGTATTGGACGATGGTGCTGTGCTGTGTGTCACGTTTGACACTTAAAAGACGTTCTAGTGATGAAGTTTATTTTTTATTTGTTTATTCTTTTTTTATTATTCTTTTTTTTTTATGTTCATCAGTTCACACTGATGAACATACATAGGTAAGATCACTTTTCTGACTTTTCTGAGTATAAACAAATTGAATCATAATAAAATCTACTGGGATAAAATCCATCTCCACAACCATACTGGTAGTGAAATGTATTGTGCTGTGTAGGTGCTGTATCACTTAGTTCGGTTTCTCAGCCTGCTTGCTTTGTGGTTTTCACAGGGAAGTTGATGAGAGAGAGCTGCAAACAGCGGTGTCTACAAGCCTACTGGAACCTACAAAAGGATTATAAGGAAGGAACACAAGAACTTTGAGAGACTGCTCATATGAGTCATTTGAGTAAGAGATTCTGCTCTGACAACTAAGCTAAACTTTTACCTGTTAAGATTGTGCACGGCACAACAGAAAGTTAATGTTCAGTGGACTTTTTTTCTGTGAAGAACCCAGAGAGGGTTATTTGGTTATTATTTATTTCACAAAGTGTTATTTATTTCCTGACTTTTTTCTGTGAAGAACCCAGAGAGGGTTATTTGGTTATTATTTATTTCATAAATAGTGTTATTTATTTCATTAATAGTGTTATTATTTATTTCCTGACTTTTTTCTGTGAAGATAAAGAAAGGGTTATTAATATTTGGTTATGTGTGGCTTTCTGGAAAACAATAAATGTTTACGTTTAGGCACCCCTGCGATCGTCACACTTTTTCTGTTACAAACTGACCCCGGCCCCCATCAGAGAAGGGAAAAGTTATGTGGCCCTCACAGGAAAAAGTTTGGGGACCCCTGCTGTAATCCATTGCGCACTCCTTGGTAAGTACATCTTAGATCGTCTGTCAGATTTAGTCCACGTAAAATATCATCCGCCTCATCTCGCATGCAATATATTAGCGTGTTGACTTGATTCTCTTCAGAGCTAGCATTCAGGTTACTTGCCAGACGGAATCGTTCGAACCTGCGTATCCATTTGGCCCACTCTTGCGGCTTTGAAAAGTCAAAGGACTCGGGAGGCTGGATGCTGAACGCAGCACTTGAGCCTGGCGCCGCCCTCTGGGCTGCCGCTGCTCCCGCATTAGCATTATCAACCATGCTGTTCGTCCTCCCTTCTCGCCGTCAACCAGCTCCAAATGACACTTATTGTCCGATTGTAACTTTTACACTTCAGTCACAGGACTTCTGACACCATGTCGTGTTATTCCACAAGCATACACGTGAGTCCTCTGTGTTCGGTTGTAAGTGTATTTTATTGCTAGATCCACACACAGCCTCTCGCGTACCCCGCCGTGACGTCACTACGGTGGCCTGCACACCAATTAACAATAACACCACACCTTAAAAACATAACTTGAATTGGCAATTTGTCAGGATTGGCAGTTCTGCCTCTCCGCGTTCACAGCCCTCGCCCAGGTAGCCACGCCCCTTATCACATCCCGCATTCCTGTCACCGTTTCCCCAGCCCTCGCCCAGGTAGCCACGCCCCTTATCACATCCCGCATTCCTGTCACCGTTTCCCCAGCCCTCGCCCAGGTAGCCACGCCCCTTATCACGTCCCGCATTCATATCACCGTTTCCCCAGCCCTCGTCCTGATAGCCACGCCCCCTTGTTAGTTCTCCCCCGCAGCTGCAGCGCATCACCGTTATGTTCCCCCTCATGTTTTCCTGCCCGTCTTATTGGCTGCCTGGGACCTCATTGTTTCCACCTGTTATGTTCCTTGTGTTTAAATAGGCAGCGTCTTTTGTTCATTATATACTGTTTCGTTGGTTGTTAGACTCGTACTTGGTTCACGTTTTGAGACTTGTTTAATGTTACAGTTCTTACTCGTTCATGTTTCCACGTCACGATGACACACGTATCAAAATAAAGAGTCTCTTTATTTTGATCCGCCTCCTCTCCTCTCTGTTATTGTGGTGTACCAGCTGCTCAATGTCTAAACAAAGACAGCCCTACCTCAGTTTAAACCATTTCCCCAAAGACAAACTCATCCGCAAGTCTTGCGTGAGGCTGAAGGAGGGATGAAGGTCCCTCGTTTCATGTTCTCAGGGGTAGCGCGTATGTCTGCAGTTTGCACTTTGACAAGGAGAGCATATACGTCTCTAAAAGTGGGCGGAATAGGCAAATAATGTCGGGTATGTGTGTGATTAAAAGCACTGGTCCTGACCCCCACACGCACTCCATCTCTCATCCGAATAGAGCCACACAATGACGGGTAAGTGTATGATAAAAACAGTCCCGACTGGGCGATACGGACCTGGTATTTTTAGGCTGCATCGCGATATACGATATATATATCGGTATTTTATACAAATTCAGTTTTAACTCAATGCCACAAGTATGTCACAAGCACTTTTATTTTAAGAAAACTCATATTCACAAGAATAACAGGCATTCCCTTTTAGAAAATATACAGCTGCACACTACATATTAACACGTAAATGAAAAGGTACATTGAAATAATCAAAATCCATCAAATAAATAGCCTATATTAAATACATAGGCATACCTCTGCTCCTACACAAAATCGCCTTCGTTATATGGCGATATATCCAGATAGAGCCACAAGACACAATGTCGGGGAATTGTATGATTCGGATTTAGACTTCTTCACTGTAGAGCAGGGGTCCCCAAACTTTTTCCTGTGAGGGCCACATAACTTTTCCCTTCTCTGATGGGGGCCGGGGTCAGTTTGTAACAGAAAAAGTGTGACGATCGCAGGGGTGCCTAAACGTAAACATTTATTGTTTTCCAGAAAGCCACACATAACCAAATATTAATAACCCTTTCTGGGATCTTCACAGAAAAAAAAGTCAGGAAATAAATAATAACACTATTAATGAAATAAATAACACTATTTGTGAAATAAATAATAACCAAATAACCCTCTCTGGGTTCTTCACAGAAAAAAAGTCCACTGAACATTAACTTTCTGTTGTGCCGTGCACAATCTTAACAGGTAAAAGTTTAGCTTAGTTGTCAGAGCAGAATCTCTTACTCAAATGACTCATATGAGCAGTCTCTCAAAGTTCTTGTGTTCTTTCCTTATAATCCTTTTGTAGGTTCCAGTAGGCTTGTAGACACTGCTGTTTGCAGCTCTCTCTCATCAACTTCCCTGTGAAAACCACAAAGCAAGCAGGCTGAGAAACCGAACTAAGTGATACAGCACCTACACAGCACAATACATTTCACTACCAGTATGGTTGTGGAGATGGATTTTATCCCAGTAGATTTTATTATGATTAAATTTGTTTATACTCAGAAAAGTCAGAAAAGTGATCTTACCTATGTATGTTCATCAGTGTGAACTGATGAACATTAAAAAAAAAAAAATCATAATGCGTCCCTGGTATTGTTCAGGGGCCGGGCCAAATGTGGAGGCGGGCCGTATCCGGCCCGCGGGCCTTAGTTTGGGGACCACTGGCCTAAGGGATAGTTCGTGGAACACACGTAGAACAGTAAACAACTTTAGTAAGGTATACCTTTCAAGTCTTCGTAACACGCTAAGAGACAACGTTATCGGGAAACCCACCCCTGATGTTTATAACAGAGGAGGGGTACGTGATGCAGAGTAGACCCATGGGCAGCTCACCTACCCCTTTGTCCCTGCGTGGCCACAACTAAAACAATATCCCTATACCGAGTATAGTGTGCACGTTTAAACACAAACAGCACAATAGCATAACCTCTTTCAACGCTAGTCACCAAAACAAAAACACAACCGGTGGCGACTCCCAGACAGAAGACGGGAGGGGCGTTAAATAGACGGACGGCCAGTTGATTGGTCCAGAACGGGTGCGTGAACGATGACGGACAGGACTGCAGGCCAACCAATCGTGAGCGGACACCTGTAGTTTAAGAGGAGACACGGACAGCAACACAACACAGGAAAACCCACACGCCTCCAGGACCAGGGACGTAACAATACTACGGTTACCTTCAGGTGCTTGCAGTCACAGAACAAAATATTATGAGCTTGCACAATAAAATTGCTGCGGCGAAAATAATGTTGCTCAATAACGTGTCCACTGATGCAGACCTTTCTGCAGTATTCCCCATCTTGCATAGGCTGTAGGTCACAGCACAAGTCATTGGTGTGTCATCAGCTGCATGTGAAAGCTCTTTTTCTTCCTTGTCCCGCATTCTCACCCCTCTCCGCCGATCAATGCTGCATTCAAGGAAAAGAGATTTAGTCATTTTGGCACACGAGGAAATCATCACAAAAAATCTAGACATCAATCTAGACACAATCAATTTGTCTCAGAATTTGCCAAGGTCCTGGACTGGTCCTGTAATTAGTTTCTTTACCCTGGGAACTGGCATCCTAGCTTCCCATAGAAATAGTACTACATTGAGCTATATTACTGTCGTAGCTTCCCCATTGTCAACATATGTTATATGTGGTGATCCGATCTTACTTACTTACATTTACTACATTATCTTAAAGCTGAACACAGCATTCAGCAAGTAGCCTGTGTGGTTTAATTGCACTCAGTGTGCAAACGGAACATCTTTACTGTCTCCATTGTAACTTACTGACCTTTGTCTTCTTTACATGTATTGGTGTTTACCCTAGCTAGCCATCAAGGGCATTCTAGGAGTTCTACGTTCTACAAACATAAAAATAATAACCAAAAAAATCGGACCTAGACATTGTTCTATCCTAGGCAGAACTAATCAAGTTCATCATACAGGCACTGCTGCCTGACCCTGTGTATTCTATAAACCACAATGTGCTCACAAGTGTTCCTCTCTAGTTCATCATACAAATCTCTAAATTATACACTTCAATCACCCAGTGGAAAGGAAAATTCAAAATAAGATCTTATCTTTGTTTTGCCTATTTCTCATAGACTAAGGTCATCATTTGATCATGAATATGAGATTTTTACCATTTTCTTATACTTCTTCAAAGATCTTCAAATTCTCTTCTTCTCACATTTTCTCATTCTTTATGTCTGACAAAATCAGCTCTTGAGATAAGAAAAGACTGTTAGTAAACAGCAACATTTTCCTCTGGGAATGGCCCCGGACCGCCCCTACCACAATCGGATGCTGTAATTGCATCTCTTCTTCTCAAAATTAAACAACGCCCTTGTTTACACCCTATTTAGGAAAAGCAACATTTTTGTTGTTGCCCACCCAAATAATCCAAATGCCCACCCAACGATGACATCCTAGTAACGCCACTAATGTAATGTAATGTAACGTAACGTAACGTAATGTAGAGACTAATGGGTTGGGTGCTGTGGGTTCCTTGTTGTCCATGAGATGTCGCCAGATGTCACTTCCCTCGTCCCTTCCTGACGTCATCTTCAGCGGACGGAAGTAAAACAGTGTAGTTATTTATCGTACGGTGACACATACAAATCAAACTATATTCTGCAATATATTCATTTAACATAACACAGCAGCTCTATATTTGAGGTAAGTCATTGTTCGTCAAACATCTGAAGTATATTGTTGCTTTTGTATTCAGTTGTGGCCCATTATAGCACGTTATAAATGATCAGTAGTGTACACACCTCACTGTTATTGATTGATTGATAAGTACAACGAGCTATATTCATTTAAAAACGACCTTATAGATTGTCAGTAACCTGCTGCCAGTGTACACACCACACTGTTATTGATCGATTCATTGATTTATTGATTGATACAACTAGGCGGATACATGCATTTAAAATTGACCGTCTCAATGTTAACATATAGGATGACCCGCTGCATGAACACGTTATAAATCAAGTATTGTCAGATAATCTGACATTATATGACATGTCGCATTCATCATAAGTCGTGTCGTTTAGGCCCTACAAATGAATCTTCCTTCTTTATGATAATGATGATAATAATACATTTATTGCATAGAGCACTTTTTGGGACGCTAAAATACACTTTACAGTATTAAATACATAAATACATTTCAGAGGAAAACAACGTGTTAAAAACATAAAACACAACACTGTATTCTAATATACTTCTCTAATCTAATTTTCTCTTTTTCTTGTAAAACAGCCTTTTGCAGATAATCAAGAATGGTAAGGGACGAGTTTTTCACTATAGTTCATTCATTCGCTTGGCACAAAGCCAACCTAAAGTAATGGATGAGGTGTAAACACATGAGTTGTGCTCCCTGTGTGTTTCCATTGCAGCACGGCCGGGTGAAGGTCAAGTCCACTGCGCAACAGGAGGAGGAAAAGAGGAAGGAGCGGGAGAAGAAACTGAAGTTTTACGTGACCGCCAGAGACGTCTGCTTCTCTAAGGTACGTCTCATGGTGTCATGGTCTCATGGTGTCATGGTCTCATGTAGTCATGTTGTCATGGTCTCATGGTGTCATGGTCTCATGGTGTCATGTAGTCATGTTGTCATGTGCCATGTGTGAATAAGAAAGTGTTATATGAAGGAATGTAATGCAGTAAGTACACAGTGTTACAATTAGTACTGTTATTACAAAAACTTTAAATTAAAACAACATGTATTACATTGTAGAACACTGTCATCTAGTGTGTGTGTGTGTGTGTGTGTGTGTGTGTGTGTGTGTGTGAATTCTATGGGCATTTGGCCAGTGACCTGTGTTAATGTCAAGCCCTGGTCATGTGTCATTATGTCATGTGTGTGATGAGAAAATAGAATAGGCCTATTCAAAGTGTATGTCAATATAAAGCTGATGATGTACTTAAGTGATGCATGTGTTTATTAGACTTTTGCTTATTAGCTTGTGTATATTGGCTTCACTATTTGTCATTGCCCCTGTTTGATGTACTTATTGTGTAAAATCTAGGAAGCCAACTTATTGTACTTTTACTTGAGCGCTGCCCTTGGAGGCTTGATAAGAAGGAAATGCACTTCTGGTGTTGTCAGAAAAGCATCTGATAAATTGATTAATGTAATGCATCGTATCACATATATTTTTATTACATACCGAAAAACATGATGCACACCATCTTGAACGAGAGAGCCAGATAGATAAAGTGGGTTTGCGTAGCTCAGTGATTTCTAAAATCATATCATGATACACATGCATTCATGTGTATCAACATCCAGGCATGTCCGAAATGCAAGATTGTTGACAAATATCCTCTGACCTGTTTGATGAAAAGATATCTTTAAGCACACTGCCTGTATTTCAGAGGAAGGAGGGGGTTCTGGACGAGGAGGGCCTCCAGTTAACCCAGCAGCTGCTGTCCTCCAACCCTGACTTCTCCACCCTCTGGAACTACAGGAGGGAGATCCTGACTCACCTGGAGACTGTGAGGTCAGTGGACTACGGATAACTATCATCACACGTCCCATAGGTCCATGTGGCTGTCCCCACTGTACAGTGTAAACTGCACAGTGTTAATGTTTCTCTCTCTCTCTCTCTCTCCCTCTCTCCCTCTCTCCCTCTCCCCACTCCCCACTCCCCACTCCCCTCCAAAGGGAGGAGGACGACGTGCAGAAGATCTATGAGTCTGAGCTCTCCTTTGTGGAGTGCTGTCTGAAGCAGAATCCCAAGTCCTATGGCAGCTGGCACCAGCGGGGGTGGGTGTCTGCCCGCCTGCCCCGGCCCGACTGGGCCAGGGAACTGAGTCTGTGCGACCGTTGCCTCAGCTTGGACGAGCGTAATTGTAAGTATTTAGGAGGTAGAGCGAGAGAAGGGAAAGACAGAGGTAGAAATATGGAGATAGAGAGGGAGAGAGAAAAAGTGAGGGAGAGAGGAAGGGAGAGAGAGTTTCTACATTTTTATGGGGTAATTTGACTTGTTGTTCTTGCTCTGTCTTGTGCTGTGTGAGTCTGACCGCTCGTCTTTCCCCCCCTCCCTCCCGGCGGTCCAGTTCACTGCTGGGACTACCGGCGGGTGGTGGTGAGGATGTCGGGTGTGGCCGTGGACCAGGAACTGCGCTTCACTGATCGCCTCATCGGCTCCAACTTCTCCAACTACTCCAGCTGGCACTACCGCAGCACCCTGCTGCCCCTGCTGCACCCAGGGCCCCCAAAGCCAGCCCATGAGCCGACCCACGCCTCTCCTCAGACCCACGCCCACCGCGTCTGTGAGGAGCAGCTGCTCAAAGGTACGACGGGATCTGGTCCTCCGCTGCGTGTCTCTGAGTAGTGGTGGTGGTGGTGGTGGAGGAGGAATACAGACAGGTGGCGTTGTTGGACTGTTGTCGTGTGTGTGTGTGTGTGTGTGTGTGTGTGTGTGTGTGTGTGTGTGTGTGTGTGTGTGTGTGTGTGTGTGTGTGTGTGTGTGTGTGTGTGTGTGTGTGTGTGTGTGTGTGTGTGTGTGTGTGTGTGTGTGTGTGTGTGTGTGTGTGTTTCTAGAATATGAAGTTGTTCATATCCATGTGTGTTTCTCTAGAATATGAGCTGGTGCAGAATGCCTTCTTCACTGATCCCAATGACCAGAGTGCTTGGTTTTACTATCGCTGGCTGTTGGGCAGAGGTGAGTGTCAGAGTGGTCATACGGCTTTCAACACACTGCTTCTGCATATAAACTGTGGTTTTTGCTGGGTTATGTCCTATTCATGTCACACTCAAGCTGTGTGTGTGTGTGTGTGTGTGTGTGTGTGTGTGTGTGTGTGTGTGTGTGTGTGTGTGTGTGTGTGTGTGTGTGTGTGTGTGTGTGTGTGTGTGTGTGTGTGTGTGTGTGTGTGTGTGTGTGTGTGTGTGTGTGTGTGTGTGTGTGTGTGTGTGTGTGTGTGTGTGTGTGTGTGTGTGTGTGTGTGTGTGTGTGTGTGTGTGTGGTCCCACAGCGGAGCGGGAGGAGATGATCAGCTGTGTGTACGTCGGTCGGGAGGAGGAAAGGGTGGCCGTGTGTTTCTCGAAGCCGGTTCACGTGAGAGCATTCATTCACTCCTAGAGACGGTTGACCACCTCAGAGAGTTATTCCCCCCCCCCAGTACCACACCTCCCTAAAGAAGGGATTAAGACACACCAACTTAAAGTTGGAAGGCAGGATTGTGAAAAGTGTAGCAGGCATCACATGCACAATGAATCAACGGTGAAGCTAATTATAAATTAAAATAGGATTATGTTTTCAATCTCACAAAATGTCACGGCACACCTTAGGCACGTAAGTGTTCCTGGCTGGTAAATGGTAAAGGGACTGCATTCATATTGTGCTGTTAACCAAAGTGCATTTTCAAGTTATGCCTCACGTTCACCCATTCATTCACCCATGGATACACCGACGATGGTGCCATGCAAGGAGACAGCCAGCTCATCAGGAGTGGTTAGATGTCTTGCTCAGTAACCCTTCTCTCTTCTGTGCCCTTCCCCCCCTTTCAGGCGGAGTCCGTGGGTCTGATGCTGTTCCTGGATGGGAAGCCCCAGCAGCGTGTGGAGTGGAGAACCGTCCACCCACGCTTGAGACACAGCCCCGTCTGGGTATCCTTTTAGCCATGTGCGCCGCCGCAGGGGCATCCCAGCCATCAGGGGCATCCCAGCCATCGGGGGCTCCCAGCCATCGGGGGCTCCCAGCCATCGGGGGCCTCCCTGCCCTTACACGGCCCTCTTTTTCCTGTCACATGTATGAGACGGCAGGATGGAGGAAGCGATTGGAAGACTTTTTATTCCAGGAGCTTAACACCCCTCCCTGTCATCATTCTCCTCCATATATCAGGGTGGAGCGGGCGGTGGGCGATTGTTTTCTCTGTGTTTCTTTCTTCTGTTAATTATGAAAGGTTGCAATTAATGCATAGAAAAAGGGAAAAACTAATGTACAGAAATAAATGCATACGTTGCTGTTCAGGGCACTAGAATCTTGTGGGTCTGTGCGATGCCGCCTCAGGAATCACGATGCTAAATAAATGTCGAGAAGCAATGTGATATGGGGACTGGGGCCAGATGAGGCTGCTTCCACCAGACTCTTATCAGCCTGACTGGGGCCAGGTGAGGCTGCTTCAACCAGACTCTAATCAGCCTGACTGGGGCCAGGTGAGGCTGCTTCAACCAGACTCTAATCAGCCTGACTGGGGCCAGGTGAGGCTGCTTCAACCAGACTCTAATCAGTCTGACTGGGGCCAGGTGAGGCTGCTTCAACCAGACTACTCAGCCTGACTGGGGCCGGGTGAGGCTGCTTCAACCAGACTCTAATCAGCCTAACTGGCGCTAGCTGAGGTTGCTTTAACCAGACTAATCAGTCTGATTGGGGCCAGGTGAGGCTGTTTCAACCAGACACCAACCACACACACACACACACACACACAGTTAGGAACCTTAACCTGTGTGTAGGTCTGTGATCTCCCCCCGGCGACCATAAGTGACATCGGCAACGAGCACAACCTGACGGTGCACTGGACGGAGAAACACACTCATAGGGACTGCGCCCTCTACACCGGTGAGTTCTGCTGTGGAGGGCTTGGCTCTTTCATGTGACACGTGTTCTGTTGAGCTGGATCATGGCACACTTCTTTCCTCTCTCAGTTTATACGTTTAGATTTCAGTTTACCGGTGTCTTTTGCTTTGTCTGCCCCAGGTCGAACCGAGAGTTGGTGCCGGGATTCAGCCACTGACCAGGAGCTTTTCAGGTGTGTTTATGTTAACGTACAACAGAGGGAGGAAAATGTCACAGAACACATTTCAAAGTCAGCTTATAAACTGAGTCTTGGAAAGACAGGATTGTAGGGGTGTGGTCTGAATCCTTGTCCCTCTCTGTCTAAGAGTAGTTGGTTCTTCCTCAAAGTCTTGAGTTTGCAGAACGGTTCATTTTATTTTAGAAAAACTGTGTGGTGTTTTTGTATGTGCTCTTAGGAGTGAGCTGTCTGTGGAGAAGACCTCAGTGCTGCAGTCTGAGCTCCAGTCTTGCAATCAGCTCCAAGAGCTGGAGCCTCTGAATAAATGTAGGTCCTTCCATGTTCCCGTGTGTGTGTGTCAGAGAGAGAGAGAGAGAGAGAGAGAGATATCCTGAGGCTGATAGTGTGTCTCCTCCCCCTGGCAGGGTGCCTGTTGACCATCATTCTCCTGATGAGGGCACTAGACCCCCTGGGCTACGAGAAGGAGACAATTGCCCACTTCCAGACATTGAAGGTGAGTTCTCGCTGCTGCTTGTAGAGTTCTTGTGGTCTTCTTCCACTGGTCGTCACCACAACCGGAAATTCAGACCCTATACCCGGGTTCGGGGTCCAAATTGTATACCGTCGAGGCGGGGACATCTTGCTAAATGCTCTTTGGGCGGAATCAGTGTGAGAAGGTCATTTTGACACCTGAATGAACAGCTGACCGACTGCTCTGGTTCTCGAACCCAAATTATAGCTCTTACCTATTTTTGTAAGGCTTTTTAGATTTGGCTCACGATGATAATAAAACTAGCAAGCTTTAATATTTTTGGTGTGATGGGATCCAGTAGACCCGACACGTCTCGGTTCTACAAGTCAGGTATGCATTGTTTATATGTCGGGTACCACATTCATTGTGCAAGTCCAAACCGGTTTGGATCTGCAGAGATAGACCTAAGCCGTTTGCTCGCTGTGCTGTACACTTTTTAGCACTGTGTATATTTATCCTTCACTATTCTGTCCCATCTTAGTAGCAAGTAACATGAAAGAGACTCAATTGCTTCCCCAGGAAGTGGACTCAATGCGGTCTTCCTACTACGCTGACCTGTGCAGTAAATTCATGATTGAAAACACAATTCTAAAAATGGAGTACGCTGAGGTACGCGTCTTCAGTATCTCAGACAAGGTGGGTTATTAGATTATATTATATATTGCTTTTTATTATTCTAAAATGACATGCTGTAATGGAAAGCTCTGAATTTAAAGGGGTCTCTTTATAATTGTTTTTGTCTGTTGAAACAGAAGCTGAGCACTCTCTGTCACCTGGACCAGCTGTTATTGGTCACCCATATCAACCTTTCATCCAATGAGCTGCGGAGGCTGCCTCCTCAGTTCTCTATGCTACAGTGTCTGGAGGTAGGAGAGCTGTGATTACCAAGACAACCTACACACATAGGATTTATACAGGCATAGTGTAAATAGAAACACTTCCATATCCATAGTCACAAAATCTTTCTCTTTTCCAGGTCTTGGAAGCCGATAACAATTCCATAGAGGACTTAGAAGGGGTTTATCAGCTTCCCAAATTGGAGGACATTTCCATAAAGAATAACAGTATCCTTCAATACTAAATACCGATCTGTGCTTGGTTGTAAGCTTTTGGTTGATGATGTGGAACAGACGGGTTCATGTGGATAAGCACATTCGAAAGCAATAAATATGAAACTAGAGGGCCCTCAGTAGAGCGCATAACTCTGCCTCACCAAAAGGTCCCCTGGATCTGGATTCCGATCCGGATCTGCGCTAAAATCGAACCAACTGTTCCTTGGCCCATAAGTAATCCAACCACCAGTTTTGTCCAATTTCGTTGAGTAATCTTGACAGATAGATGTGAAAACATCAACTTCTCCTATCTTTGATGGCAGAGTGGGAAAAAGATTCATTTCTGTGCAAAGAGAAACTGTATAATGGAGCATATTAACAAAATGTTATCATCTCAGTTTCATGACAATCTATACAGTTTGAAAGGTGAAAAGTGAAAAATATTTGTGCAAAGAACTTGTTTATTTGAGAACTGGTACGGAATAAATAAAATCTGTGAATAATTATTTAAGGGAGGGGTGCCGACAATTTTAGTTAGTGATCAAAAATGGTGGGTGGAAGAAAAAGGAAAAAAGTGAATCTACATCCCACAGTATGACGGTTGATACCACTTAACATACACAAGTGTTTATAGTCAGTTAGTCTTGTAAGAGGTAGCAGCTGGCGGTTGCGTTCTTAGTGCTTTGCTTCGCGGGCGTAGAACCCATGGATCTGCTTTTCCTCAGCCCTGAGCGCACAGACATCTCCAAGATGGAGGACCTAGTGCCACTCGCCTCCTGTCCTAAGCTCCGACGCCTGGATCTCCGTGGCAACCCCATCACTCAGTCGGCCGACATCCGGTCGGACCTCGCTGACCTGCTGCCTTCCGTCACTGACCTCCTGCTGTGATTAGACCCCAGTGGAGACACCGTATATGCATTTGTCATGGCCACGCCCCCTGGACACCTGTTTGAAGGGGGTGGGTGGGCAGGATCAGAGGTGTGTGTGTGTCTGTGAGGCTTAATCTTAACACACCAAAATGCATGCTGCAAACCACTGAAAGAACAAGAAGCCTTCACATACAGGTGACTTCGTCAAGTCTAACTCGTGTGCTTTTGGAGAATAAAATAAAAAAAAACTTCTCCATGATACAAAATACAAGGATTAGCGTTGAGTTGACTAGCTTCAATTAGCTTACAAAATTGTAAGCTATCCGCGACTTTACACAATAACGTCTCTAATTCACCAATAAACTACACACACGCGCACACACCATGCCACCAGTTTCATCATGTCTGTTGCGTTGGTGTTTATCAATGTTCAACCTTCTTTATTGGCCTGACTTGTTTTACCACATGTTGACGGCACAGTGAATCCGGGTTCTTTGCAAGAAATGTGTTACTTTCAATGTTTTAATATCGTTTTATTGACCAATGGTGGTACATTTAATTACATGTAGTTATTAATTTGTCTATGCTAATCGAAAATGAAAACAATGTTCAATGTCCTAATATATAATTATACTCTGTACATGTACACTTCATCCAGAGATACCAAGAGATAAAAGATATGATATACTTGACACATTTGCATATAAATTCTTCTTCTTATATAAGTATTTGCATAAGGGCGGCAAGGAGGTAGAGCGGTCGTCTGAATGTTGCGTGTTCGATCCCTGGCTCAGGAGCTGTCGCGGTACCCAACCTAACTGTAGGGTGTGTATGAATGGGTGAGGCATGACTTGTAAAGCTCTTTGGATTAAAGCACTATATAAAAGGCAGTCCGTCCATTATAATGAAGGGCTGTGCAGAAGAAAGGCACATCAAAAATATAAACTATTGCTACGTGACCAGGGAACAACAGTTGGAACAACAGCCCAAGAGAACTGGCGCTACATGACCATAGAGCAGTTGGAACAGGAATGGAGAATAGTCCAATATGGTGGGCAGTTCAAACGTCCTATCCTTTCTTGTTGGTCTAGATCAGGGGTTCCCAAACCCTTCAGCCCGCGACCCCCAAAATAACAGCTGTATAGACTGGCGACCCCCCCCACTATCACCGGAGAAGTGACTGGAACATTAAAAACAACGTGTGCACAGGACGCACGCACTAATAGGCGGATCCAAACACGATCATAACGACAACACAAAATAACATGATCACGATCGCGAACATCGTGAAGTCCAACGGGGGGGGGGGGGGGTCGCGAGCATCAATTGCCTACCCTGTTGCGACGCCCCTGGACATGATGCTTGTGTTTTCACCGTGAAATGACATGTTAAGTCCGTTCAGTCTGTCAAATATGCCAGCCTTGTTCACCGGTCAGGTGGTCAGCGAGCTGGGACCCATGCTCCATAAGGAATAAGCGCACCTCGTCCCGCAGTCCATATACAGGCGGCTGAGAACATTTCCCCGTGAAAGCCACCTGACTTGTGTGTGGAACAGCAGGCCTGACGCTCCGATCCCAGTTCCCAGTCCCGTTGCAGAGACTGGCGAACAGACTGGTAGAGTGGACGTTGTTAATGTTAGTCTGTTGGTGTGAGTCAATGATCACACTGGCTTAGAACAATATTGTTTGTTTTAATGCTAGTTCGTAGCTACAGACAGTAGCGCTGCCGGCATGACAGACCTAACATTCTGACGGGTACGGTGGCTCATGGGGGACAAACAGAACAGTCAATTAACCAAATGATCTACATCCTTTCCCTTTAGCTCGCATCTCCTATATATATCTCCTATTTTGTTTATATAGGTCCTTAGGACCTATATAAATGTATCATCATTACAGAGTATTTCCCTCCCACCATGTAGTTCTACAACTTCAGTAAACAATGATATTCTTGGTTAGACTTGAGGCTATTTGACAGAAATGAGAGTAGGATGAACATGTCACTTTAACAGGTTGGCCTATTCATAATACTATCACCATAAGCGCATAAATGAAGAACTTGGTGCAAATACTCAGTGAACATTACATTTTTCCGTTACAATTTCTTTCTTTCTTTTTTCTTTTCTTTTTTTTTTAACAATATTGGCTTTTATTGGATATATTTTGGGTTTGGCCTGCAGGTGCGGCCTGAACGTGTTGTGTAATGTGCATTACTTGTTCTCAGCGGGGAGATGAGCCGTGGGCGTCGGCCGGAGAGGGATGTGTGTTGTGAATGCACGGCACCTGGCTCTGGTGTTTCTGGTGTGGGGGGAACACTGTCCAATGTGGAGGGGTCAGTGTTCTGGGAGTCTGAGTGAAGCTGTGATGGCGGCCGCTCTGCCACAGGAAGGATGTGGCGGTGATTCCTCCTGTAGGTTTTCCCCTTGGTCGTATCCTTTGGGGGTCTGCATTCGGACCATTTGTCCCTCTGCCAAAGGCTGTAGTGGACTTGTCGTAGTGGCGCTTTATATTGAGCCTTCTATTGAGGAGTTGGGTGCTGACTTGCTGTGTTCTTCACGGCTGGTTCCAATAGTTTGGTACTCACCGGAATGGCTGCGCGTGTCTGCCGCGACATCAGGCGTTCAGCGGGGAGCCTAGTGTTTTGTCACAGGGGATGTTTCTGAGGTTAAGGAGATTGAGGAAGACGTCAGTCCCATCTCTGTGAGATTCCTCCATCAGCTGTTTGGTGCTGCGGACTGCTCTCTCTGCAAGTCCGTCCATTCGACTGGGGAAACTCTGGGCTGCTGGTGGCATGAAGGAAATCCCATTGTTTGGTAAGTCTTTGAAATGCTGGCTGGTATATTGTTCAGCATTGTCAGAGAAGAGGGTGTGCGGTGTGCCGTGGGCTGAGAAGTGTCTCATCAACTTAGAGATCACAGCTGATGATGTCATGTCACGGAGAAGGTCGACTTCAAACCATCCGGAATATGAATCCACAAACACTTGGTAGTGTTTGCCATGCCAATCGAAGATGTCCGTGGCCACTGTGGACCATGGGATGTCTGGGACTGGGTGAAGGTAAAGCGGCTCTTTTTGTTGGTGAGACTTGGTGCTGTGAGATGAGTGCGGTGAGACTTCACAGCACATGAGAGCCTCTGTGATGTGTTTTGACATCGTTGGCCAAAAGAGGATGTCCCTTGCTCTGCGCTTGGTCACTTCCATACCTGGGTGGCCTTGGTGCACAATGTTGACTCCCTGTGCAGAGACTGGGGGATGACTGCTTTGTGGCCTGTCATGACGATCCCGTCCTTCGCTGTGAGTTCGTCCCTGTAGGGGAAGAAGGAACTAACAGCAGGCTGGAGCTGGCTTTCTCTGGTGGGTTCATCCTCGTTGTATGACTGCATTGAGGGTTTGTAGGACCTCATCCTCTGCTGTATGCTTTCCTCCAGGCGGGCTGTGGAGATGTAACTCACCGACATGACTTTGAAGGCGTCGTTTTCAGCAGGGCTCTGGGAGACTTGTGTGTTTGGAGCTCTCGATAGAGTATCCGCCAGATACATGTGCCCTTTTTATACACCAAGCTGATATCGTAGCTCTGCAGCCGGGGGAACATTCTCTGAAGACGGGCAGGGGCGGTGTGGCTTCTTCAGGATAGTTACCAGAGGTTGGTGGTCGGTTTCCACGATTGTGGGCTTTCCGTACACATAGTGCTTGAATTTAGTGCAGGCAAACACGACAGCCAGGAGCTCCTTCTCTATTTGAGCATACCGTGTCTCTGTGTCCGTGAGGGTACGCGATGCAAACGCTACTGGTCTGCCGTTCTGCAGGCATGCAGCTCCTAGGCCATAGCATGACGCGTCACAGGTAAGTGTGACTGGCTCCTTGACGTCGTAGTATGCCAATACCGGTGGGCTGGACAGGCATGACTTGAGACGGTCAAATGCCTCCTGGTGTTGCTGGAACCAGCACCATGCGGTCACCTTTTGGGTCAACTTCCTCAGTGGTGCTGCAATGTCACTGAGGTTAGGGATGCACTTGCCAAGGTAGGTGACCATGCCAAGGAAGCGCTGAAGTGAAGTGACGTCTGTGGGGACTGGCATCTTGTTGATTGCTGTGGTTTTAGAGGTCAGATTTTAGTCCTTCGCTTGTGAAGATGTGGCCTACATCGCCTATTTGGTCCAGGCGGAATTTGCATTTGTCTGGGTTCAGCCTGAGGTTGATCTCTCTAACTCGTTCGAGCACTCTCTTTAACTTGGCATCTTGTTTGGCTACCCAAACAATGATGATGTCATCGACGATGACGGAGCACGGATAGCCTGCGAACATGGAGCTCTGAAACACCTCACTTGCAGAGTTAATGCCGAAAGGCATCCATAGAAACCTGTAGCGCCCAAATGGAGTGCTGAAAGTTGTCAGCATTGAGGATTTCTTGTCACGGTTACGGTGGTTGACAGGGGGCATGGCCAAGCCGCGGGCTTTGGCAGCGCACACACACACACCTGTCGGCAATTGCCGATATACCTGTCGCTACTTCGACCTCCCGGTATCCAGACTCCTCTCCCGTCCCGGACTACTCGTCTGTCTAATACCTGTCGCTACTTCGATGAGATGATGGGGCCTTTTCAGTGCTGTGTTGAGGTCTCTTGGATTGATGCATAGTCAGATTTCTTGCTTGTCTTTCTTATGCGCTGCCACCATAGGAGAGACCCAGTCTGTGGGCTCAGTGACTGGTGTTATGACCCCTATGCTTTCCATGCGTTCCAGCTCAGATTTGACTTGCATTGCAGCAGGGACGCGGTGGGCTGGCCGGACCACAGGCTGTATGCTGGGATCCACCGTCATGGAGTATGTGACTGGAAGTTCTCCGAGCTCCTCACTGAAAAGGTCTTTGTATCGTGTGAGAATCTGTGTGTTGAAGTCTGTGTTGCTCTCCATGGTGACTTGATGGACGTCAGGACTAATTTTGACAACACCCATGTCCATGCATGCACTAAATCCTAGCACTGGTTGCACCTCTCTGTCCACTATGAAGAAAGGCAATGAGTGGTGCTGCTTCTCTAGGCAGCATGGCAGTGTGACAACGCCACTGGTCTCAATTCTGGTGGCCCCATAAGCAACAAGGTTTGCAGCTTTCTTCTGCTTTACGAGTGGCTCGCCATTGGTCACTCGTTTGAAAGTCTCCAGATTGGTGTCTTGACTGGCGCATTCTGTTAAAAACTGGCCTTACTGCATCAACACTGGTGGCTTGTGTGGCTAGTGTCTTGCAACTCTCCTCTGTCATCTCGTGGATTCGACATATTGAAATGTCTCTGACAAGCGTTAACTCACTGTCTCTCAACAGAGACTTACGTAAAGAGTCACTGATAATGCCACACACGATCCGGTCACAAATGAGCTCGTCAGTCAACTCTCCAAAATGGCAATTCTTAGCTTTGATCCTCAGATCACTGATGAAGGATTCAATACATTGCTTCTGATTTTGTGAATGAAACTTGTGTCTCTCCATTGTCCTGTTGCTTTGAGGACTGCAGATTTCGCGAAATTTCCTTTTTAGGCATTCAGGGTCCTCTCGGGATTCTGCCGGGGTCATTAATGCTGCGTTTTCTCCGGCCCCGCGCACTTCAGGTGCAAAGGCAAACGAATGCTCCCGTTCAATGGCTTCTGGTCCAGCAATGTTGAGGAGAATATAAACCCTTGTCTTTTCAGATTTGACGGAGTGGGCTGCGGCGATAAAAATATCGTAAATTTGCCAATTCTCTGCGACATTTTCATCAAAAACTATGGGATCCGGTCTACGATTATTACGATTCCATTATAGCAACAGGTTGTCCAACGAAAAAAATACTCACAGGCGACTAGTCCGTATCCTATTCTGACACCATGTAAATGTTAGTCTGTTGGTGCGTCACGGATCACACTTGGCTTAGAACAATATTGTTTGTTTTAATGCTAGTTTGTAGCTACAGACAATAGCGTTGCGTGAGGCTACCAGCATGACAGACCTAACATTCTGACAGGTACGGTGGCTCATGAGGGACAAACAGAACAGTCAATTAACCAAATTATCTACAGACATGATTTTATGTACTTGACAATTGTTATCGCCTGGGCCATGTCCGTGATGCGCCGGCTATAGTCCCGTCAGACAGCGGCACTGCTTCCAACTCCCGCGTCTGTTTATCCCCATGCATTGTCCTACACATAGCACCTGTTTATCCCCATGCATTGTCCTACACATAGCTCCTGTTTATCCCCATGCATTGTCCTACACATAGCACCTGTTTATCCCCATGCATTGTCCTACACATAGCTCCTGTTTATCCCCATGCATTGTCCTACACATAGCTCCTGTTTATCCCCATGTATTGTCCTACACAGAGCTCCTGTTTATCCCCATGCATTGTCCTACACATAGCTCCTGTTTATCCCCATGCATTGTCCTACACATAGCACCTGTTTATCCCCATGTATTGTCCTACACAGAGCTCCTGTTTATCCCCATGCATTGTCCTACACATAGCTCCTGTTTATCCCCATGCATTGTCCTACACATAGCTCCTGTTTATCCCCATGCATTGTCCTACACATAGCTCCTGTTTATCCCCATGTATTGTCCTACACATAGCTCCTGTTTATCCCCATGTATTGTCCTACACATAGCTGTTTATCCCCATGCATTGTCCTACACATAGCTCCTGTTTATCCCCATGCATTGTCCTACACATAGCTCCTGTTTATCCCCATGCATTGTCCTACACATAGCACCTGTTTATCCCCATGCATTGTCCTACACATAGCTCCTGTTTATCCCCATGTATTGTCCTACACAGTGATAGCAGCAGGTTTAATTAGGGTTTCCTCCATTGTGTGTGGCTTTTTTTCAGCTGCAAATGATACTGTCGTGAATCTGTCGGAATCAGCATTCCTTTATTTGTCACCCTTACATATTAAACGGACTTACATAGTAAAAATATCTATGTACACGTTATTATTAACAATAATAATACAAATTATAATTTTAAATTTTAAAATTTTAATAAAAAACACCTCATGGGTCACATCAAGAAGATTCTGAAATCATCTCGCGACCCCCCCCCCCCCTCGGGGTCCCGAGGCCCCCCCTCGGGGTCCCGAGGCCCCCGGTCTAGATCAGTGCTAACCAACCTTTTCAAGCCCAAGATCACTTTTTTTTCCAAAATGTAAGCCAGGATCTACCAATCCGATATCTTCCAAAAAAAGGAGTAAGAATGTTCATCATCATATTTATTTTTATTTTTATTTGTTACGACAGGCTCCGTGCATATAGGGCTTCCGTATATGTTTTAGCTGGTCAAATTGATTAAAAGAAACGGTATATTCAAAACCTGCCGCTCAAAATGTCCAGTAATAATGCTCATACAAAATTTAGATAACGTCGGCTATCCCCGATGAAGTTTATGAGTTCAGCGAGCTGTACCCTGACTGGGCTCCACTGGCTAAAGGGCCTGTGTCCTGTGTTCTGCCCGTGTCAAGCGATCAGCAGAGAGGAGCTTCTCCCTGTTTTGGCATTGATATGATTTCTTTTTTTTAAACCCACCCACAATTGCATGCAGCCCATTCATAGATCTCAGCATATCAAATAACCAATTGTAGTTTGTAAAATATGACCAATGCGTGATTCAAATCAACAAGCCAGAGCTAGGTCTAATTATAAAAAAATAAAACATGGAAAATGTGAAAATGCTATGGATTGACAGTGAAGGCTTTGAAGATCGACCAGTCGATCGCGATCGACCTGTTGGTTACCCCTGGTCTAGATAGTCTTGGTCTTGTCTCTGGTCTCCCTTTTTATTATTAACAAATTAATTCATTCTAAAAGTTAAGTTAAAATGAGTGAAATTTCACAGACCTAACTAACCTTTAATTGAAGACACACTTGATCCACCGCTGGAATAAGCACCTGTGACCTGAAGGACGTTTAGGCCGTAGCCAGGTGAAAGGTGGATGAGTGGATGGGGTAGTATGGAATGCAAAGTACTGTACTTCTACATGCAAATAAGGTTCACAAAGTGTATTCCAAGTGTTCAGATTGTAGTTGAAAGAACACATTTGCGGACAATGTTGATGGACGTGCACTGTCCCTCTAAAGAAATAAATGTGATGAACACCTTACATGTGACAGTCTTCCTTAAAGGACGATACTGGTCTGGATCACCCGGCCTCTCCCCTGGCTTCACCAAAACACCTGTGGATGAAACAACATATTTGCTTATGAACCTAAATGTAAATCTGGAGGATTCAATCCTCTTTATTGGTCACATACATGCACACACACAGTGAAATTTGTTTCTCTGCATTTAACCCCATCTTAGTATTAGGAACAGTGGGCAGCTATTGTATATACAGCACCCGGGCAGCAGTGAAGGGGTCTGGTGCCTTGCTGAAGGGCACCTCGGCAGTGCCCAGGAAGCAAACTGGAACCTTTTTCCAAGTACCAGTTCTCACTCCGTACTTAGTCAGTTTCGGGGACTTGAACTGGTGACCCTCCGGTTCCCAAGCCAAGTCAAACCAAGTCCCAACAGACAGCTACTGCCAAGTCCATTGTTTTGTTGCAGCAGAAGCACAGGTTTGCCAATGCAAAGCATCGCATTGCATCGTGTCATACATTGTGTCATGGCATGCTTACCCCTTCCTGTACAGCAGTGGCAGCTGGTGGTTGTAAAAGTAAGGGAAAAAGGAAGGTGCGCTTAGTGAAGCTTGGTGAAGTTTGGTGGTGGTGGATGGGGATGTTAGTAAGGGCATATGCAGGCATGTGAAACTCATGTGACACATTTGAAGCAGCGTAAGGGAATTTGTGTAACTAGTGAGCAGAGGAAAATTGTGCTGCTTACAATCGTCTCTTTGTCTTTTCAGAATTATTAAGTCTGACCTGTTCTCCTAAACCTTAGGAGAAGTAAGGAGCAAACTCATGGTGAAACAAGAAGAAGTCTGGTACTAGAAGCTTTAGAAGCTGAAAATCAAAATCTCATTCTGATCCTAAAGTAAGCTCAGTTCTGTCTAGGATAAATAGACTAGATATTATTTTGAATTTTCCTTTTCTCTGGAAGTAAGCACCGATTAAGGCTTGCTAGAGTTCTAATTAGTGTCTTTTTGAGCTATAGTTTGCAATTTGTGCTGTGAAAGCTGTTAATTCTTGTTCAGGAGCTGACCACAGAACTACATAATGCATAGCCTGGGGTGCTAGCGGGAATGCCAGTTTTATTCTGTTCATTGCTTTATTGTGACAGTCAATTTGCTTTGATTTTGGTGGGTGAGCTATAGTTGAAGATAGCTTTCCGCCACTGGCTTGTTTTCCTTAAGTGTTCATGCCTGCCTAAACAGAACCTGTCAGACATTTTGTCAGACATTATGTAAAACTCCAGATAAGGTTCATTGTTTAGTGCCCATATTTTGAACATGCAGTGGCAAATATCTCTTTGCAATATCCACAAATGTCTATATTTTATCATATCATTTAGTCTTAATTTGCTGAGATAAGATTCAAGATTCAAGAATTGTATTTGCCATTTGCAACACAATGGAATGCTTACTCCCTATTCCCTCACACAGTATGATATACTAGAACACAATACTATAAGCTTACTTTCAACATTAAAATAAAAAAATGTTATATTGTGCAAAAAGCATGAATACAGTGCAGAACAGTGCAGTAACTGTAATGAGTAATAAATATGAGTCCGGAAGTCCAGCAAAGTTCAGTAGGCGCACTGCCTGTGGATAAAAACTATCCTTGAACCTGGTAGGCCTTGTATGAAAGCTGCGTAATGTCACAGTTTGCATTCCTGTCTCCTCGCTTCCACGGCACTCTACCTGATAGCCACGCCCCCCTTGTGAATTCTCACCCACAGCTGCAGCGCATCAGTTAACGTTCCTATTTAAGCCAACACACACGTCGCCAGATTGTTCCTGATCATGCAGACATTCCAGCGTTTACCAAGTCTGATTCCTGTTCCCGATCCACTACCTGTCCTTGACAACGCCTCTGCCTGTCCCCGCCTGGTTTGTCTACCCTGCCTGGTTCCCGATCTACCCTGCCTGATTCCCGATCTACCCTGCCTGGTTCCCGATCTACTCCCTGTCTGGTTCCTAACATAATCCGTGACACGTAATCGGCGACCGGACAGAAGGGGGGAGAAGAGATGGTGCCCAGGTTGGTTGCAGTCCTTTGTGATTGACATGGTCTTCTTCCTACATCTGGTCCTAAAGATCTCCTCAATGCATGGAGGTGCAGACCCGATGATCTTTTCTGTCGTCCTTACGACCCTCTGGATGGCTTTCTTGTCCTGTGCAGTGGTGTTGCCGTACCACACGGTGACGCCACTTGTCAGGACGCTCTCTACGGTGCCACGGTAGAAGTTCACTAGCCACTGTTGGCCTATTCCGCTTTTCCTGAGGCACTGCAGGGCATAGAGAAGCTGGTGTGCCTTCTTCAGCATGACCTCCATGTTGTGGGTCCACGCCAGGTCGTCGTAAATCTGTAGCCCTATGAAACGCAAACAGCTGACGACTTCCACCGGTTTCCCATCCAGGCTGATGGTGGAGTGGGTGCCCCGGTGGCTCCTGAAGTCCACGATGAGCTTCTTAGTCTTGCTGACATTTAGTGCAAGGCCTTGCACCATCGCGTCAGCCGGACGACCTCATAACTGGTAAACAGGCTACAAGGTGGAATAGGACACACTGGCTATGTTAGCTTATTATGGTGTGTTCTATTAGCTCAGTCATCAGTCCTGACTTGCCAGTTGAGGTGACATTTTCTTACAGTCTTTCATTTGCTTTCAGTTCACTTCGACCACACACAAAAGACTGCAACTGTCCTGATGCTTTTACATTAACAAGACCCGATGAACATGATAAATGTTATCACAGAGAAAAGAGACAATGCACTTAACAGTATGCAGACAAATGCTGGTTCAGAGAATTGCTCTAATGTCCCTGACAACCAGAGTGTGGACAATGACGTTTCTATAGGGCTTCTTGACAGTGGATTTGACAGTCTTGCTGCTGCTGTGGTTGTTAAATAACTGCATTATGGGAAAGTCATGCTGTATATGTTGACAGACATCATAAAGCGTGAAGTTAAGTGCTCAAAGTTGAAAGTAAGTGTTTTTTTATTGACCTTGTAGACTCTGTTCTGGGTACAGTTACACACATATTATTATTATTATTATGATTGTGAGTGTGTCTTTCATGTAATACAACTGGACAATAATAGTTATAGCTTTTTATTATTCACAGCAGACAGCATGCTGTGTAAATCCCTTTAAATGTCCTGTATTTCTAAATTGGTCAAATATATTTAATGCTATTTCTAAAAAATATATTTAACTTTGTAAATTAGTTAATTGCTACTGATGACACACAAATGGGGTACCAAATATCTAGACATCACTTAGTTGTATGTTGATGGAATTCTTTAGTGTTAAATATAGATCAACAGCTTTCAGAGGGCTTTTACTATGGAACGGTAAGCCCAGTTCCTCCAGTGTCATACAAAGATCAAATATATCTTCATCGCAAGGAACACAACTGCAAAACACACATTGTCCTTGTCCTGACATTTCCAGCTCCTCTTGATCACATGACATGGCCCAGTCCTCAGTGTCCCATCACTCTGACACAGCTGTGTGACGCCGGTGACGCTGCTTCCGGATAGTTGGTTTGTAATCCGACTGTTGTTTACCGATCGTTTCTGTTAACACCGATTAGTGTTTTGTATTGTCCTGTATTGTATTTGTCCCCACGTTTGTCGCATCAAACAAGGTAAGCATGGACTCCTGTTGCTCCTGCTCCTGTGCCTTCCTTGTAGATAAGATAGCTCTCCTAGAGAGACGTATCTGTCAACTAGAGCAGTGATTCCCAACCGGGGGTACGCGGACGCCTAGGGGTACGTGATGGGATTGCAGGGGGTACGTAGAAAGATTAGGGATTGCAATTTATTTGAAATATATCTTATTATTATTTTAAAAAATGTAACACATTTTAGCAATGCTTAGCAACCTAAGACTCACGTAATGAAACCTGCGATGCGGTCTGTGAGACGGCTGGTGGCCGTTTTGCGGTAAAGTGCTGGCAAATAATTCAATGAAGCCAGCCCACCTGAGGACTTTTTCAAACGAAAACTGTCCGAATTCAAGTCATCTCAGACTACATTAAAGAAAGCAGCAAGTGTGTCAAGCTAAGCAATGGAGGCATCCTATGCTGTGGCATTATTTGTGGCCAAGTCAAAAAAAACACATTAAATTGCAGAAGATCTGATTCTCCCTGCCGCCATCATTTTGGCTGAAACTACGCTGGACCAGAAAGCAGCAGGCGTGCTGAAAACTGTTCCATTATCGAACAACACAATCTGCCGCAGGATCGATGACATGTCCACTAATATTGTTGGACAGGTGATGAATAAAATTAAAAGAGCCGGTCAGTTCGCTCTACAGTTGGATGAAATGACGGATGTGAGTGGGGGGGCTCAGCTCCTGGCCTTTGCGTGTTATGCTGAAGAGTCTGACATACATGAGCATATTTTGTTTTGCAAGAAGCTAACAGGACAGACAACTGGCGAAGAAATATTTCAGGTGATTGACAGCTTTTTCAAAGAAAACAATCTTGAGTGGAAATCCTGCAGTCACATCTGTACCGACGGTGCAGCTGCGATGACGGGGAAAGTGCGTGGGTTGCATGGACGTGTGATGAAGGTAAACCCTGAAATTAAGTGGAATCACTGCATTATCCACCGGGAGGCTCTCACCAGTAAAAGGATGAGCCCCGAGTTAAGTGCTGTCATGGATGACGCAGTTAAGGCGATTCATTTCATTCAGTCCAGACCTACGAATCACCGTCTATTTCAAACTCTTCGTCAAGACAGCGGGGCAGAGCATGGGCAGCTACTGCTTCACACAGACGTCCACTGGTTGTCGCGTGGCAAAAGACTATCCAGGCTGTTTGAACTTCGCACTGAGGTGTCTGCTTTCCTGATACAGCACTCTCATCCTCTCGCAGTGGTTTTTCAGGATGCAGGTTGGGTTGCACGGCTGGCATATCTTGCCGATGTCTTCTCCAAGCTTAATGAGCTTAACCTCTCACTTCAAGGCAAGGACTTGCATATCCTTAACATGTATGACAGAGTGAATGGATTCATAAATAAAGTCAACTTATGGGAGACAAAATGCGACAAAGGGGATATAAGCTGTTTCCCACTGCTTGATGGCTATCTTGCCACTACTGATGCTGAAAACAAGCAGATGGTCACAATTAAAACGCATCAGTCCAAACTCAAAACTGAGTTCAACCAGTACTTTCATGACATTGAAGCAAAGTCAGAACAACTGAACTGGGTGAGGAACCCATTCAGAGTGACTGAGAGCAGCAGCAGCCTTCCTGCCAGACTGCAGGAAAACCTGGTGGATTTGTTCTCTGATCGTGGACAAAAGATGGCATATGCTGAAAAGTCACTGACAGAGTTTTGGTGTGATGTTGCAAAGGCGTATCAAGAACTGGGGAAATGTTACCTTCTCGGCCCTGACTCACATCAAAACCAAGCAGAGGAACAGACTGAATAATTATAAGGTAATTATAATTACCCGCAGGCGGGGAAAGCGCGACGTCGGCGGACGGGAGCAGCGAACATGACCATGAACATGAGGCTAACATGACCTTCCACTCCGCCTCCTGCTCCCGCAGCGCTTGAATCCGTGATCCGTCACGGCTCCTCAGGGAATCGATCAGGTGCATCACCCATTCGAGATCGCCGGGGCCCAGGTCGGCTAACCGGTCCCCCCTCAGCTCCAGCGTCAGTTGCTCCACCAGAGCGAGGTCGCCGGGGTCCATCGGGGCAAGGTCCATGGTGACTCATGTCAATGAGAGACTGCAACATTTGCCTCCATTGGTCGAGGTCACCGGGGTCCATAATGGCTAGGTCGTTCTGTCACAGGTGTATAGTTTGGTGGGACCCAGAACGCAGACCAAGACACAGTGGAGCTATAACGTGAAGCTTTATTACAGCACACAGACCACAGAGAGTGATCAGGGACAGGCCAGGGGTCTGGAAACCGGGAAGTCGGATCAGCGTAGTACCGGTAGGGAGTAGACAGGCGCGTGGCCCGGGACGGGCGAGGGGTCTGGATACCGGGAGGTCGGAGTAGTGACCGGTAGACGACAGGTAATTATAATTACCCGGGGAGCTCGTATAGACCGGAGAGTAACGCGAGACAGGCGAGGGGTCTGGATACCGAGAGGTCGGAGTAGCGACAGGTATTAGACCGGCGAGTGACGCGGGACAGGCGATGAATCTGGGTACCGGGACATCGTCGTAGCGATTCCGTCCAGAATGTACCAAGTATAACGTAGCATGCACAAAGTACGACCTAGCCCCGAAGTGACGGGACAGCAGGGTATATGTACCCCCACAGGTGACGTGATTAACATAATTACCATCGGCAATTGCCGGCAGGTGTGTGTGTGCACCGCCAAAGCCCACTGCTTGTCCACGCTCCCTGTCAACCACCATAACCGTGACAATAGTACTGTTATTGTTGTTGTTTCTAATGCACTATTCTATTCTATGTTGAGTTGTGGGCGGAGCCTCATATGCATGCATGCACCTGATTCATGTGCATATGACAATAAAACCTTTGAAACTGCTAGAAGTGAGTATTATTTTCATTCACAATAAGTGTCAATGTCAAGTTTAAATTAGTTTGTATTAAGGGTGAGTTATAAATGTGATTTTTATTTAATGAGTAGTTTGGTTAAATACAATTACAAAAGGTTTAATATAAGAGAAAATGTAAGGCGAATCATGCAAATGAGTGAGGGGGTACTTATAGAATGGCTACCAGCTCAAGGGCTACACAAGACAAAAAAGGTTGGGAACCACTGAGCTAGAGGATAACTCATGAGATAAATCTAAGCTTTGTTGTGTTTCTCTGTTGCAGGAGCCGTGCCAGCGGTGACACAACAGGAACACACGCCATCATTCCTTTAGTGGACAAGCTGGAGGACAACTGCTGGGAGGCCAAGATCATCAAAAAATTACCACTTATTCTCACTCAATACTCGTTTTCTTACTTTCTTTTAGTTTAGTGAAGGGATGCTTGAGATTTGCCTCTTTGTGCTGGAGAAGAGTGGAACACTCTGGTCGGGGCAACCCAATCAACATTTTGGGTTGCCCCAAAGAGTTGTTTCAAAGACAAAGACCCAAGTTGATGATGATTTTACAGTTTAGTTCAAGGTTAAGATGTTTAAACAAGCAGAGCAGCTGACAATATTCCTCCTGAGTGTGTGTGGTGGTGGTGGTTGGTTTAACCTGTGTTCCTTTGTCACCAATGTTGGACAGGCGGCGTGCAGCCTCACCTGTCCCAGAGCCTAATCAGTGTAACTCTGACCAGGTGAGGCTGCTTAGGCCACCACACCAACCACTCACACTCCACAGTCCCAAATGCTAAACAAGTAAATGTATTAAGTACAATTTTAAAAGAGAAATGTAAAATGAAAGAAGGTGCAATACAAATGATATGGCTTGTTTTATGTATCAACTTTTCTAGAATAAATATGTCAGTGCATACTGTGTTGGAAACATTAATAATCAATACAATTGTGAATTAGTCCATTATCGTCGCAAAAAATGTAATGTTGCGATAAGCAATACGTGATTGTGATATCAATTATATTCTAATAAATAATATTACAAAACCTATTGTTTTTGTGAAGATTCTTCTTCTCTGTTTATCTAAAACACCCATATCTTAGCATGTGACTTAGCATGTGTCAACATTTTTCGAATGTGTCACACATACAGTATATGTATTCTCGGTAAATAGCTGTAATAAATGTTTGGTTCGACTTCGCCTATAGTAGGTGCTATAACCCCGATGGTGGAAACATTTTAAAAAGTTGGATATAGGCCTTATTTAACATGCTTACCACTTTTCTCCTGGACCCAGTTTTGAAGTGTTCATGGAACATTTACAGTACCGATGCTCTATGAATGTGTCTTATGTCAAATTATTCAGGGTTTAACTTCTATCATCACAACTACACTTCAGATGACCCCAGGGCCTTGACACTTAGTATTCAAATAGAGGACACCCCCTTAACAAGTGTGAAAATATTGGTAAAGATAGCTCAAAAACCTATGACACAGGGGAAATTTCCGTAAGTGCTCATCTAAGTGCTAGGCACCACCCCACCACAATTATGAGTGTTATAATTATAACTGTTATACTTGTTTGTCCTGTAATTATAATGTTGTCTGTTCCTCCCATGAACCTGAATGTAAACTAGTAGGTTTTTATAATGTGTGAAACCACATATGAATTAGTCCTACTAGAGTTGGTATATTTGTGACACTATATTATGACTGAATGACGGATATGATGACTAGTTCATTCGACCAGCCTACAAAGTGGACTGCGCCAACTGGCAGAGTGATCAGCTCTCTGGTGCTGCCCTGGGATGACGGGCGGGCCGATGGTACTGCCCTGGGATGATGGGCGGGCCGATGGTGCTGCCCTGGGATGACGGGCGGGCCGATGGTGCTGCCCTGGGATGACGGGCGGGCCGATGGTGCTGCCCTGGGATGATGGGCGGGGCCGACGGTGATGTTTTGTTTGGGTGGTGTGTATCTTGTTTGTCTCCTCCCCTTCACCGTTAGGAAAAAGGCACTTGCGGTGAGAAGCAAACAGGTGTGGGCCTATTTGTTGTTGGTGTTAGTTTGTGGCAATTTACCAAAATGCTAAAGTAAATAAGGGCGGCAGTGGCTCGGGCGGTAGAGTGGGTGCTCCAGGGCAAGTGTGTGGGGTTAACCCAAACCGCTGCCGACATCGCCCTGAAACACTTACGTATTCTCATATGGTACATTGCTGCAGCGCCGCTCACATTCGCATTCACGACACTTGTGATTGGCCAAACGCTTAGAGCATGTGTCACATTTTGCTGACCATCTCCTCCCGCTCCACTATGGGACAAAGCTTTGACTTGTTCAGAGTACGACTGGGTGGATGAACCTGTGCATGTGTGATTATAGTTATTTGTAGTTCGCTGTCCAGATGCGTAAGGTTAACTGAAGGGCCTCCTCCTTGTCCAAACAGGTGTGTGTGTGTGTGTGTGCGCAACCAGAGCAAGACAGGTCTGTAGCTGTCTATCTACCATTGAAATTAATGGCAAACGGTTAGTGCTGGCCTTCAGCCAGCACTAACCGTTTGCTCTCTCTTCCAGACTCTGACGCCGATGTGTGTCACCGGTGGCGCTGCTTCCAGATAGTTGGTTTGTTTAGTTTGGTTACCGGTGTCAATATCAGTGGCCTTCTGCTAAACTTTTGCAAATCAGCGTCTTTCTTAATTTTGATGTTATTGTATAATCTGACTGTTGACTCGCGATCTTTTCTGTCACACTGATTGTTGTATTGTATTTACAAGATACAAGATATGTTTTTATAGATTAAAGATTTTATTGGCCAATTGCAACAGGTACATTGGAATGCTTACTCCCCATTCCCTCCCGCAGTATACATCTCCAAAACAATACCATAAAAATAATATATACAATAAAAATAAACAAAAAAAGAACAGCAAAGTGACATGTAGAAGGGGATATGTACATGTGTTAAATGTACATGTTTTTATTTTATTTACAAAAATCTTAAAAAGCATTTAAAGTGCCAGTAGTGCAGCAGCATCATGAATACAGTGCAGTAACTATGATGAGTCCAGAAAGTTCAGCAAAGTATGACAGTGTAATGTTAATGACAATGTTATGAAAGTGGCAGCACTCCTAGCAGTTCAGTAGGTCACTGCCTGTGGATAAAAACTATCCTTGAACCTGGTAGTCCTTGCTGTACAGATGCTGCGCAACCGGCGACCAGACGGTAGGGGGGAGAAGAGATGGTGCCCAGGGTGGTTGCAGTCCTTTATGATGGACATGGCCTTTTTCTGACATCTGGTCCTACAGATCTCCTCAATGCATGGAAGTGCACACCCGATGATCTTCTCTGCCGTCCTCACGACCCTCTGGATAATTGTCTTGTCCCGTGCAGTGGTGAAGCCTTACCACCCAGTGACGCCACTCGTCAGGACGCTCTCTACGGTGCCACGGTACAAGTTCACTAGCCACCTCTGGCCTATTCCGCTTTTTCTGAAGAGCATAGAGGTGCTGGTGTGCCTTCTTTAGCATGACCTCCGTGTTGTGGGTCCACGCAAAAAAACACCATTGCGTCAGCTGGACCACCTCATCTCTGTACTCCGTTTCGTCGCCCTCGCTTATCAGGCCGATGACTGTGGTGTCGTCTGCAAACTTGATAATCAGATTATTGCTGTGCGTGGCAGTACATTCATGTGTGTACAGCGAGTACAGCCGGGGACTGAGGCAGCAGCCTTGGGGTGCTCTGGTGTTGAGGACCAGAGTGGATGAGATGTGGTTCCCGATTTCAGATTAGATGAGCAGTGTTGAGAAAGCACCGGCAATTTACCAAAATGCTACTTTTTTGTTGTTGTTGCTAGGTACACTATTCAAGGCAAAAGTAAGTAAGGGTTCTCCCGGCCCAGTGTGGGTCTACCAACGAGTGGGCTGTCGCCGTGCATTCACCGTGGGTGAATATATGGGTGGACTTGAGGCACAAATTGTGAAGCGCTTAAAGTGATTAGAAAAGCACTATAAAAATGCAGTCAATTTTTTACCATAAATCTAGAATGCCACAGAAAATCCATAGTCAAATTTTTTATCGCAGATCCAAATCAGGATTCCTTTGGGTGTGGCGAAGGTATATGCACTCTACTGAGTGCCCTCTAGTTGTTGTTTTTCTTCTCAAATTATAGATAATCACTTGAGTTTTAGGGTTTCAGTTGTCTTTAAAGCTGCATTTACTAACATCATTTTGATGTCTTTTCACATAAAAACGATAAAATATCATGCCCACACTACTGTTCTGGAGTCGTGTGAGCAGTGGTGAAGCGTCAGGGCCTTCAAGGTATCCAGAGAAGACGCTGGAACCCTCAGATGAAACTAAAAAAATCGAATTAATTGTATTAATACAATTTAATAAAATTTAAATAACATGAATAAATGAGAATGGTATCTGTGCTGTTGATCTGTTATATTACAGTGTTACGTCGAGTTGTCTGTCTTTCTCGGTCCATGCACTACGCATTTGAGTGGATTTGTGTTGAAACCAATCTGATATTTTTCTGGGTTGCTGGGAAGAATATCCTTCAACCAAAGTACTTACTATGCTTTGGCCCTTAGACTGAATGAGAGCGTACGCTTGGATTGACAATTTGATCAACCAATCATATATTGGTTTGTAGCCAATGGGCGTATTGTTTCAGATTTCCCCACAGTTCCATAGTACGCTAGAAGATCCCTCGAGTTTAGTGCTACGTTGGTTTTTTTCTACGTAGGTTTTTACGTCAAAATGGCAACAGGTGAAGATGATGTTGTTGCGGAATTGTTGTTAGTACCCTTTTCAAGACGACCATTCAGTGAAAAGATTGACGCGATTGGCGCACAAAACTATTAATTTACTACTTACTACTATTTACTACTAATTTCTCTGGCATATGTCTTGTTATTAGTCAAAATATCTAAACTTAAATCCTACGTATTATAGACGTTAAGTGTTTTCCTCTCTATTGAGCCAGTAAGGAAAAGTCTTAACGCAGCTTTATGAGAGGACAACACTTAATGTAACATAACTTCCGTAATAGTAGGATTTAGGTTTTGATATTTTGACAGGTGAAAGTGCTAATGACCTGGGCCGGCTCTAGACAATTTGCTGCCCTAGGCGAGATTTTAGCTGGTGCACTTTGAGCACACAATTACTAGAGACCTGATCTACCAAAATAATAATCTGGGGGGCGCCTAAAAAAAGAACAAAACATATACATATATTAAAAAAAGAATAATAATAATTTAAATAAAAAAGAAATATCTATCTGGCGTGCACCCCCTGCGCTCCCTCTACAGTTTAGCGCCCTAGGCGAACATCTATTACGCCAGTGCGGCGGGCCGGCCCTGCTAATGACAAGACATATGCCAGAGAAATTGTGTTTTAGACCGTCCCTTTCATCGATAGCCTGTGTGTGGTGGTGCTGTGTTGTGCTGTTACTTCACTACATTGCATACCTTTCATACCTTTGCCAACTATGGTCAACTTGTAAATTGGCTGCGAAAATCTTATCTGCCTAATTGAGATAAGGCATAAAGTGACTGCCTCCGTGACGTCCGTCTGACTAGAACAACCACATTTTTGAATCCGGGGGGTGGGATGGGGGGGTCTACAGAAGGTCCAGTTGTGATAGACACGGTTCGCCACTGCATTTGAGTCAGTTGACCAAGGCAACAACAGTACCGTGGACCACGTCAAGTCATACTCCAGTGCAACTGTCTTTACATGTTAGCTTAGCATTTAACTTAATGCATGCCAACCAGATGCAGAATGTATTCCCGCAAAACACTTCTGGTTCTAGTATTCTGGTATTTTAAATCTAAATAACAATCTGAAATACATATCTGTCAATAGATGTGATAGACAATGACCGTATATATTTTCTCCCCTTCTCATTCATTTTAGCAATCTGCTTCCTGAGTGAGCGAGCCAATAGAGGGCGCTAGGGCGCTAGGGCGCTAGGCCCTCATGGTGGAAAGTCTTTTTCGATTTTTTCTTTTTTATATAAAATGTTTGAAAATAAACAATAATTAGTTATTGTTAATATACCTGTGTTTACAATGCACCAAAGTGTGCAATGTATAACATATAAATCATTATGTCATTAGGATTGCTCATGTCCCATTGTCTGGGTAATATAATAATAATAATAATAATAATAATAATAATAATGCATTTTTTTACATTGCACTTTTCATTTAAAAAACATCTCAGATTGCTACAAAGTTAAAAACATAGCAAACAAACACAATACAATTATTACAAACAGTCAGCACTAATATTAGCAAAAAAAGGCCTAAATAAAAAGTTTTTCGATTAGATTAAGAGAGTTTAGATAAGATTAGATTCACATTGTTTGTCATTGCACACACATTACAGTTAGTAATCTAACCAGAGTGCAAATGTAACAGTAAAATGCATAGTAATATACAATGAACAGCGGTTAAATAGGATGTCAAAACTGTCTACTGCGTATAAAAAGTGTGTATACAGTATATGTATGAACAGAGATAGATGTATGACTTATAGAGTAGGTATGAGACATGTGTAGATATAGGTATATATATACATATATATATATATATATACAGGTAAGTATCAACAGGTAGTGAGCAGGGGTATGTTGTAGCAGTTATAGCAACAGTTGTAGATAAATCTATATACGGTAAGTACAGTAAAAATGTACTTGGCTATAATACAGTTATGTTAACAATTAATATGTAAACTATAGGTAGAGGTACAACAGCCTCGCACTGAATGTGAGTGTGGTGGAAAGGGGCGTGGCTAAGCGGTGAGCTGGCAAAGAGGAAGCGGCAGCGGCGAACTCGCACCTGTTTATAATGTACGTGATCGTCTTATATGTTCTGATGGTTCCTTTGTTTCTGGGTCCCTGACAGTAAGAGCAGACAACCACAGTCAGCAAGACTGTAAGGAGCTCATTGTGGACTTTAGAAGCCACCGGGGCACCGACTCCACCATCAGCCTGGAGTCGCCAGCTGCTTCCGTTTCCTAGGGCTACAGATTTCCGACGACCTGGCGTGTACCCGCAACACAGAGGTCATGCTGAAGAAGGCGCACCAGCTCCTCTATGCCCTGCGGTGCCTCAGGAAATGTGGAATAGGCGGCTAGTGAACTTTTACCGTGGCACTGTAGAGAGCGTCCTGATGATTGGCATCACTGTCTGGTACCACTGCACAGGACACAGTTGAGGGCCAGGTTGTTGTCGGCACAACACGCCACCGTGTTGTGCTTCTCCCTGTAGGATGCCTCATTGTTGTTGATGAGGCCCACCACCGTTGTGTCGTCTGAAAATGTGATGATGGTGTTTGTACCATGTACAGGAGTGCAGTCGTGGGTAAAGAGGGAGTAGAGGAGGGGATGCCATCAGGACCAGCTGCCTTACGTGCATTTGTTCTGCTCAGTGCCGCACACACGTCTGTGGGGGAGAGGGTGAGGGGCTGGTGGTCAGCAGGGACAGTAGTCCTGGTGGGCAGCTCGTGGTTGTCCCGGTCGAAGCGGGCATACATATTGAGCTTGTCAGGGAGGGATGAGTCAGTAGTTGAGTTTTTTTTGAGTGGTTTTTAGTTTGTAATGGCCTGGATGCCCTGCCACATACGGCCAGGATCAGAGTTGTTGAAGTGGTCTTCAACCCTATGCTTGTGGTTGAGCTTGGCAAGCTTGATGCCTTTGTTCAGGTTAGCCCTGGCTGAACAGTATGCCTGTTCATCGCCAGACCTAAAACAGGTGTCACATGCCTTGAGGAGTACCTCTCTGTTCATCCACGTCTTCTGGTTAGGGAATGTTGTGATCTGTTTGAGGGTGGTGACAGTGTCAATGCTTGAGTTTATATAATCTAAAACAGAGGAGGTGTAGGAGTCCAGGTTGGACTGGGAGGCAAACAAACTCCAATCTGTGTGTAGGAACCAGTTCTGCGGTGCCCGGTAACGATGAAGAATGTGAGGGGGAGGGGAACAGGTATGGAACAGGCGTGCAGCCAAGCAAAAAGCCCGGTCCCCTATAGTGTGGAGCTTAGTACTGGGGGAAAACGGTTAGCAGATCTGAGGGGGCGGTGGCAGTTTGTGGGCTAAAGTGTTCTTGTAGATCGGGATTGTGTGTAAGTAACAGGATTTTGTAGTCAACCTTGAATGAGACCGGAGGCCAGTGCAATGGAAACGTGTTAGTCGGTGTTATATGCTCATGTTTGCGAATTTTCTTCAGGATCCTGGCAGCACTATTTTGAATGTACTGCATCTGCATATATAATTATGATTTCCATTATGTAGGAATTTAGCAATCTGCTCCCAATATCTACACACACTTTATCACAGGTTAGTTAATGATGCCATAGTTAACTGTTTAAATGTTAAAAGTCAAATCAGTGAATGTTGATGCCACATTGAAAGGGCAGTACATACAACATACTTTAAAGCCAAGAAATTCAAAATGTTATGTTAGTCTGTAACATGTCTTGTCAGCAGGAAGAAGGCAAACAAGGGCAGCTACAGAAGCTTTTCCCACTGAAGCTTCGTTCCCTGATGCTTCTCCCACTGAAGATTCACACACTGAGCCCACTGGAGATGGTGCACTGAACGACAGCACACAGGGAGCAGGTTGAAAAATGCAGCCAATCGCAGGAGAGAGATGAGGCAAGAAGGGAGGGAGATGAAGCCAGACCTGTTTGAGGCGCCAACAGTGCAACATGCATGACTGGGCATGACTGGGCTCAGCTATGCAGTGTTCAGACCTGACCGTCTTCAGTGTTATCTTGTTCAGTTCAACCTGTCACCACCACTACTATAAGGTTGGGCGTCAGTCCAACAACCGGCACTATTTGCACATGTGTTTTTGCATAACTA
Source organism: Muraenolepis orangiensis (assembly GCA_027704905.1). Lineage (NCBI taxonomy): Eukaryota > Metazoa > Chordata > Actinopteri > Gadiformes > Muraenolepididae > Muraenolepis > Muraenolepis orangiensis. Next base: position 28,226,662 of record CM051004.1, read on the forward strand.
AATGCTGGTCAAATGGAGGGGAATTTATCATTGTTCATAGCCTACTGCCCACATCGTGATGGTACAAAGATTGTGGAAAATCGGCAAAGGAATGTAATGACTTTTATTTGCGTCCAGTCTAACGTGTGTGCTTCTGGAGAATAGAAAAAAACTATGTAAAAAGCCTTCCTCTTGTATTTTGTGTTGCTTTTATTGATGTTCTACCTTTATTATTAACCTAATTACCTGTTTTAACATGTTTTACCCAATAACCTGTTTTACCATGTTTTTCCATGTTTGGTTTACCTGTTTTACCTATAGATGGCAGACCATAGTCCTGGTGCGCTTTCGATCATCGAAATCATCTCATTGATGATTGTCTTACACGTAGGTATTGACGTGTAATTCTGCCACTATAGACTATGAGGTGCCGTTAGGGACATTATTCAGAAAAACCCTTCACGTACACATGTGAAACACTCAAACACACAACTGAAACCAAAACCATTTACAAACATATGTAAGTTATTCACATACACATGTGAGACACACACACACACACTCACACACATGAAATGCACTCATATACACATATGAAACGCTCTCACACACACACATGTGAAACACTCTCATATACACATATTAAATGCTCTCATATAAACATGTGAGATGCTGACTTTATTTTTTGCGGTGGAAGGAAATGAAGAGTTTAAATGTTTTTTACTAGTGCTTTGCAATGCATTGAGTCACTGCAAATAGAAGAATCCAACAACTATGATCGGGAGAGGCTGTATCGAATGCTTGATGGACTCTATCTGCATTTCTTACTGTTTTGAGGTATGGTTAGGATAATACGGATGTCAGTAACCCTTCTAGGATCATTGTATAGATGTTTTCACAACTTGCTGCATGAACATGAGACCAGACGGAGAAACACTGATGTGACAATCAATCTAATACCCCCAACAACCTTGACATGCCATGCAGGTCGACACCAATACAGGATAACCACTGTCTTTTAGACGTCGACATGCTATAAGACGAAGGGTCTACAGTGTTCAGGTCCCCAATCCATTGAGGTAAGTTGACTTGTAAACTGCTCAAATGTGCAGTTTTAAGTACATGCTTACTTTAATGTAGTGTATTTCTCCCAACAGGCATTTTGACGGCAACCACAAGCTGGTTAGGTGGCGGATGGTCTTTCATGGCTGTGTTGATGGCTTTAGCAGGACTATTGTGTACTTACGGTGCTTGTCGAACAACAGGGCTTCAAGTGTCTTGTCATTATGTTTAGAAGCAGTAGAGAACTTTGGTTTGCCTTTAAGGGTCAGATGTGATCATGGTATGGAAAATATACGTGTTACCCGTTTTATGTTGGAAAGAAGAGGATTAAACAGTCGTAGTGTTATTACAGGTGTTTCAGTACACAACCAAAGGATTGAGAGACTATGTGCTGAACTAAATAGAGTTGTATCAAGACACTATGCAAACATTTTTACCTTCATGGAGGAACAGGGTCCAGGAACACTGGATTCATTAAATTAACCAGTGGAACAACCATGGCCTTTCCACACAAGGGGGGCAGACACCTCTTCAGTTGTGGCATTCAGGTGTCATAAACAGTGTAGGAATTAATCCAGTTATAAATTACATTTTTGATGTCGACAACCTTTATGGTACTGATGAAGAGGGGCCATTACCCGAACTGCAAACAAATAACGTAATAATTCCAGACATCGATGTTACATTAAATGAGACAATCATAAACAATATACAACAAGTTAATCCACTAGAAAATGATGGTAACCATGGCATTGATGTTTTCTGTTAATTTCTGCAATATTTTCAGTGTACATAAGTCATTTTGTAGTTATCTTGTTTTAAAACAATACATTAACATAAATAATTGTTCAAAAGTATGAAAAGGAGTTCATATAATTTTCTTTCTTTTTTTAAGTCATTTTGCAAGAAAAGCAAGTACTGAATTATTAATGTTTGGAAGCTTTTTATTTTTAAGACCTTTTACGATCTTTTTTATAGAAGGAAAATCTGAAAACTTTATAACTTTCATCACTTTTAGGACAATCAACTCTCCTAACATTCATCATCATTCCTCTTTGTCCCTTGTCCTTCTTTTTCTTGCTTATCTATAATTCTCCATTCTAATGCTTTTGTGGTTTTTTAATCTTTATTTCATTTTTTTCTCTTTTCCCCTCAACACGACTAAATCAATTGCAGAGCAAACAAACAATCAATCACCTGAATTCAAAATCAGCAACCTGTGATTTGTTTTGCTGTTACAGTTATATGTTTTGTCCCTAACTGTATTATGTTCTGTTTTATGTGTCCTCTTGCCTCCCATGTTATGTCTCTTTGCACTATATATTCATGACCTGCCAAACCCATATGTGTTCCCTAAAGTCAAACTTGTCTTTAAAGACATCGTATGACACATGTAGTGGCAACCTGAGACAGTAGGAAACAATGGGGTTGAGGCAAAGTCATCCTCTCCCTTGTGTATGAATTCGACCGGAGGTGTTGGGGAAAAGCCGATGGGTGGCACCACAGATGCTCCTGTTGCCAAGGCCAATACTTTCTGTACTTTGGTTGGCCCTTCTTCTTCTATAAAAAAAGAAAAACAATTTAAGTGGTAGTTGGACCAATTAACCTGCATATTAAACCATTTAAAGTAATAATACTAAAATGTAAAATTGTAAAGAAAAATGTACTTCTACCTTCTGCATCCAGGAGATAGTCTCTCCAGTAGGTTACAACCCTCTCTTCTGCAGTTCTCAAGTCAAGTCAAGTCAAGTTTATTGTCACTTCACAGTTTACACAAGTATAAAGCAGTGAGTGAAAATCCCCGACGACATGTGCGAAATGTGCAATAACCGACGACAGACAGCAGTTATAAAATAAGTTATTGTTATATGCTATACGCCCTTGTTCAGCAGCCTGATGGCCTGACTGTGGAAGCTATCTCTGAGTCTATTTGTGCGGCCCTTGATACTGCGGTATCGCCTGCCTGACGGTAAAAGTGAATACAGTTCGTGGCTGGGGTGGGCATTGTCTTTTATGATGCGTTTGGCCTTGGCCACGCACCGCTGGTTGTATATATCCAGGAGGGAGGGGAGCTCACCTCCAACGATATACTGGGCCGTCCGCACCGCCCTTTGAAGCGCTCTGCGCTCGAGTGCAGTGCAGTTCCCGTACCAGGCGGTGATACACCCTGTAAGAACACTCTCCATGGTGCCGGTATAGAATGTTCTCAGGATGCGGGGGCCCATGCTGAATTTCCTCAGACGCCTGAGGAAAAACAGGCGTTGTTGGGCCCTTTTCACCACATGTGTGGTGTGCGTGGACCATGTGAGGTCCTCGGAGATGTGCACGCCAAGGAACTTGAAGCTGCTGACCCTCTCTACTGCAACACCGTCGATGGAGATAGGGCTGTGCTCTCCTCTCTGCTTCCTGTAGTCCACAATCAGCTCCTTGGTCTTCTTGACGTTGAGGGCAAGGCTGTTCTCCTGGCACCACTGCTCCAGCGATCCAACCTCCTCCCTGTAGGCTGTCTCGTCGTCGCCGGCGATCAGGCCCATCACTGTCGTGTTGTCAGCAAACTTGATGATAACGTTGGAGCTGTGCATAGCCATACAGTCGTGGGTGTAGAGGGAGTAGAGAAGAGGGCTCAGCACGCATCCCTGGGGGGGCTCCCGTGTTGAGGGTCAGTGGCTCTGAGGTGGTGATGCCCATCCTCACCACCTGGTGGCGGTCCGACAGGAGGTCCAGTATCCAACTGCACGTGGATGGGGGCACGCCTAGACCTCTAAGCTTGGTGTCGAGCTTTGCAGGAACTATCGTGTTGAACGCTGAGCTGTAGTCCACAAACAGCATTCGCACATAACAGTTCTTTCCCTCCAGGTGGGAAAGGGCAGTGTGGATGGCAATTGCGTCATCCGTGGATCTGTTTTGACAATATGCAAATTGCCATGGGTCCAACGTGGCAGGTAACACGGAGCAAATAAAGTCCTTAAACAACCTCTCGCAGCATTTGCTGACAATCGAGGTGAGGGCTACAGGTCTATAGTCATTCAGGCATGTTAGCTTGGGTTGTTTACGGACAGGCACGATGGTGGACATCTTGAAGACCGCGGGAACAACAGCCTGGGACAGGGAGAGGTTGAAGATGTCTGCAAAGACTCCTGCCAACTGGTCTGCGCATGCTCTGAGGACCGCAGCTGCGGGAATAAAAAACGACGCGGTCCAGAAATTCTCCTGAGTGTGGTGTCTCCTGATTCCCCGTGGCAGCATGGCAGTGTCTGCTACATGTGGCGCCTGAACCTCCGCGATCAAGTCCGAGGGGAGACTCTCCCTCGCGTTCCACGGTGTCTTTAAGTCCCTGTTCAGGTGCCACGTGTAGCACACAACGCTTCCTCGGTACCAGCGCACCGCCTAGCCACGCTCCTTTCAACCACAGTCAGCAAGACTAAGGAGCTCATTGTGGACTTTAGAAGCCACCAGGGCACCGACTCCACCATCAGCCTGGAGTTGCCAGCTGCTTCCGTTTCCTAGGGCTACAGATTTCCGACGACCTGGCGTGTACCCGCAACACAGAGGTCATGCTGAAGAAGGCACACCAGCTCCTCTATGCCCTGCGGTGCCTCAGGAAAAGTGGAATAGGCCAACGGTGGCTAGTGAACTTTTACCGTGGCACTGTAGAGAGCGTCCTGATGATTGGCATCACTGTCTGGTACCACTGCACAGGACACAGTTGAGGGCCAGGTTGTTGTCGGCACAACACGCCACCGTGTTGTGCTTCTCCCTGTAGGATGCCTCATTGTTGTTGATGAGGCCCACCACCGTTGTGTCGTCTGAAAATGTGATGATGGTGTTTGTACCATGTACAGGAGTGCAGTCGTGGGTAAAGAGGGAGTAGAGGAGGGGATGCCATCAGGACCAGCTGCCTTACGTGCATTTGTTCTGCTCAGTGCCGCACACACGTCTGTGGGGGAGAGGGTGAGTGGTTGGTGGTCAGCGGGGACAGTAGTCTTGGGCAGCTCGTGGTTGTCCCGGTCGAAGCGGGCATACATATTGAGCTTGTCAGGGAGGGATGAGTCAGTAGTTGAGGGGGAGTTGTTGGAGGGTTTTTAGTTTGTAATGGCCTGGATGCCCTGCCACATATGGCCAGGATCAGAGTTGTTGAAGTGGTCTTCAACCCTATGCTTGTGGTTGAGCTTGGCAAGCTTGATGCCTTTGTTCAGGTTAGCCCTGGCTGAACAGTATGCCTGTTCAATGCCAGACCTAAAACAGGTGTCACATGCCTTGAGGAGGCCCTCTCTGTTCATCCACGGCTTCTGGTTAGGGAATGTTGTGATCTGTTTGAGGGTCAGTGGGGGACAGTGTCAATGCTTGAGTTTATATAATCTAAAACAGAGGAGGTGTAGGAGTCCAGGTTGGACTGGGAGGCAAACAGACTCCAATCTGTGTGTAGGAACCAGTTCTGCGGTGCCCGGTAACGATGAAGAATGTGAGGGGGAGGGGAACAGGTATGGAACAGGCGTGCAGCCAAGCAAAAAGCCCGGTCCCCCATAGTACGGAGCTTAGTACTGGGGGCAAACAGTTAGCAGATCTGAGGGGGCGGTGGCAGTTTGTGGGCTAAAGTGTTCTTGTAGATAGGGATTGTGTGTAAGTAACAGGATTTTGTAGTCAACCTTGAATGAGACCAGAGGCCAGTGCAATGGAAACGGTGTTAGTCGGTGTTATATGCTCATGTTTGCGAATTTTCTTCAGGATCCTGGCAGCACTATTTTGAATGCACTGCATCTGCATATATAATTATGATTTCCCATTATGTAGGAATTTAGCAATCTGCTCCCAATATCTACACACACTTTATCACAGGTTAGTTAATGATGCCATAGTTAACTGTTTAAATGTTAAAAGTCAAATCAGTGAATGTTGATGCCACATTGAAAGGGCAGTACATACAACATACTTTAAAGCCAAGAAATTCAAAATGTTATGTTAGTCTGTAACATGTCTTGTCAGCAGGAAGAAGGCAAACAAGGGCACCTACAGAAGCTTTTCCCACTGAAGCTTCGTTCCCTGATGCTTCTCCCACTGAAGATTCACACACTGAGCCCACTGGAGATGGTGCACTGAACGACACACAGGGAGCAGGTTGAAAAAGGCAGCCAATCGCAGGAGAGAGATGAGGCAAAGGGGGAGATGAGCCAGACCTGTTTGAGGCGCCAACAGTGCAACATGCATGACTGGGCATGACTGGGCTCAGCTATGCAGTGTTCAGACCTGACCGTCTTCAGTGTTACCTTGTTCAGTTCAACCTGTCACCACCACTACTATAAGGTTGGGCGTCAGTCCAACAACCGGCACTATTTGCACATGTGTTTTTGCATAACTAAATGCTGGTCAAATGGAGGGGAATTTATCATTGTTCATAGCCTACTGCCCACATCGTGATGGTACAAAGATTGTGGAAAATCGGCAAAGGAATGTAATGACTATTTGCGTCCAGTCTAACGTGTGTGCTTCTGGAGAATAGAAAAAAACGATGTAAAAAGCCTTCCTCATAGTCCTGGTGCGCTTTCGATCATTGAAATCATCTCATTGATGATTGTCTTACACGTAGGTATTGACGTGTAATTCTGCCACTATAGACTATGAGGTGCCGTTAGGGACATTATTCAGAAAAACCAAAACCATTTCCAAACATATGTAAAAATCTCTCATACACACATATGAAACGCTCTAAATGAATGAATGAATGAATGAATGAATGACTTTATTTGACAATATAAAAAAATAACGTGACAGAAAGCACAGTCAGGAGATACTGCCAAGGATGTACACAAGAAAGCTCAGAGCTTATTTCCATTGTGGTCCTTGTAGGGGGGTAGGGAAATGAGATGCTTAGACATGCATCATACAGACATGACATCACAACAACACATCACATATACCATTTACCATTTATATACATAACAGACGCATAAACATGCAAGGGTGCCTTTTTGCTGAGTGTCTAGGTTAATTATAGTCCCTTTTGAGCCATGTCTTCAGGCTGGACTTGAATCTAACAGCATTGACTACGATTTTCAGGTCACTGGGCAGACTGTTCCAAAAGCCAGCTGCAGAATACAAAAATGACTCCTTCCCCATACAACTCCTGAATCTGACTGGCACAAAGTCAGTTGAGCTACGCCTAGTTGGGTATGCATGGGTGTCCCTGATTCGGTTGAAGTAGTTGTTGAAGTACACTGCCACTACCCCGTGCACGATTCTGTGAACTAGGCACATCCCTATTTGGTTGACTCTGTCTTCCACCTTTAGCCATCTCATGTTCACAAAGTGTGATGGGTCAAGGTGGGTTCGGGCAGGTAGCCTTAGTATTACCCTGATTAGCTTGTTTTGTGATGTCTGTAGTTTTATTTTCTGACTTTTGGGGGCGCTGTTGTACCAGGAGCCACACGCATAGTCATAGTGACACTGTATGAGTGCTCCAGCAAGAATTTTCATCGCTGACTGATCTAAAAAATGAGAGATTCTGGCTACGTATCTAGTCCTGTTATTGATCTTTGTAAGTACTTGTTGAGCCATGCTTTCCCCTGATAAGCTGTTTTCCAGGACGCAACCAAGATATTTCACAGATGTTTTGTCGGTGAGAACAGTATCTCCTATTCTAATGTTAAAACCTGGCGATTTTCTGAGCCTGACCTTTGACCCGAATAGGATGGACTCAGTCTTCCCCACATGGAGGGACAGCTTGTTGTAGCCTAGCCAGTCACTAACCTTCTCTAGTTCTGCACTCAATATCTGCTCAACCACTTGTTTGTCTTTATGAGACACTATTAAGGCGGAGTCATCCGCATATAAAAAAAGGTCACATGAGCAAGCTGCTTTCAGGTCATTAATATACAGGAGAAATAGGAGCGGACCCAATACACTCCCTTGCGGGACCCCGCACTCTACTGTCCGAGGACTGGAGAGTACTCCATTTATATCTACCACCTGTTGTCTCCCTGTTAGGTAGGAACCAATACATTTCAGAGCTGCCTCATTAAAGCCTAGAGGCCTAAGCTTCATTAACAGGATGTTGTGATCCACTGAATCAAATGCCTTCTGGAGGTCTAACATTACCATTCCACAGAACTTTCCCTCATCTACCTCTTTCCGGATGTAATCTGTGAGGAACAGCAAGCAGGTGTCTGTGGAGTGGGACCTCCTGAAACCAGATTGGTATTTGTACATTAGGTTATTAGTGGAGAAATACATATTAGTCTATTTGCTCATATACAAGCCTCTCAATGGTTTTTGAAAGGACGCCCAGGATAGAAATAGGTCTGTAGTTACCCGGTTCCAATTTGTTTCCCTTTTTGTGGAGAGGAATAACTCTCGCCGATTTCATTTAGCTTGGAAATGTTCCTGTATCTATGGCTAGGTTAGCAATGTGAGCTACACAAGGGGCAATGATTCCTGCAGCATCCTGCAAAAATTTACCAGGGATGTTATCTAATCCAGTAGTCCTTGAGGTGTCAAGATGTTTAAGCTTTTCCTGGACCTCCATCTCAGTCACTTTCCTAAAGGAAAAAGCATCTGCTTTAACCCCCTGCTCTAGGTAGAATTTCTGGACTTCACTCTCTATGTTGTTGCCGGGTTTAACTGGTATAAAGTAGTAAAATAGCTATTCAGACGGTCTGCCACCTCTGATTTGTCTGCTGAAAATTTGTCTCCAATTTCTAAACTGATATTGCCCGATTTAGTCTTTAATTTCTTACTGTATCCTACCTCTTTAAGTGTCCTCCAGAGTTTCCTTGAGTTGTTCCTATACTCTGTTATTTTTCATTGAAAAAGCCCTTCTTTGCCCCTTTAATCAAACTATTTACATCGTTTTTGTGTTTCTTGAAATCTAGAAAAGCCTGGTCTGTCCTGGACTTCTTAAATTGTTTAAAATAATTGTTCCTTATTTTAATAGCTTTTTAAATGTCATCATTGATCCAGGGCTGTGTCCTCTGCGTTATCCTGACCATCTTCCTGGGTGCTACTCTGTCAACCACTTTAAGAAATGTTGTTTTAAAACCAACCCATGCTTTTTCAACCTCTTTGCAGTGCATTACATGAGACCAGTCCACACCCCTTAAACCATCCAGGAGCATTTCCTTGCTGTCATTTTTTAAAGATCTGATTTTGATGTTGTTGTGACCCTCAAAATGACCCCTCTGGACCTTTCTGGTACAGAAAGTTGCAAGGTGATCACTGAGTGCATAATCAACAACTCTAACACACACATAAGAAATCCAAAGTTATTCACATACACATGTGAAACACACACACACACACACACTCACACACATGAAATGCACTCATATACACATATTAAATGCTCTCATATAAACATGTGAGATGCTGACTTTATTTTTTGCGGTGGAAGGAAATGAAGAGTTTAAATGTTTTTTACTAGTGCTTTGCAATGCATTGAGTCACTGCAAATAGAAGAATCCAACAACTATGATCGGGAGAGGCTGTATCGAATGCTTGATGGACTCTATCTGCATTTCTTACTGTTTTGAGGTATGGTTAGGATAATATGGATGTCAGTAACCTTCTAGGATCATTGTATAGATGTTTTCACAACTTGCTGCATGAACATGAGACCAGACGGAGAAACACTGATGTGACAATCAATCTAATACCCCCAACAACCTTGACATGCCATGCAGGTCGACACCAATACAGGATAACCACTGAACACATTTCCTACTGTGTTTCAATTGGTATGATATGGTATAGAATTGCATCATGCTTTGGAATCAGTTGGAGAACCCTATACAGACACAGGCAAACTCTGGGAATTGAGCCATTAAGCTATGCAGTATCAAAGGTCAAATCAAGACCTGGACAGCATTGTGACAAACTACAGAACACTCCAAATGCAGGGGAGGATATGTACTTGGAAGCCTGAGATCACGGAGCCTAAGAGTTCAGCGCTGGTGGGTCAGACAAAGCCTGCATCAAGTGGATCCCATTGGGCGGTCTTTTAGACGTCGACATGCTATAAGACGAAGGGTCTACAGTGTTCAAGTCCCCAATCAATTGAGGTAAGTTGACTTGTAAACTGCTCAAATGTGCAGGTTTTAAGTACATGCTTACTTTAATGTAGTGTATTTCTCCCAACAGGCATTTTGACGGCAACCACAAGCTGGTTAGGTGGCGGATGGTCTTTCATGGCTGTGTTGATGGCTTTAGCAGGACTATTGTGTACTTACAGTGCTTGTCGAACAACAGGGCTTCAAGTGTCTTGTCATTATGTTTAGAAGCAGTAGAGAACTTTGGTTTGCCTTTAAGGGTCAGATGTGATCATGGTATGGAAATAATACGTGTTGAATTCGACCAAAGGTGTTGGGGAAAAGCCGACGGGCGGCACCACAGATGCTCCTGTTGCCAAGGCCAATACTTTCTGTACTTTGGTTGGCCCTTGTTCTTCTATAAAAAAAGAAAAAACAATTTAAGTGGTAGTTGGACCAATTAACCTGCATATTAAACCATTTAAAGTAATAATACTAAAATGTAAAATTGTAAAGAAAAATGTACTTGTACCTTCTGCATCCAGGAGATAGTCTCTCCAGTAGGTTACAACCCTCTCTTCTGCAGTTCTCAAGTCAAGTCAAGTCAAGTTTATTGTCACTTCACAGTTTGTGTGAAACACATACTTTACACAGTGAGTGAAAATCTTATGTGCAATACCCGATGACAGACAGCAGTTATAAAATAAGATAAAATAAAATAAAAACAGAATAGAAAAAAATGTTAAATGTATAAAATAAAAATGCAATTTATAAAATGCAATATATCAGCACAGAAAAAGAGCAATATGTATATATAAATCAATGTAATACAATATATATTGTTATATGCTATTCGTCCTTGTTCAGCAGCCTGATGGCCTGACTGTGGAAGCTATCTCTGAGTCTATTTGTGCGGCCCATGATACCGCGGTATCGCCTGCCTGACGGTAAAAGTGAATACAGTTCGTGGCTGGGGTGGGCATTGTCTTTTATGATGCGTTTGGCCTTTGGCCTACAACCAGCGGTGCTGGTTGTATATATCCAGCAGGAAGGGGAGCTCACCTCCAACGATATACTGGGCCGTCCGCACCACCCTTTGAAGCGCTCTGCGCTCCAGTGCGGTGCAGTTCCCGTACCAGGCGGTGATCCACCCTGTAAGAACACTCTCGATGGTGCCGGTATAGAATGTTCTCAGGATGCGGGGGCCCATGCTGAATTTCCTCAGACGCCTGAGGAAAAACAGGCGTTGTTGGGCCCTTTTCACCACGTGTGTGGTGTGCGTGGACCATGTGCGGTCCTCGGAGATGTGCACACCGAGGAACTTGAAGCTGCTGACCCTCTCTACTGCAACACCGTCGATGGAGATAGGGCTGTGCTCTCCTCTCTGCTTCCTGTAGTCCACAATCAGCTCCTTGGTCTTTTTGACGTTGAGGGCGAGGCTGTTCTCCTGGCACCACTGCTCCAGCGATCCAACCTCCTCCCTGTAGGCTGTCTCATTGTCGCCGGCGATCAGGCCCTCCAGGTGGGAAAGGGCAGTGTGGAGGGCCATGGCAATTGTGTCGTCCGTGGATCTATTTTGACGATATGCAAATTGCCATGGGTCCAGCGTGGCAGGTAACATGGAGCAAATAAAGTCCTTAAACAACCTCTCGAAGCATTTGCTGACAATCGAGGTGAGGGCTACAGGTCTATAGTCATTTAGGCATGTTACCTTGGGTTGTTTAGGGACAGGCACGATGGTGGACATCTTGAAGACCGCGGGAACAACAGCCTGGGACAGGGAGAGGTTGAAGATGTCTACAAAGACTCCTGCCAACTGGTCTGCGCATGCTCTGAGGACGCGGCCCGGGATGTCGTCGGGGCCTGCCGCCTTACGGATGTTCAACCGCTTGAAGGTGCGGCGCACATCCGCCTCCGAGATGTTCAGCAGGCTGGTCTCCTCAGGCGGCGCTGGCTTCTGCGGGCTGCCGTTCACGTCGAACCGAGCAAAAAAGGTATTTAGCTCTCCTGGGAGGGAGGTAGAGGAGTTCTCTACACAACTGGTTCTCCCTCTGAAGTTAGTTATCGTCTGTATTCCCCGCCATATACCCCTTGCGTCGTGGCTCTCTAATTTCTCCTCCACTCTGTCCTTGTACTCCCGCTTGGCAGTGACGATGGTCTTACGGAGGTCGTAACGGGCTCTCATATATTCCCGGAGCCAAAGGCGGCGTTACGCGCGTTGGTCGGAAAAACGTCCTCTATGCACTTCTTGATGAACCCGGTGACCAAGGACGCGTACTCGTTGATGTTATTGTCCGAGGCAACGCGGAACATGTGCCAGTCAGCGATCGACATCTCAGCTTGACTAGCACGCTGGCTCGCTTCCCTCACATCTTCCTGCGACGCTTGCGTGTAATCGTGCCCAAGATGGTCGGAGATAATCCAGCTGTGACTTCGGGCGGGACGTCCGAGTTGAAAGAATGAAAAAACTCCGGTAGGCGGCGAGCGACTGTCGATCGGATCTCCAGAAGTGTGCAAAAGTTATAAATATGCTGCTAACTTCCTGAACAAAGATAGTTGCCATAAAAATAATCAATAACAAAAAACTACGTCGTCGTGCGGGAGCTCGCGACACGGCAGCGATCTTGTACGGCGCCATACTCCATACTCTTTTTGCTCTCTTCTGGAGAGAGTTGAATGATGAAGAGATTGTCCATCTTACAGTAGGCCAGAGTACTTAAGTACCCTTGCTTTATAAAAAAAAAAGTAAAATGGCCATGTTGTTTTGTTTAGTTGTTTTTTTTAAACCAAAACTAAAGTGCATCTACATAACCAGCAGAGTAACATATCAACCATCCTTACACCTTAAAACATGGTTTGTAATATTATATGATATTTCAAAAATATATAATATAATATGGAGCTAAAGTTCAAACATGAAAATGACATTAAACCAAAAGACCCAAAATATTCCCGTTTTTTAAGGTAAAAAAAATCATACAGGATGATGACATCATAAATGATATTAACAGTACCAACATGATTTTAAACTCTGAATGTTTATAATTTCCTTTTTCTCCTCGAGCCAGATGTCCATGTGCCAAAGCAGTGTTGTGCTTGATATCGGGGTGCATCGTGATCGCGAACATCGTGAAGTCCAAGGGGGGGGGGGGGGAAGGAGGTCCAGCTGCAAATGATAGTCGTGAATCTGTCGGAATCAGAATTCTTTATTCGTCACCCTTACATATTAAACGGACTCACATGATCACATCAAGAGGATCCCCCCCCCCCCCCGGGGTCCCGCGAACTTTGGGAAGCCCTGCTGTAGACCACCCCCCCCCCCACCATTCGAACATTCGGTTGTTCTAGTCAGACGGACGTCACGGAGGAGTCACTTTATGCCTTATCTCATTTAGGCAGATCAGATTGTCGCAGCCAATTTCCAAGTTGACCATAGTTGTAAAGCAGTGTCCATGTAGTGAAGTAACAGCCTCATGCCCAAGCACTCCCAGCAGTAAAGCCTCTTGTGTCTAGTAGAGCCCGTTAGCCACGGGTATCTTTCCCAGTTGCTAGCCTGAAAAAGGCGAACATAGCCTGCTTTAACAACTTGATTCAGCTCAAGATTGTCAGGCGTTTGACGGCCTTTTTTAATAATGTCCATCTTTACATTGAATGGTCGTCTTGAACAATAAATCCGCAACGACATCATCTTCGCCTGTTGCCATTTAGACATCCTTAGAAATCCTACGTAGAAACAACTACGCTAGATCCACTCTCGCTCCAGCCAGTAGACCTTCTAGCTCCCTATTGAGCTGTGGGGAAATCTGAAAGAATACGCCCATTGGCAACAAATCACTATATGATTGGTTGATCAAATTGTCAATCCAAACGTACGCTCTCATTCAGTCTAAGGGCCAAAGCATTCGAGAGTACTTTGGTTGAAGGATATTTTTCCCAGCAACCCATAAAAATATCTGATTGGTTGCATTGTTTTTCCAACACAAAACCACTCAAATGCGTCATGCATGGACCGAGAAAGACAAATCAACGTAACACTGTAATATAACAGATAACAACACAGATACCATTCTCATTTATTCATTTTATTTAAATTGTATTACATTTTATTAAATTGTATTACATTTTATTAAATTGTATTACATTTTATAAATACAATTAATTCGATTTTTTGGTATCATCTGAGAGTTCCAGGGTCTTCTCTGAATACCTTGAAGGCCCTGACGCTTCACCACTGCTGAAATTGCATTTCATGTGTGTGTGTGTGTGTGTGTGAGTGCGTTTCACATGTGTATATGAGAGCGTTTCATATGTGTGTGTGAGAGCGTTTCACATGTGTATGAGTGCATTTATGTGTGTGTGTGAGAGAGCGTTTCACATGTGTATATGAGAGATTTTTACATATGTTTGTAAATCGTTTTGGTTTCAGTTGTGTGTGTGAGAGTGTTTCACATGTGTATGTGAAGGGTTTTTCTGAATAATGTCCCTAACGGCCCCTCATAATAGACACCGGTGAACACTTGACGCCTTTTCTTATCGTTAGGAAGGTGTCGGGTTGTATTAATCCTATATATCGAGCAGGTGAGTGTGTGAATGCGGGGAGTGGCCTCAGGTGGAGCTTCTCAGATGCTCCACCTGAGGCGACACGCCACTGCCACACACGCACATTGCGCGGGACGGGCGGCGGGTACCGAACACTCCGTGGGACACCGGCGGCTGTCACTCTCCGAGACCTCCAGCTGAGTGAGTCTGCGTTGGTGTTTGATTGGTTTTGTTTTCTTCCTTAGGACGTCTATAGGGTAGCCTATAGGGTAGTATATATTAATAATGACATACTGGTAGGCATACTTACCATCCATCGGCTTCACTGTTCGTAACCCCTCCTATTGTGTCAAATCAAGGGAACCAACTTGTTGTACTTGAGCACTGGTTCTGCTCTTGGAGGCTTGTTATGAAGATTCAAGATAACTTTATTTATTATATTAAGGTGCAACAGTTGAAACAGGGGGAATAAATGCACACAAAATATACTAATACCTAAAAACTAAATAACAACAAACTAAACTAAACTAAACTAGTATAAACAAAATATAACTAAATTAACTGTAAAGGAAATCTAAATGTATTGATAGATGAATTGCACAATTTACAGTATTATTACAGTAATACGTAGGTATATACAATACACAACAATACGTATAGTTCAAATTGGCAGTAATAAAATACTAATAAATAACTCAGATGAATACTGAAAAGGTGACATGTGAAAAGTGAAATTGAATTTACAGTGCAAAATGACAGTGAAAGAATCTAGTTAGATAGGACAGTAGCCTAAGACAGAACCGAAAACTTCAGTAGTTTTCTCCTGAATCTGCATGCGTGTGCAAGTGGCATTTATCAGGAAGGCAAAAAATCCTGACATATGGAATCATACATCAAAAACATTGCACCAGTCGTTTGTCAAATGTTAGTGCAGACGGTATGTATACTAGGCCATATGTAGCATGTTCTGCTGCTCCGTAGCTTTACAGCACACATTTCAAGATTCAAGATTCAAGATTTAAGATGACTTTATTTATCCCGAGGGAAATTAAGGTGCAACAGTTGAAACAGGGGGAATACATGCACACAAAATATACTAATACCTAAAACGAAATAACAACAAACTAAACTAAACTAGTATAAACAAAATATAACTAAATTAAATCGAAATGTATTGACAGATGAATTGCACAATTTACAGTATTATTACAGTAATACGTAGGTATATACAATATACAACAATACGTATAGTGCAAATTGGCAGTAATAAAATACTAATAAATAACTCATAATTTTGTTCTGCGTAAAACTGTTTTTACAACAAACACAAGCCGACGGGGTTTGTGGTAAAGTTTTAATTAAAGATTCGGTGTTACATATAGGCATATGTTAGTAGCCTGTGTTACAGCGACACCTAGGGGTGTTCTTAAAGGTTGCATGTAAGACACTTTAATAAAGCTATACAGAAACATGGTGGTAGCTCCGAGAAAAAGAGACGCATAAAGAAATCAAACCACCACATGGCAAGCAGCAGCATCCTCCCTCCGAGGACACATACTGTCCTCAGGGGGAGGGTGAGACATATGTTATATGTCTGTCGATGTTATGTTGTCATGGCTTTCAAAAGAGAAAATTAACTAATTCAAAGAAATAAATGAATACTCGGCAGAAAAATCAGATGTCCAACACCAGGTGTACACAAGTGTACTCTAATTATCCTACAGCGATTTTACCGCAATTCTGATCATATTGGAGGTCTAATATAAATAAAAATATGCCATCTAAAGCACACACTAAGGCAGTGGTTCCCAAACTTTTTCTGCAGGCCCCCCTTTTGGAGATTATGTCGAAAAGAAAACGGAATCTGAAGATGGAGGTCGAGGACGAGGATCAGGTCGACGACGAGGATGAGCTTGATGGTAAAGCATGTGTACCCGTTGGTTTTCGGTTTCACCACTGACCTCTGACCCCTTTTACTTATACACGCATCTGCGCCTGGGCTCTTCTCTACAGCGGCTGAAGATGTTCTGAAGGTGATGTCTGTGGACCTGATGTGTGAACAATCCGAGGAAAATCGCGAGGAGCACCACACGGACCTGTACGACGGTGACAACTGCATCCTCCGCCGGGGTCAAACCTTCATGATGTGGCTCGACCTCTCCCGACCTTTCGACCGCAGCAAAGACAAACTTCACCTTGAACTTAAGACAGGTCAGTGAGTATTACCCACCAGACTGTGAAGAATATGGCCCATAACTTATTGGTTTGCATGCGACCTTATGAAGCCCTATGTTTCACATGATGGCCAACAGATGTACAATTTGGATATCCAAGTGGCCTTTTGGAGAGCCTGCCTCTAGTTGTACAAGCAATTTTAAACTTTGTTTAACTCATGGAGATCATGGTGAACATATTCTAGAAGCTGTGTCCAGGCCAAAACAGGACACAGCACAATGGGTACAGGCAGAGAACATTTAGCATATGAAAAAAACTGCACAATTTGTAAAGAGGAAGCATGGATTGCCAATACATGTTACCATTACCTACACAGTATGTGTGGTGGTTATTAAGGAATAGGCTGTACCAGGTGGCAAAGCATACAAAACAAGTTTTTGTTTTTGTAAACACACCCTGTCATAATTCAACTTAAATTGGTGTGGCATCAACCGATGCCACACCAACTGCCATGGTGTGGCATGTTGGCCATGGGGCAGCTAAGGTATAATTAATCAATGAGATTAATCTTAGATGACGTGTTGCTCTGCTGCAGGAGCCATGCCAGCGGTGGCCAAGGGAACACACGTCATCATTCCGTTAGTGGACGAGCTGGAGGACGACCGCTGGGAGGCCAAGATCGTCAAACAGGAAGACGAATGGGTGCAGCTGTCTGTGAACTCTGCTCCCACGGCCTTCATCGGCAGTTACCGCATCAGCGTGGTGACGTCAGACCTAAAGGCGGAGGTCACTTCCATACATGAAGCGACCGAAGTCATGTACATGTTGTTCAATCCCTGGTGTGAAGGTAAAACCTCACTACATCTCTGCTCTTTAGTCCTATCAATAATAATAACTATTTATCGTTCATATGACATTGTGTGAGTACCGGGCCTCCAAGTTCCGCCAACTGCCAACAATAGCCCTTCTATATATATTGATCTTCATATAATAGCAAATAAATAATTTAATCTAATTCAAATGAGCATGATTTGCAGTGTCAGCAAACTGGAAATCAATCATTCGTCTGAATACCAGAAACATTTAAACCACTATTTTAACCCCGCCGTAAAAAATATATATTAGTATTAGTGTATTAGATAATGAACAGATCCCTGTTCATTATCATTCACTCTCATTCTATACTAATATATAGAATGAGAGTGATTGATAATGAACAGGGATCTGTTTGCCCGGTCAGACGACGCAGTGTTCATGAATGAGGAGGCAGAACGGCAGGAGTACGTTCTGAACGACGTGGGGAGAATCTACTATGGCACCGAACAGCAAATAGGAGTGCGGACATGGAACTTCGGACAGGTGAGGGTTTACCTGTACGGTGTTGGATGGTTACTATTAATAACGGTGTATTTGTTGTGGTAATTCAGAACGGTGTATTTGTGGTGGGTAATAAGGACGGTGTATTTCTGGTGGTTATTAAGCACATAATTGAGTTAATTGTGTCCATTACTTATATGTTTAAAAATAAAAGACTTGTTCTTTCTTACTTTCTTTTAGTTTAGTGAAGGGATGCTTGATATTTGCCTCTTTGTCCTGGAGAAGAGTGGCACACCTGATTGGGGCAACCCTATCAACATTGTTCGAGTGATTTCTGCCATGGTGAGACCCAGACACACACAACATGAAGAGAGTTTTGGTTAAGGGTGTTTTGTGTCATATTAGGACAACTTTATTCGTAGCACCCAACAACAACACAAAGCCCATTCGAAGTGCTTCACAGAGGCAAAAATCACATCAAAAAAGACAATCAATTAGAAGAAACATTTGAAATCGAAGTATATTTCATTTTTGTAGAATACATATGTAGAGGCTAAGCCAACGCTTTAAACCTCTGATGATCCGCTATCTTGGCATAATTGACGCACACACAAAGTTTGCCAGGTGAATAAACATGTATTTGTGAAATAAGATTTTAAAAATTTGCATAGCGTCATTAGCATAACTCTCTCTCTAGCTTTCTCAATCGATCGATCTATCTATCTATCTATCTATCTCTCTATCTACATTCCTACCTACATACCTAAATCGTGACCACATCTGGGCATGGGCCAGATGTTTTGCTATGTATTGCATCATATTTAGGTAATATGTGCTCGTTGCGATGAAGCAACTGTCCCACATTAGTGTGTGTGTGTGTGTGTGTGTGTGAGGCATGTATACAAATTAAAACAACCTTCCGACCTTCAGGTCAACTCTCCAGATGACAAAGGCGTGGTCGAGGGCAATTGGTCGGGGGACTACTCCAACGGGATCCCTCCCACGGCCTGGAGTGGCAGCGTGGAGATCCTCAACGATTACTACAACCTTGGCGGGGGGAAGTTTCCTGTCAAATACGGCCAGTGTTGGGTCTTCTCCGGCGTCACTACTACAGGTAAGTCTCCCCGCAGAGCACAGCCGTGGACCGTTTGTTTGTTTATTTGTTTGTTTGTTATCAAGATAACTCAAAAAGTGAGGTATGGAATTGGACACAACTTGGTGGTTAGATTACTTATGGCCACGGAACAGTGGATAACAGTTAAATTTGGTGCAGATTTGTATTGTGTAATATTTCACAAAGTTACTAATATATTTGCATAAATCTTGGTGAGGGTTTAGGTGGAATGACAATTACGATTTAAGAAATTATTAAGGGAAATATCGGGATACAAATCCGGATCCCCACAGATCGGGATCTGAATCGGGATTCAGGATTTCTTTGAAGGATTCGTTAGCATTGGGAGATAAAGTTGCAGCTATTTTCTCTGTTCAACCAATCATTGCGTTGTAGCGCTATCCTTTGTGTGTTGTGGTGTTTATGTCATGCTAGTTGACACTTGCAATGTTATGTTCAATTAGTGTTGACTCATGAGCACTTGAATTATAATAATCCAAAGATATTAACCGATTGCTCCTAATTCCCACAGCTATTTTATGACTGTCTGTTCTAACTTGGAATTATACATTTGTCATTGTAGTCTCACAAAAACTATTGTGTATAATATAAAAGTCATGTAAACTCAATCGCACACACTGTGTCCTCGTTATAACATGACCTTGTGCATGAGTAAACTGACCATGTGAAGTCCTCCCCGCTCCTCCACAGTGTTGCGATGCTTGGGCATCCCCACACGCTGTGTCACCAACTTCAGCTCCGCCCACGACACGGACAACTCTGTGACGACCGACGTGTACCTGGACGAGGAGCTCGAACTCATAGAGTCCCTCAACCATGACTCCATCTGGTGTGTAACGAGCTTTATGAGTTTTTGAGTTTTTTTCCCGGGGTGAAATGTTACATGACGGGGATGAAATGTTGCCACGTGGAGCGCAAGAGTGCCGAGTGCAACCCAACACGGCGTCTACTCATTTGGTTTTGTTTCCGAAAGGAATTTCCACGTCTGGAACGACTGCTGGATGACGCGGCCAGACCTGCCCGCCGGCATGGGAGGCTGGCAGGCGGTGGACGCCACGCCTCAGGAGACCAGCGGGGGCACCTTCCGCTGTGGACCAGCCTCCCTCGCCGCCGTGCGCAGCGGCCAGGTGTACCTGCCCTACGACGGGCCCTTCGTCTTTGCTGAGGTAACCTCCAAAGACGAACCCCCCTGTCCAGCTGGTTAGCACGTCCTCATTACAATTGAGTCTGATTTAAAAAAAGTGTGACGGTGATCAAGTTCACATGGAAGCTACTAAATCTAGACTTTACATTACATCACAGTAATTTATCCAATGACTGTAATCCATCCATCCATCCATTGTCTACCGCTTATCCTGGTCGGGTCACGGAGGTAGCACCTTCAGCAGGGGACTCCAAACTTCCCTCTCCCTAGAAACATCGACTAGCTCTGACTGGGGGATCCCGAGGCGTTCCCAGGCCAGCGTGGAGATGTAATCACCCCACCTGTATCTTGGTCCCGTGATCTCTTCCCAGCTGTATGTGCCTGAAAAACCTCCCTCGGGAGGCGACCAGGAAGCATTACTAGATGCCCGAACCACCTCAACTGGCTCCTTTCTACGCGAAGAAGCAGCGGCTCTACTCAGAGTCTTTCACGAGTGACTGAGCTTCTCACCCTATCCCTAAGGGAGATACCAGCCACCCTCCTGAGGAAACTCATTTTTGGCCGCTTGTATTCGCGATCTCATCCTTTTGGTCATTACCCATTGTTCATGACCATATGACTGTAATGTGACTGCAAAGGGGGTAATTTAACAAAAGGTAGGCAAGATAACTACTAGTCACCAGAAGTCATAAGTGCATTTCCTGCCTAACAAGCCTGCAAGAGCAGAACCAGTGCTATGGTAAAAGTACAATTTGTTGGCTTCCTAGATTTGACCCCATAGGTACATCAAACAGGGGCACAAATAATGAGCTAATGAGCAAAACATTGACACATTGTTGACACGGAGTGAACGATCTCTCTTTCCTTATTTTTTTCTTTCTTACTCTCTCTCTGTCTCCCTGTCTCTCTGTCTCTCTCTCTCCCTCCCTCCCTCTGGTGCAGGTGAACAGTGACAAAATCTACTGGCAGAGGAACATGGATGGAACCTTCACCCAGATCCACAACGAGAAGCACATCGTGGGCCACCACATCAGCACCAAGGCGGTGGGCTCGGACGAGCGCCACGACATCACACACCTCTACAAGCAGCCCGAAGGTTTTAAACACGCCCAGTATCTGTTATATAGCTTAGTAGTGAATAAACCACCAAGGGGGTGGGGGGGAACAATGCACACACCCTTAGAACTTTATCGACTGCTCAGGATCGAGTATTTAACAATGCTGGGCAGCAGTAGCTCAGGAGGTAGAGCGGGTTTGTCTGGCAACCGGAAGGTCGCTGGTTCGATCCCCCCCCCCGACTCTGCCTCTTAGCCTAGTTTCGAGGTCCAGGCAAGACACCCTAACAACTCCGGACCAGCTGGCTGTCTCCTTGCACGACTGACACCGCCGTGGGTGGGTCAATGAGGGGCAATAACTTGAAAAGCGCACTATAAATACAGTCCATTTACCGTTTAACAATGCTGTGGTTTCATGAATAATAATAATCATCATCTTTCGTAACGCTCGAATCGACATCGTGTGAACGTTTTCTAGGCTCGGAGAAGGAACGCATCACGGTTGAAATGGCTGCCCGCTATGGCTCCATGCCGGAGTTGTACTCCGGGCCCACGGCCGAGGATGTCACCATCAAGGTAGCCATGGTGGGGGACGGCCCCCGCATGGGGGCCGACTCCACGCTGAGCATCACGTTCACCAACGAGAGCTCCGAGGCCCGCACGGTCCTGCTGCACGGCCAGGTGGCGGTCATGTACTACACCGGCGTCCACAAGGCCACCGTGTCCCGGGACCAGATGGAGATTGAGATACCTCCCAACGGCGGTGAGGCCTGGTGTCTTCCAATGCTCTCATTGTTGTTGTGTGTGCTGGCAAGGTGACCTTTGACCCTTCCTCTGGGCCCTTGCGTCTTGTTAGCTCTGCTGTTAGCACAATTGTTAGCTTTATTGTTAGCCAACTTATTGTAGGTTTACCTGAGCACTGGTTCTGCTCTTGGAGGCATGCTAGGAAGTAAACGCACTTATGACTTATGGTGATTAGTAGTTCTCTTACCTGCCTGTTGAATTGCCTTATTGTAGCTTCGACAAAAGCATCTGCTAAATTACTTGAATGTGAGGTAATGATGTAGTTGAGTGTTACTACTGACTTAGGGCCAAGCCGCACGCCCAGCCGGCCGTTGGCTCAGCCAACTCTGACATTAGCTGCCAATTAAAAGCTAACACACTTTACAGCGACGCACATGTTCACAGGATTCAGCCTCTTGCCGCATCTGCTCGATCCTGACACCAAACCCCCTTGTGTGTAGCAAACAGCATGCCGTGGGGTCTGCCTTTTAAGGCCTACCAGGACCAACTGGTGGACCAGGCCGCCCTGATGCTGACCCTGTCCGGACGGGTCAAACAAACACAGCAGGTCCTGGCAACGCAGTACACCTTCAGACTCAGGACTCCTGACCTGGTCATAAAGGTGACCGCAGATCTACCCAAATGTCCAGTCATGCTTATTCCTGTGGTGGTGCATAAATGTTGTGGTTTTTTGCATGTGTCCTCAAGTGTATATATTCGATAAAAGGCAGCAGGGTCTGGGTATACCGTTCTAAATGTGTGGATTAGTTTGTTCCCGTCTGTTTGAAGCTGCCCTGAACATCATTGAATCGGAACCAACCGTTGTGTTGAAGATAAGATGTGTAATGATAACACCAAATCAGTTCACCACACCCAGATTAACAAATTCATGAGTACACAAACACACATGGATGTCCACATTTAGAATTTAAGTTTTTCCTGCTGTTTCCCGTAGCCAATTGGGGAGGCGGTGGTGGGTGAGTCGATGACAGCCGAGATCTCCTTCGACAATCCCCTTCCGATCATGCTGAAGGCAGTGACGCTGCGGGTGGAAGGGCTGGGCCTCATGAGCATTCGAAAGATCGATGTTGGGTAAGAGGAACATTTTTTTGTTGCTTCCCATCACAGGAACTGCTATCTACGATGGTTCTTCCTTAAGTTCTTGCTCCCGGTGCTTGGATTGAAATCAAATAGATAAATGACCCACCGGTATGGTTAGACTGCTATATTTTTTCCAGGCATGTTGCTCTCTATACAAGAAAAACAACACAAACATTTCTTATTAAATTAAATAATGTCATGTGCAAATTAAACACACACACACACACACACACACAAATGGCCACTTAGTTATTCAACTGTCTTAGTAATAAAGATAAATAAATACAACTTGGGATACTCACTCTTGTATTCCACAGTCTCTCTGGTCCACTTCTTTTGGCATTTTTAAAGGTGCTATTGTTGATCAAATCTTTATGTAGACAAATCATTTTCTTAAATAATAATATAGCCACAGAGCTTTAAGAACGGTTGGAGGATAAGACTGTCTGTCTCACTCCACCAGTGGCGAAGCGTGTCTATCACAACTGGACCTTCTGTAGACAAACAACAAATCGTGAGGATTGAATCCTCTTTATTGGTCACATACATGTAAACATACAGTGAAATCATTCTGAAATCATATTGCGACCCCCCCCCCCTCGGGGTCCCGCGACCCCCACTTTGGGAACCCCTGCTGTAGACCACCACCACCACCACCACCACAACCACCCCCATTCGAAAATTCAGTTGTTCTAGTCAGACGGACGTCACGGAGGAGTCACTTTATGCCTTATCTCATTTAGGCAGATCAGATTGTCGCAGCCAATTTCCAAGTGTACCATAGTTGTAAAGCAGTGTCCATGTAGTGACGTAACAGACCAACACAGACCACCACACACAGGCTATCGGTTAAAGGGACGGTCTAACACGCTTCACGAGAAAAGGCTTAACGTAACTTTGGAACTTTAAGTTCCAAAATAGCGATCAATAATCACCAAATGTCTCTGGCATATGTCTTGTCATTAGCACTCTCTCTCTCTCAAAATGAAAGTGAAAAGGTGAAAGTGCTAATGACAAGACATATGCAAATTAGGTGATTATTGATCGTGGTTTTGTAACTCTTAGTTACGTTAAGTCTTTTCACGTTGCAAGCGATGCAAAGAAAGATCAAGTCAAAACTCTTAATTGAAATGCACAACAATGCTTAACAAACCCAAGACAGCCATTAACTAATCATTCAACAAGTGTGTGGAAACAAAATGCAACAACCAGCTCAACGAGACGCAACACTGAGACAAAACCAGCAAAGACAAATGAGTCTCACTCACCAATGATGACTTGAAGACCAAATCCATTCTCCTGTCCTTCTGGAATGGTCCGACCACCATCAGGTCATAAAGCTGATCGCTTTTCAGATCCAAAATAAGTTGCCTTTCCAATTCCCTGCCCTCTGGTCGGTCCCAAACAGCAATACTCCCATC
The DNA here is from genome assembly GCA_027704905.1 of Muraenolepis orangiensis. NCBI lineage: Eukaryota > Metazoa > Chordata > Actinopteri > Gadiformes > Muraenolepididae > Muraenolepis > Muraenolepis orangiensis. The sequence continues at coordinate 28,251,390 of CM051004.1, forward strand.
AGTAGAGCCTCTTGTGACTAGTAGAGCCCGTTAGCCACGGGTATCTTTCCCAGTTGCTAGCCTGAAAATGGCGAACATAGCCTGCTTTAACAACTTGATTCTGCTCAAGATTGTCAGGCGTTGGACGGCCTTTTTAATAATGTCCATCTTTACATTGAATGGTCGTTTTGAAAATGGTTCCGACAATAAATCCGCAATGACATCATCTTCGCCTGATGCCATTTTGACGTAAAAAAACTACGTAGAAACAACGCACTACGCTAGATCCACTCTCGCTCCAGCCAGTATACCTACCATTGAGCTGTGGGGAAATCTGAAAGAATACGCCCATTGGCTACAAATCACTACATGATTGGTTGATCAAATTGTCAATCCAAACATACGCTCTCATTCAGTCTAAGGGCCAAAGTCATCGGGAATACTTTGGTTGAAGGATATTCTTCCCAGCAACCCAGAAAAATATCTGATTGGTTGCATTTTTTTTCCAACACAAAACCCCTCAAATGCGTAGTGCATGGACCGAGAAAGACAAACAAATCAACGTAACACTGTAATATAACAGATAACAACACAGATACCATTCTCAGTTATTCATTTTATTAAAATTTTATTAAATTGTATTACATTTTATTAAATTGTATTACTTTATTAATACAATTAATTAGATTTGTTTTGGTTTCATCTGAGAGTTCCAGGGTCTTCTCTGAATACCTTGAAGGCCCTGACGCTTCACCACTGCACTCCACTGACCATGAAGTAGCCAGGTTGTGCAACAAACTTGCGTCCGCTGGAATGGAATGAAAGCCGGGAGGGGGAGTGTGATCGTGTGTGGCCGTTCTTTTACCAAATTTTACCAAAAGCGCCTCGAAGCCATGGTTCCAAAGACATTTTCTTAGCGTTACCGAATCATACTGGTGAGGGTGGAGTGTTGAGATCGGATTACGGTTGCAGTATGGGTGCTGAAATCTGCAAAAACACATTCATTTTAGGTGTCCACAACATGCAGGTCTGGGAGTGTGAGGAAAAGAGTACACATCTGACAAAGCAGAGAGTGAGGCAGTGTTTTCTTGGCTGGTCCAAGTATCAGTAAGAACAAGGATGTCCAGGGAGAGCAAGGATGCATAGTCCACTGCTGTCCACTCCCCAACACTAAACATATTTTGATATATTTTAGGTATGCATAGTGAAACTGTGGTTACCTATTTTATTTGGAGGAATTGTTGTATTTTATTATTATTATTATTATTATTCCGTATTGGTAATACCTAGAGCTCAGGCCCTGATTGTGTCGACGACCTATGTGTGCAGGTCTTCACAAAGTTTGTTACACATTTGCCCGTAGGTGGGCGCTAGATCGCGGTCACCGTTTAAACGCTCAGAGCTGCCGTCCACGATGCACGCATTCATATGAAACTTTATTTGGCATGCTGCCTTTAACATTGTTCCCTCTTGGTCCGTCTGGATAGATTTCTCTACAGTGAAAATGTTGTGAAAAGGGGCCGCAGTAGCTCAGTCTGTTAGGACTTGGCTTGAGAACCGGAAGGTAACAGGTTCAAGTCCCTGAAACACCTGGGCACTGCCGAGGTGCCCTTGAGCAAGGCACCAGACCCACTACACTGCTCCCCGGGCAGCTGTATATACAATAGCTGCCCACTGCTCCTAATACTAGGATGGGTTAAATGCAGAGAAACACATTTCACTGTGTGTGTGCATGTATGAGACCAATAAAGAGGATTAAAATCCTCCAGATTTTGATTTAGAAATCAAAAAACAACTAACAATTCTGACGTTTTTTATATGGACGAAGCGATTGAAAAAGTAATGGAATGTGGCAGAGTTATGCAGAAATTAAGTTATTGTCTCAGTTATTGTTTCCGTCGCTGGGGCGGCGGCGGCTGTGGGTGGCGGTGTGTGGGGTGAACCCCCTTCCAGCTTTAATTCGATTTAATTTTTCCACAGTGACATCGGCAGCCAGGCTTCTTTCTCTTGGATTGAAGAGTTTGTGCCAACGCTGCCGGGTGAGAAGAAACTGCTGGCCTCGTTGGACTGTAAACAGCTCACACAGGTGCACGGCGTGGTTAACATCGTCGTGAAGAATTCAAAAAAGAGAATAAGGAGAATGAGAAGAATGAGAAGAAGAAGGAGGAGAAGGAGGAGAAGGAGGAGAAGGAGGAGAAGAGAGAGGCTGGAGGCTGAGAGGGACTCACACTCGTGATACACTTTTAGGGGGGGAAAAAGACACATTGTTTCACACTTCACGTTGTTGAAGTAGGAGTAGAATGCCCTTATTGTCATCGCACGAGTACAAATAAATTGTGAAGCAATCGTCGCTGTGCACTCTTTACACGCATCACACACACGCAGCATACACACAAATAGAAATGATTTCAAAACTAAGCTAACTTTTTAAAATGTAAAGAAACTATTTCAAGTGACGCCTCATGTATAAAGATACATAGTAATATGACAATTTATATACAATTCACTACTGGTGAATACATGTACAAAGTCCCTGTTACACCCCTTGCAGTGTGGGCAACCTTACATCAGCAATACATTAGATTACATTAGATTAGATTCACATTTATTGTCATTGCTTTAATTGCTTTAATAATTGCTTTTAATAATTAATACACACCGTCATTGCAAAGCGCAAGTACATACCTGGCAGTCCACTGGTCTCTGCAACTATTTACAGTGTAATTGTCTAAATTGTTTTGTATTCATTGCACATGAACCCCAACCAATTTCCTTTTCGCTGTGCTGTTTGTACATTACATTACATTACATTACATTAAATTACATTACATTACAGTCATTTAGCAGACATTTAGCAGACGCTTTTATCCAAAGCGACTTACAGTAGTGTGTTTCAACAAAGGAAGGTAAGAGAACAACTCGTCACCAGAAGTCAAAAGTGCATTTCATTTCTAACAAGTCTCCAAGAACTGAACCTGTGCTCAGGTAGAAGGACAATAATTCAGGCAAAAGTGTAAGGGAAAAAGTACAATAAGTTGGCAAACAATATGCAACAATATCTAGAACAATATATATCTATAATATGTAATCTACTTAGATAATTGATTTAGCTACCTACATGTACTATACTACTGCTAATGTTAAACAATAGTAGTCCTTCTCCCTCTTATGAATGAGAGTGAATTGTCCGCCTAAAGGTTAGCGCCATTCCACTGCAGCTGGTCTGGCAAGGTCCAACTGTCAATTGTAGGCAAGGCTTTAGTGATTACTATTTTGAAGAATTTTTGTGTTACAATAAAGGATTAGTTTTGGGGATTACTTTTTTTGTTACAATAACAGGTTGGGGGTTACAATAACATATTACATAACATTACATTACTATCGCTTTGGACACTTTTGTCTAAAGCGACTTACAACAAGTGCATTCAACCTAGGTAGGCAAGAGAAATACTAATCAAGGAAGATAACTAGTCACCCAAGATAACTACTAGTCACAGATAACACCATGTTCACAATTGTGAAACAACACAGATCCCTGTGTTCAACAAATATATAACCTATTGACTATTTTTGGTGAATAAAAATAATAAAAGTTTATAATTCCTAATTATCCATTTCTTGTTTTACTGTTGCATGAACATTGCCATTGGTGTAGTTTGGCCTATTGCTCAACATAAAACAATATATGCAGTAGCAATGTATGCAAATGTTTTTCTGTAAAAAAAAATACAATGGTGGTAGTATAGCTCAGGAGGTAGAGCGGCCGCCTCACAAGGTGGAAGGTTGCTGGTTCAATCCTAGCAAAAACACTGCCGAGGTGTCCTTGAGCAAGGTGTCCCCCTAACCCTAACTACTCCTGATGTGCTGGCTGACTCAGTGGTTGAATGGGTAACGCACTATATAAAAGCGTCCGTTACAATACAATGATTTTATTGGAATGGAATACTTACTCTCCATTCCCTCCCACAGTATGAATTTCTAAAGTGCCAGTAGTGCAGCAGCATCATGAATACAGTGCAGTACAGTGCAGAACACACATGATGACTTGCTATAATCCTATAGAGCAGTGGATTTAAAAAAAAATGTTAATTAAAAAAAACATCAGTCGTGCATAATTCCTAAAATAATGATACTACAATACATTAAATTAAAATGTAAATAAAAATTCGGTAAAAAACATTTGATATTCAATATTTCTGTTAATGGAATCGTTACTGCCTTAAACTGTGCTTACAACATAAGGTTAGGATACGCAATCACGTTCAATTGTGAGCGGGAAAATAGTTTTGAAAATGGATTTGTGGTTGAAAAAACACTGAGAAAGAAGTAAAAAAGAAAGCGAAAACAGAGCCAACAAAATACCGTCAGTATCAGGATGAATATGTTTTAATGGGACAACTAGCTGCAACCCTCCCAAGGCACTGTGCTTTTTTTGCGGGGAGAAATTAGCCAACAGTTCCATGAAGCCAGCGCACCTTCAACGACATCTCGGCACAAAACATCCATGTCATGTTGGTAAGCCACCAGAGTGGCGGATAAGTAAAAAACTGTGCCTTTGTCAAATGACACCGTTTGTCGCAGAATAGATACCATGGGAACAGACATTGTTGATCGGCGAATCCTTTTCACTCCAGCTTGATGAATCGAAAGATGTCAGTGGAAACGCACAGCTTGTTGCGTTTGTGAGATACGTTGATACTGACTACATTCGTGAACACATACTTTTCTGCAAGAGTTTGGAGGGGAAAACAACTGGGGAGGACATTTTTAATGTTGTTAATGCATTTTTTGGTGAAAATGGTCTGAACTGGAAATCCTGCACCAGTGTCTGTACTGATGCAGCTGCTTCTATGACAGGCCGCGTGAAAGGGCTCATGGCGCGGATTCCAAATGAAAACCCTGAAGTGCAGTGGGCTCACTGTCATACACAGGGAAGCACTGGCATCCAAGAAAATGAGTCCTGTGTTGCATGACGTTTGAATGACAGTGTAAAAGTAATCAACTTTATTAAGTCAAGGCCACTTAATGCACGACTGTTTCGCCGCCTGTGTGAAAACATGGGAGCGGAACACACACAACTGCTATTACACACAGAAGTGCGCTGGCTCTCTCGAGGGAGAATACTCAACAGGCTGTTGGAATTACGATCGGAAGTGCGCACCTTTCTGTCAGAGCACGGATCTCCCCATGCCATCTTGTTTGAGGACACAGACTGGCTTGCAAAGCTTAGCTATCTGGCAGATATATTCAGCAAACTTAACGAACTGAATGTGTGTCTGCAGGGCAAGGACACCAACATTCTGAACCTGTATGACAAGGTGGGCGGTTTTCATGGGCATGTGCAGAGGGGGATTTCACCTGCTTTCCTCAGGTGGATGCTTTCCTTTCCAGTGAAGATGTGGAGATAGCTCCAGTGAAGTTAATCATAGGACATTTTACCAACTTGATTGCTAGTTTTCATTCTTACTTCCCTGACATGGAGGAGAAATCTTCACAGTTGGATTGGGTGAGAAACCCATTTCTCTTGTCTGATGCAAATAGCAGAAAGCTTTCTGTCTATCATCAGGAAACTCTCTTGGATGTGTCATCTGACCGTGGCCTACAGATGAAGTTTGACACATCTACTCTCACACAGTTTTGGGTGTGTGTGAAGAAGGAGCATCCTGAGCTTTGGAGCTGCTTTTACCATTTGGTTCCACATATTTATGTGAGGCCTCCTTTTCTGCAATGACATTGATAAAAAACAAGAAAAGAAACAGACTGGAAAAAAGTTTAAGAACTGCAGTTGCCTCCCTGTCACCGAGAATGACAAAGATCCTCAGTGAAGCACAAGCCCATGTTTCTCACTAAATTACTTAAATTAAATTACTTATTAAAAGGATCAGTTCAATGCAACTAATGTCGTCTTAGTGTTATTGCATGATGTCAAAATTGGTTTGCCATGAATTTACTGATGGATTTAAAACATTTGAAATGTAGCATTAAAGTGTTTCTCAGTTACAAGGTTGTTGTTTTAATAAATCAGACACTGATGGTGCAGCGCTGTACTAGACCTCTTTTTTCCCCTACCTAAAAAAAACTAAGAAGGTATAACATTACTTATAGAGTAGGTATGACATATGTGCAGAATTATTAGTATACAAGTATAAACAGATAGTGAGCAGGGGGATGCAGTTGTATTAAAACAAGATAATATAAATGGATATACAGCAGAGAGTGAGCAGGGGTGTGTAGTTATGCCAACAGTTGAAGATTAATATATATATACGCAGGCTGTTCTCATAAACGATACGTAGGATTCCTTACAAAAAAACAGTGCACTTTGTTTTGTAGGAAATCGTACATATCAACCTGGTGCGCATGCGTGAACTTCTGCAGCTATAATGTCAGCACAGTCAGGTTTCCTTGTATTCTCGGTGGAAAATGTAATAGATATATAAATAGTTTCGGCATTATAATATGCTTTGATAACATTTCTAGCGAGAAATGTGTGTTTTACTCTCACACGCTTTTTGAGTTATTAGGAAGATTTGTTGTTTTCCCTATTATGTGAAATTGTGACCAGGAATCTTGCCATCTTATTATAGGGTTTACTGGCCGAAAAACACACTGGCGTGGTCTTTCTTATTTGTAAGAGGGTGAAATCATGTTTTTTACAGGTTGTGACCCTGCTGAGTGACGCCCCCAATTGTTTTGCCCTTGCTTATGGTAGTAGAGGTCAAGATCTTTACAAAACTGTTGATCCCATGTCTGTACTTTTTTTGGCTTCCCTGTAAGCCTTCAAAGGTGGCACAGGTTCCACATTCAAAGGTCACCCCTGAGGAGCAGGAACCTTCCACACATTTCATACTAACATATGTTACTCTCTAGATCAAGACCTTTCCAATGATGTCTTCATGGTTTTCATATGACTAAGTTTCATTTTCATCTTGCTCCAAGCCAAGGCTACTTGCAGGTGTACTTTCTCTGGGCCAGTTTGGCCCTTTTAGGGCCAAACTGGATCCAATTAGTCAAACATGTTTAAAGGGGTATGAAGTAGCCAAATGTGTTCAATATATTGATGTTTGCCTTATGCACAGTCATACTTTTCAATTTGGACCGGTTTAGACTTGATTTAATTGTTTAACATACATATTTTCCAATTAAACGTTATATTATCATGTCTCAACCAGCCTGCAGAGGGCGCTAGAATCCCAACCTAGATGAAATCTAAACCTAAACATGTAAATAATAAGAATTAAAACAATTTAGGAGAGAATTTATTTAATTTTAGGAGGGCCAGATCATGTTAGTAAATAGTACTGTGGAGAACAGGTCTACAGTACCTTAGTTAAGGGGGGGGGGGAATCTCCAATTCTTGGAGTGTCAGAATGTTTTATACAATAGCTTTGCTTATGCTGACTAAGTAAGGTTCCCTTTTTTTATTTTCATATGGACATACAGTAGGCCTACCAGGAGAGCCGGTTGTTGTAGAACCTTTGGTTGTTGTGGAACCTCTCGTTGTTGTTGAACCTGTGACTGTCTGTATGTGTGTCTGTTCAAAAGGCTTGCATGTTTCTATGATCTTGACAGCACTGCAAACAAACATGGATTTCATGAATATTATGGGAACAATAGTTGGGGAAAATATTCTGCTTTTAAAAGTAGGCCTAATACAAACAGTGACCTAATTTCCAAAATGATCATTGGCTACTAAGGACACAAAGGTTAAATGGCCGCATGGCTACAGACGAGTCCATTGGGTGTGCTCGAGACCACTCCTTTTTTGTCTGCCACAACGCATGGTTGGCTTGCTCAAATCAAACTCTGTAAATGTTGATCAAACGTTTACATGAGATGAATGGCTTAAAAATGTCTTTAAATGTGCATTTTAAAACCAAATATTCGTTCACTATAGAAATGTAACATGGACAATAAAAACCATCCAAGTAGGCTACTCCGGTTATTAAAGTGATTATATAATGCTTAATATGAATAATTGTACATTCCATATAGCATATATAATTAGGATTTAAAAACCCATTGAGACTTCTTCTTCTGGTCTTGGATCAATCTAAAACAATTTCATAATTTTCATATTTATTTTTGTACTATTTAAAACGTTGTTGGTTAGCTGTATGCTTTGTAGCAAGCAGTATACATTACATCAAATCCATATTTAAAAGGTGTAGAGCCTTCGCTTACAAATCCCTGACTGTGACACCACACTCATACTATAGTAATGTATCTGTCAAAAAGTGCACATTTCCCCAGCAAACACCAACATCCAACTTTACAGTTTAATTTAGATAAGATTAGATTAGATTCAAATGTATTGTCATTTCACAGCACAAGTACAGTACAACGAAAATAATTTGGCATCTAACCAGAGTGCAAATGTTGAAGTAAAGTGCATGGTAATATAAAATGAACAGTGGTTAAATAAGATGTAAAAATAATCTCCTAATAAACAACTACTAAAAACAGGTATAAAAAAACCGTATAGAGGATATGTGCAGAATTATAGGTATATACATATATACACATGCAGGTTAGTATAAAAGTTGCACATTGAATGTGTAAAGTATGAATGCATTAAAGATGATAGTTTATATTTATGCTTACGGTAGAGCAATGGCCTATATACGTCACCGGGGAAAGAGCCCAGCTGATGGCATTTAGAGTGAATGGGGATTGAGAGACGGTGGTTGTATACCATTTTTTGACCACTTTAGTCCACTTTAAGTACATTTTAAGAACACTTTAGTTTACTGCAATTCTAACTTACTTTTTGTTTTCTTTGGAGTTTTATTGGAATTATCAAGTCTTTATGTTCGACCTTTTTTGTGACATCAACATTTATGTCCTAAAGAATGACACTTAAGTGTGTTCGGAAACAACCATCTGCTCACTCAATCCACGGTCCTACCTGGAATCAGAAAAATATTAGAAGGCGGCTACAACCTATTGTTTATAACACGGCAATGTTCACACCTTGTAAGTATCTCTCTTGCTCCTGTGGTGTCAGAAGCTTCTTCCAGAGCTCTGGACCGGAGCTGAAACTGACAGCAGTGTCCTATTGGCTGGCCTCAAACGTATGCCTTAGTGACCATTTTGGTCTGAATTGTGAAATTGTCAGCTTATTTCTCCCTAATTGTCAGCTGATTTCTCGTCCTTCTACTGCTTTTTTGTTTTAGGGGTAGTTACCATGGAAATGTATATACAAATAGAAAATGATCAAAAAATATGGCCCATAAAAGCCAAATACCGCACCTGTGTTTCAACCCCTGCAGAAACGCTGGTAGTTGTGGTTGCCACGGAGACGACACCATTCCGGTTTTAGCCCCACCTTTTGGATGCATTCAAACACAGCTACTTGCCTTATGCACTCACACACACACACACACACACACACACACACACACACACACACACACACACACACACACACACACAAACACACACACTTTGACCTTTCCACTAATAGTTAAGTGTCAGGAGTACAATAGCATGCTCTTCTAATTATGGGCTGTACATGCTGGAATTTTGGATTCAAATGTCTACATGAACACAATGCACAATCACACATCAGAATGCGCTTGTTCATTCATCGGACCAATGAATGCCTTACGATGTGTTTGGCCATTTGTGTAAAGTATAAATGCATTAAAGATGATAGTTTATATTTATGCTTACGGTAGTGTCACGGTTACGGTGGTTGGCAGGGGGCGTGGCCTAGCCACGTGCGCTGGTGGCGCACACACCCCTGTCAACAATCACGTTGGTTGGCAGGGGGCGTGGCCTAGCCACGTGCGCTGGCCACACACACACACACACACACACACCTGGACTCAATATTCCCTTGTCTAATTGCTAATCACCTCACCTGGGGTATATATACCTTGTCTATCCTTTACCCCAGCTTGAGGTCGTTACGTATACTGCACGTCTACCCGTTCTGATCGCCCGCCTGCCCGTTCTGATCGCCCGCCTGCGGACTATCGGAGAGATAGTTCGCACCCCGGTCGCCTGCCTACTCTACTTCCACGTAGTTCTCCCCGTTTACCCTTGTGACTTTGTGTGTGGTGTGCTTTAAGAATAAAGCCGTTCGTATCGCTCCACTCTGTCGTTGTCTGCGTTCGGGGTCCAACCCACACTCCCTCTCACTCGTGACAGAACGACCTCACCACCATGGACCCCGGCAACTGCGACTTGTGGAGGATCACCCTGATCGCCCAGGAAAAGGCGAACACTGCGCATATTCGGGCGTGGTTGGCCGCGACCGAAAGGACTTTCGGTTTTCCTCCACCGACCGCTCCGCACCCGGCGGACGACGTCGCTCCGCACCCGGCGGACGACGCCGCTCCGCACCCGGCGGACGACGCCGCTCCGCACCCGGCTGACGACGTCGCTCCGCACCCGGCTGACGACGCCGCTCCGCACCCGGCGGACAGCGCCGCTCCGCACCCGGCTGACGACGTCGCTCCGCACCCGGCGGACGACGTCGCTCCGCACCCGGCGGACGACGCCGCTCCGCACCCGGCTGACGACGCCGCTCCGCACCCGGCTGACGACGCCGCTCCGCACCCGGCTGACGACGTCGCTCCGCACCCGGCTGACGACGTCGCTCCGCACCCGGCTGACGACGTCGCTCCGCACCCGGCTGACGACGTCGCTCCGCACCCGGCTGACGACGGCGCTCCGCACCCGGCTGACGACGTCGCTCCGCACCCGGCTGACGACGTCGCTCCGCATTCGCCGGAGGACGTCGCTCCGCATCCGCCGGAGGACGTCGCTCCGCACCCAGCTGACGACGTCGCTCCGCACCCGTCTGAGGACGTCAAGCGGCCCCCGTCTGCTGACGCCGCGCCGGATCCGCCCGACGACGTCACGCAGCCCCCGTCTGCTGACGCCGCGCCGTATCCGCCCGACGACGTCACGCAGCCCCCCTCTGCTGACGCCGCGCCGTTCCCGCCTGACGACGTCACGCAGCCCCCGTCTGCTGACGCCACGCCGGATCCGCCCGTCGACGTCACGCAGCCCCCGTCTGCTGACGCCGCGCCGGACCCGCCCGACGACGTCACGCAGCCCCCGTCTGCTGACACCGCGCCGTACCCGCCCGACGACGTCACGCAGCCCCCGTCTGCTGACGCCGCGCCGTACCCGCCTGACGACGTCATGCAGCCCCCGTCTGCTGACGTCACGCAGCCCGCAGCCCCCCGTGGCTCTCTTCCCGGGCCCCACCCGCCCACCAAATCTCCTCCACCCCCCCGGATCATCGACTGGGACGCAGACGGTCCAGAGGGGCGGGGTTGGCCCCCGCGCTGCTACAGTCGGGATCTGATATTTTCCCTCAACTGCCACCGGGAACACCCCTTCAAGCCGGGTTGGACGCCAGGAGGCGCCCGTTGAGGGGGGGGTACTGTCACGGTTACGGTGGTTGGCAGGGGGCGTGGCCTAGCCACGTGCGCTGGTGGCGCACACACCCCTGTCAACAATCACGTTGGTTGGCAGGGGGCGTGGCCTAGCCACGTGCGCTGGCCACACACACACACACACACACACACCTGGACTCAATATTCCCTTGTCTAATTGCTAATCACCTCACCTGGGGTATATATACCTTGTCTATCCTTTACCCCAGCTTGAGGTCGTTACGTATACTGCACGTCTACCCGTTCTGATCGCCCGCCTGCCCGTTCTGATCGCCCGCCTGCGGACTATCGGAGAGATAGTTCGCACCCCGGTCGCCTGCCTACTCTACTTCCACGTAGTTCTCCCCGTTTACCCTTGTGACTTTGTGTGTGGTGTGCTTTAAGAATAAAGCCGTTCGTATCGCTCCACTCTGTCGTTGTCTGCGTTCGGGGTCCAACCCACACTCCCTCTCACTCGTGACAGGTAGAGCAATGGCCTATATACGTCACCGGGGAAAGAGCCCAGCTGATGGCATTTAGAGTGAATGGGGATTGAGAGACGGTGGTTGTATACCATTTTTTGACCACTTTAGTCCACTTTAAGTACATTTTAAGAACACTTTAGTTTACTGCAATTCTAACTTACTTTTCGTTTTCTTTGGAGTTTTATTGGAATTATCAAGCCTTTATGTTCGACCTTTTTTGTGACATCAACATTTATGTCCTAAAGAATGACACTTAAGTGTGTTCGGAAACAACCATCTGCTCACTCAATCCACGGTCCTACCTGGAATCAGAAAAATATTAGAAGGCGGCTACAACCTATTGTTTATAACACGGCAATGTTCACACCTTGTAAGTATCTCTCTTGCTCCTGTGGTGTCAGAAGCTTCTTCCAGAGCTCTGGACCGGAGCTGAAACTGACAGCAGTGTCCTATTGGCTGGCCTCAAACGTATGCCTTAGTGACCATTTTGGTCTGAATTGTGAAATTGTCAGCTTATTTCTCTCTAATTGTCAGCTGATTTCTCGTCCTTCTACTGCCTTTTTTGTTTTAGGGGTAGTTACCATGGAAATGTATATACAAATAGAAAATGATCAAAAAATGTGGCCCATAAAAGCCAAATACCGCACCTGTGTTTCAACCCCTGCAGAAACGCTGGTAGTTGTGGTTGCCACGGAGACGACACCATTCCGGTTTTAGCCCCACCTTTTGGATGCATTCAAACACAGCTACTTGCCTTATGCACTCACACACACACACACACACACACACACACTTTGACCTTTCCACTAATAGTTAAGTGTCAGGAGTACAATAGCATGCTCTTCTAATTATGGGCTGTACATGCTGGAATTTTGGATTAAAATGTCTACATGAACACAATGCACAATCACACATCAGAATGCGCTTGTTCATTCATCGGACCAATGAATGCCTTACGATGTGTTTGGCCATTTGTGTAAAGTATAAATGCATTAAAGATGATAGTTTATATTTATGCTTACGGTAGAGCAATGGTCTATATACGTCACCGGGGAAAGAGCCCAGCTGATGGAATTTAGAGATTTGTTTGGTGAATGGGGATTGAGAGACGGTGGTTGTATACAATTGTTTGACCACTTTAGTACACTTTAGTCCACTTTGTACACTTAAGAAAACACTTTAGTTTACTGCAATTCTAACTTACTTTTCGTTTTCTTTGGAGTTTTATTGGAATTATCAAGCCTTTATGTTCGACCTTTTTTGTGACATCAACATTTATGTCCTAAAGAATGACACTTAAGTGTGTTCGGAAACAACCATCTGCTCACTCAATCCACGGTCCTACCTGGAATCAGAAAAATATTAGAAGGCGGCTACAACCTATTGTTTATAACACGGCAATGTTCACACCTTGTAAGTATCTCTCTTGCTCCTCATCTACCCCCCTCCCCCCACCCCCTATCTCTCTCTAGGACCCTCTCTTCAGCCTCTGTTAGAGCAGCTAGAGCAGTCGTTTGCACCTGCTCTGCGCCGCCACCAGATGGGGGCAGCATGGGGAGGTGCGTGGAGAAGCTGCTTGACCACTTACTCAGGCCATCATACCCTACTACGCCAATCACCACCTACAGGACACACACACACACACACACACACACACACACCCACATGGTCTGTGCTGGCCTTTAATCAAGCAGCTCACATTCAGTTTCAGTGCTTTGACCTGATACATGTTGGATATATATTCTCTATTCAGGGTTGTCAAAGTGTGAAGGTATTGTAGTTAGCACTGCTATGACTGAGTTGGCTAGAGCTTCCAGATCTTTTCGAAACGTTGTGTATTGTCCAGTTCAGGTCCAAAAATGTCAGTAATAAATAAATATTGGTTAATTAATTGATCTAGCAAAATGTTCTCTGGTGTCAGAAGCTTCTTCCAGAGCCCTGCAGAGTTGTGGTTGCCACGGAGACACCATTCCGGTTTTAGCCCCACCTTTTGCATGCATTCAAACACAGCTACTTGCCTTATGCACTACACACACACACACACACACACACACACCACACACACACACACCCTCTCTCTCTCTCTCTGTCACTCTCAATCTCTAACACACACTTTGACCTTTCCACTAATAGTTAAGTGCCAGGAGTACAATACCATGTTCTTCTAATTATGGGCTGTACATGCTGGACTTTTGGATTCAAATGTCTACATGAACACAATGCACAATCACACATCAGAATGCGGTTGTTCATTCATCGGACCAATGAATGCCTTACGATGTGTTTGGCCATTTGTGTAATGTACAAATATTACTATTGGATTGTTGTTATTCTGATTGTTGCTGCTTCTATGTGTCTTCACTAAATCATGTTTGTGTTAATGCTCTTGAAATGAAATAAAATGTGTACAAAATGTATTTGTAAAGTTGTCATTTAAGTTAGGTTTTGGTTTACAATGTTGCTGATTCAGCATATCTATGAATGTTTATTTTAAAAACATGTATTTATAGATACTTTTATATTATATTTAAATGTATACTGTATCAAGTAGGCAATATGCATACTCTGTGTGATACGGGTATTGTGGGGTGCTTTGTGAAAGGGGTTCAACAGGATTCTTAATTTGATTCAAGTTTCATTTCGTTATCAAAACATTGGGACTTATATGTGTCATGTGGACGGTAGGCCTAAATATCGTTTATTCTATCAACTGTATGCAAATAAAGGCGGTCAATTAGAAAAGTCAGCGAGAGTAGACTACTTCATTAACCAAACAATGACTTGCGTATTTATTTCAAGCGCCGAAAGCTTGAAGAAAGACACACCTTTTTATCGATTGTCAGAACAGTGTCAGTGACAAGACGTGAACACGATAATCGATTCAGGGCACCGGGGCTTCAACCAAACATTGGCACAATCAACCAGCTTCCACCAATCAGTCTCCAGCTGTGCAGACCGGGTGTCACTTGGAGGTGAATTCGAGTGCAGTATTTGTTTCTAGAACAACACAACGTAACGGGAGGGCCACTCAAAGCGTGACACGGAACGCATATTGAAGGTGACCAAGATACAAATATATCTATTTTTATATTATTTGACTAGTTAGTTGAATTGTCGGCCAACTTATTGTACTTGTACCTGACCACTGGTTCTGCACTCGGAGGCTTGTTAGAAAGGAAATACACTTCTGGTGACTATAGTATATATCTTGCCATGTTTAATTGCCTTATTGTAAGTCGCTTTGGACAAAAGCGACTGTATGTAACGTGATGACTGTGTAACGTAAGTAATACATATATCTGACACTAGGATGAAGGAGAAGAGTCCGTCCATGATGATGATGATGGTCACGGAGAACATTGAGATGGAGCTGTTCTCCTCGGGTGAATGTTGCGCCGCAGTGTCCGTGCTGCTCACAGAGGAAGACTACTGCAGCTACTACGTGAGCGTGTGTGTGGGGTTTTCACTCGTGTACAGTTGTGTATATGCTCAGTGTGATAGCCAAAACAGTAATATATATATATATATATATATATATATATATATATATATATATATATATATATATATATATATATATATATATATATATACACACACTAAACGCGTTTGTTAATATCTAGTTAGGATGCAATAAGCTGCGATGGTTGCGTCACACGTCGAGATATAAATCGATTCAATAGAGCATATACCTCCACCATCATCACAAACTCCCCTGATTCGGATCCGGATCTGCGCCAAAATCGAAGTTATAAGTAATCTAATCTCCAAGTTTTGTCCAAATCTGTGTAGAACTTTTCGAGTTATATTGCTAACAATCCTCCTTCTTTTCAACTCAGAGGCACTTGGAGCATCCTCTCCTGTTGGAGGCTGAGGAGGAGGAGAAGGAGGGTTTGGGGCCCCAGGTCAACACTCCACCTCAACAGCAGTTCAAGCTGAAGAGAGTGCCTTCTGTCAGGATAGAGGACTTGGATGACTGCCCCCTGGTTCCAGACTTGAAGGAGGACATGGAGATTGAGCTGGAGGTCAGTGCAATGCAACAATGTGACTATGAAATGCCTTTTTGTGATTTTATTTTATCTCGAAGAGGCTACATTCAGAATATGCAGGATTGTCGTTTGTCTAATCGGACCGGCTAAACCTAGCGTATGTTGGCCACTGCACTTTCTTTCAAGACTCTCTCTCTGTTCACTGTGTTCTCTTCTCATCTTTCCGTCTGCCTTTGTCTACTCTGCCAGGTGTTCCCGCCCTTAAACACGCCCCAGACTGAGCTAGTCGTAAAACCCTCACCGTCCTTCACCACACCAGTAGGTCTCTAGGTTCTTGTTGATTCTTCTACACCTGGAGCAAAGGTTCATCAACGTAGTCTAAAGACTTTCCTTGGGTGACCCCCCCCCCCCCACCACCACTACCAGCCAAGCAATGATTAAATCAGTTCCCCAAACACATAGTTTATCTGTTGCTCTAATCCATGGGGTGGTTTGAATGTGTGACATGGTAGTAAGGGTCACCAGATGTCTTTTTTCCCCCCAATATGTCATCTTTTTGGGACCTAAAAATCCCCCGGGCCTGGAATTCTGGGATTTTTAAATGTTATGTACTGAATTCTACAAAACTTGGGGTTGGATTACTTCTGGGTCTAGTATATTGAATATTACAATATTTCAAAACACAATACAGACTTTATTTGCATGTGATTGTATGCACAGCAGCTTGCCTCTCTGAACCAAGTGACCCGTGTCAAATGGAGGAGAGTGGACCAGCAGAGGACAGGCCTGGTTGTTAAAGATGTCGTCTGTCTACCACGAGGACACCTCCTAGCCCTTCCAGACCGGTAAGATCCAACTATTTGTTTGAAATGACTTCATGTGGAGGACAAATTGTGACAGACACTGTCACTTGTTCAGCTTGTTAACGTCATTAAAGTTGTTTAGAAATTCAAGTTCCTGCAAATCGTCCGGTGATAAACATGTGTGATTACATAAAAGTGCTTGCTTTGCATGGTTCGGAGTGTTACAACGTGAGTAGTTGTTGTCATCATTGACTCGCTGGTGAAGAACGATCATGTTGGGTTGTGATTGGGACCTCGTCCTGCAGACGTGGTGCTCCACAGGGTAAAGAGAGGGCTGTCATGGGTATGACGGCCCGTATCACCATCTACTGTGGCTGGACCGCCAGTGAGATGAAAAGTAGGCTGGTCAGCCACTTCCAGAGACAATTGGGAACAAGGTTTTCCTTTACTTACCTGCAGGTACAGTATGTCACTAAAACGTGTGTGTGTGTGTGTGTGTGTGTGTGTGTGTGTGTGTGTGTGTGTGTGTGTGTGTGTGTGTGTGTGTGTGTGTGTGTGTGTGTGTGTGTGTGTGTGTGTGTGTGTGTGTGTGTGTGTGTGTGTGTGTGTGTGTGTGTGTGTGTGTGTGTGTGTGTGTGTGTGTGTGTGTGTGTGTGTGTGTGTGTGTGTGTGTGTGTGTGTGTGTGTGTGTGTGTGTGTGTGTGTGTGTCAGAGATCCGAATACTTCCAACTTGGTCAACCAAACCTACTGTATGTATAAAACCGAAAGTAGGCTACAGTAAACATTTTTGAATGCCACTTTCTATAACTACACTACATTTTTCAACCGTGTTGAAACGGGTCTCTGCTGGTGTCTCCTCCCGAGAAAGACCCTGGAAGATGGGAGCGGGAGAAGAATTGTAGGAGTCTACTGTGTATCTTTGCCCCTACTTGGTCTGTTTGTTTGTGTTGCGGTGTCTAGTGTGGGCAGGGCTCCAGGGCGTTGTTTGTCCCGGACCCTCCTGTTGAAGGCTGGACCGGAGAGCAAGTCCTCCGAATCTGTGGCCACGACCCCCTGTACATTCTCATTCACCGTAGCGGCTCCCAGGTAACAGCCCACCACAGCAGTCGGGGCCATCCAACGTCCAACCGTTGAATGTCTAAAATGTACTTTTACTATTTGTTTTGTTTTGAATTGAATGTTCTCCCAATGCTCTTGGATGTGAGGTGTTTATTTGGATTAGATTAGATTCAAATGTATTGTCATTGCACAGCACTAAGTACAGTACAGTGAAAAAAAATTGGTATCTAACCAGAGTGCAAATGTTGCAGTAAAGTGCATTGTAATATATATTTTACAGTGGTTAAAAAGGTTTTAAAGACAGGAAACCGCTAGGCGCCGCGATGTGTACGCACAGCCATCTTGGTCGTAATCGATGAGGATGGACAAATGAGAATGTTTTTCAGTGGTGTATTGATCTATGATATCATTACATTGTCTCCATGAATAAGGCTGCAATATTGCCCCTTTTGTAACAGTGTAATCTGTTTGCACAACCCATACATTGTAGCTACTGAATACTAGGGGTTAATCCTTTTAAGAAGTGATAAGAAAGCTCTAGTATTGGGAGAGATTATGTATTTTCTTTTATTCACTAGGCAGAATCAGACTGGTCTGAAGGATGGACACAGGCGGGGGTAAAACGGTAAGCAAGTCTATTCAAACACTGCTTTCCTGTGTTGTTTCTGAAGAAAAACACTTGTATGTGATAAACATCAACGCTTCATCTGGTTTATTTGTGGCCTTCTAGAAAGGAGTTTCCTCTGGATGTCTCCATGGAAAGTTGTAGGGAGACCCGGCAGGACAGAGTGAACCTACCTCAGGATTACTACACCAAGGAGGATGTAAGTTGACCTCCAGAGAAGAGCACCACAGATAATGGCTTAAATTAGTCATATGGGTGGACACTACCACCTTTAATGTCAGAAAGGGAAGCACTTGTCAGCCTGGGGCTGCCTGTTCAATCAATAAAATATGATGATGATGTGGTGGGTTAGGGTTTAACCTAGGGATAACCCTTAGCTCAGGAAGAGCTGAGGGGTTGAAGCTAGAAGGTTGTTTGTTTGATCCTGCAGCTCCTCCACAGTCCAGGTTGTGGTGTCCCTGAGCAAGACACTCTAAACCTGCTAACTGCTCCTGACCAGCTGGCTGTCTCCTTTTATTTATTTCCCCCCCCCCCTTTTTTCATGATTTTGTCATATAGTCACTCATGAATGTGTCTTGCCCTCTATGACCAGCTCACTGCGGAGCTGGACTCTGTCCTGCGGACGTTCCGAAGCCACGCTGTGGATCCCAGCCTCCAGTGCAAGATCTCCCCACTGAGCTGGAGCCAGCCGCTTCTCGGTGCACTGAGGACGTTGGGCCGTCCGGGCTTCTGTTCCAGAGCCACCCCGGTGGTCTCTTCCAGTGACACAGAGGTAGACGGTGATGGACGCCAGGGTAACCTCACAGAGTTCTTCAGGTTAGCCCCAACAACATGTTGGTCTTTTATTTTAATTAATATTATTTTTTTTGTTGCCAAAATCCAGATGATTTTGACTCAAAATACGAGGTAGGAGTTTCGGAAACACTTTGTGTACATGGAGCCTTCTCTGGGAAAATTAATCCTAAGGCATTACAATTAAGACACAAGATATACAAATGTTTTGATTGATGTTGTGCTCCTTGCAAACTGTCATTTGTGAAGTCATGCTAGCCCCTCACTCCCCTGCCCCTTGGTTGACTACAGGCGGGCTCTGTTGGAGCTGCAGCACAGTTCTGTGTTTGAGGGTCCCCCGGGGCGCCTGTTCCTGACCTATGACCTTGCAGCTCTAGAAGACGGGAAATATTACAAAGCAGGTGTCCTGATTGGTTGGTCCCTTGCGCATGGCGGACCTGGGCCTCAATGCATACACCCTGCATTTTACCAGGTTGTTTGTGTTTGTGTTTTGTGTGTCACAATATAATCAGCTCTGTCCTTTCTCAAGCATTATGCTAGCATTATGAACTTCTACAATGTGTTTTACAGCTCATGTGTGGCCAGAATGCCCCTCTGGACGACTTTGACTGGAGGGACGTGGCCGATCCCGATGCACAAGTCCGCCTGAAACGGGTATTCACCATCAATGCATTCATTTTGAGTCTCTCTGGGTGGGTACATACTGCCGTTAACCTGCCATATAGTACTGCATGGCATAGTGAAGAGGGACTACTCATGATCTGTCAGTGTATCCAGGGCTGGCTGATTATTTACCCCAACATGCACTATCTACAAAGGGAAAACCAACACTATATTTAATGCTACTAATTTGCCGCATATTATGATGGCGTATGCTTTAAGGTTTGGCATGCCTATGCTTCTATTAAACGCGGTCCTTCCTCAAACTGTTGTTTTTTCCTCTTCTGTTTCTTCTTTCTGTAGCTCTGCGCATGTCCTTGCTGTCGCACGATTTTAAGAAAAGTCTTGACAAATGGTACAGCCTAGCAGAGGTTTTAGACCCACAACCTCATGTAATTTTGTTTTGTATTGATTATTTTTTTTTGCCCTTTCCTTCAGCTGCATAGTTTTCCCAACATGGAGCTGTCTGACAGTCTTTGGGTCAAAAGCTGCGGACTCCCAGAAAAAGACCCTGCTGACCTCTCCTCAATCTACGCCCGCTTGGTCAAACAGTGCATCTACCACAGGTAGGCTACATATATAGGCCTTGATATAATGAGAACAGTGCGTCATACCTATTATTGTACTATACCATTTGGATGGCAGCAGAGCTGTTTGAAGGAAACTCTGTAAAGGGTAATCTGTGCTTCCCCCATTATGCTGTCCATTTGGTTTTTTATTAATTTTTTACATCCGGGTCGATGATCCAACCATGATCCCTTTACTCTGCAGGGTAGCAAGTATGGTCACTCAGTTGACAGACGGGTTGGACAGCTGTGGTGGATTATGGGGCACGGTGCGCGCCCACTGGGAGGCGTTTATGCCGGTTATGACCAGCATGGGACAAAAGACGCCCAGCGATGGAGACTAGCGTGGGATTGTGGCGTAGAAGAAGTGGAGAACGATTTGTCAAACGTCGCCAACACGTTCAGTGATTTTGAGTGGAGATGTATAGAATAATTTTTTATGTCACTGAAATGGAAGCATCTGGAGTAAGTACTCTAGGTTAAGAATGATGGCAAGGCTCCTTCCACCAAGCTTCTATCAATTGCCCTAATATTATGAGGCTGGTCAACCAACCATAAGCTGCAAAATCTAACCCCGTTTATTTTTTTTGTTATACAGTATTGATGTAGCGCTGGAGCCGTAGAGCTGGTCAATATTGAATGATATATATTTAATGAATAAGTCAATAAGAATTCATATGATACATTTTATAACATTTGGCTCATTTTGTTTGCTAACGGGAGGTTAATGTCCAACCAATTTGGACGCTGCTCTGCCGACATTGGGAATTGTTGTGAAACCGGATTCTCACTCAAGCCCGCTTGGGGCACATGCACACACAAACACTGGCCTCCATCTTTTGTTTACCTAAATGATCTGACCACTGTCGAAGAAGGACTCTAAAACGATGCCAGTGTCCAAAGCACCATCAGTTGAGATTTGATCCAGACTGTGCTTATTTTGAATTGTAGGGCAGGGATGTATATATTTATTGATAGTTTGAATTCAGTAGTAATGCATCTATCTGTATATTACAGGCCATTTCTGTGAAAATGTGAAGTGTCACACAATGTGACATTGTGTGACACTTAATAAAATACATGCTAATTGTTCAAAAATAAAATATTTTTAATTATTCCAAGTCTTGGTGCTCAGTGTTTTTATCGAACGGCAAATCATTTGAATATTGACTATTAACATACAATTGACATATTTGCATGGTTGGAATATTTACACCGACTAGCGTACAATTGGCCAAACAAAGTGGTAGCATTTTCTCAACTGTCACCCCACATAAACAGAGCTTCTCCTTCTATATACATATTGGGTATACAAGTTGACCTGCAGCATGCATGATAATTAAGGGGTGCTTTAATGTAGTATATTTGTACTCCTCCTAACCCCAACATAGCTATGGATGATATAACTTGCATTTTGTTTTAATTTGGATATATTTCCAACCATTTACCAAAACAAACATTCAGAAACATCAAAACTAAAGAGAATCCCTGCTGGGTCCCATCTCCATTCAGCTCTATTTTACAATCCAATGAATCATGACTACTGTTTTACCTCAAGGGAAACACAAATTAGAAGACTAAAAGATGATGGCAATGTAATAAACATAAAAACGATTGATATTCTTGTAGAGAATGGGAATAGAATAAACAAACCTGGATTATATCATGAGTAATGCTGATTAACAAAATATATATAAATGTATGTTTATATGAATATAAAGATAGTATGGGTTATATTCATCTGACCAGTGAGATTGATCATGTAGCCTCCTCACTAGTCTTTGTACTTTTTGAAGGTGACCTTAAAATTTGCTGAGGCCGAATTCAGATTAAAATACACCATACCCAGTGCAGTTAAATCTTCCATGTCTTTGTTTATGTATTTATTTATGGATGAACTACGACTCTCTTGATGCTTTTCACTTTGAAGGTGTGAACTGTTCGGTTAAGTAGTCGGTCTCTGAAGAACTAATGCAGAGAAACAAAGTCAAAATATTCAATGGCATGTTAAATGGCAACGCTCCATAGTTTCATTCCAACATAGATTACTACAGTGGATTACCTCTTCGAGAAGTCTCTGTATGGTTGCATTGCTGATGTCACCATAGGAGATCATCTTGACTCGTAAGTTTACCACGGCTGTGGGAAGCAATGCATGTACAGGTCACAATCAATCACTGAATGGGGCCAGAGATCAGCGAGATATGTTTTTACTGTCAGCTTGTGTTTCACAATTACTGGGAAGGAAGAAATGTCCTGACCACATCAAAAGTGTAGTTTGAATTAAAAGCACAAACACCGCTATTGCATATTGGAAATGGGTCTTCTCTGTATGTGTTCATTAGTTTGAGGTGATTGTATTGTTTAAAGTTTTTGACATACCTTGAGAAGCTGCATTAGATATAGTTGTTAGACTTGCTGTAGTTGTAGTTACTTTTGATGTTTGGCTTGTTGTTGATGTTGGGGTTAAGGTTGTTGAGGGTCCTGCAGCAACAGCTGGGCTTGTAATTAAGGTTGTAGGCCCTGGACTTGGGCCTGCAGTTGTTGAGGTCTGGCCTGTAGTGGTTGAAGTTGGGCCTGTAGTCATTGAAGTTGGGCCTGTAGTTGTTGAAGTTGGGTCTATAGTTATTGAAGTTGGGCCTGTAGTTATTGAAGTTGGGTCTGTAGTTGTTGAAGTTGGGCCTGTAGTTATTGAAGTTGGGCCTGTAGTTATTGAAGTTGGGCCTGTAGTCATTGAAGTTGGGTCTGTAGTTATTGAAGTTGGGCCTGTAGTTGTTGAAGTTGGGTCTGTAGTCATTGAAGTTGGGTCTGTAGTTATTGAAGTTGGGCCTGTAGTCATTGAAGTTGGGCCTGTAGTCATTGAAGTTGGGTCTGTAGTTATTGAAGTTGGGCCTGTAGTTATTGAAGTTGGGCCTGTAGTTATTGAAGTTGGGTCTGTAGTTATTGAAGTTGGGCCTGTAGTTATTGAAGTTGGGCCTGTAGTCATTGAAGTTGGGTCTGTAGTTGTTGAAGTTGGGCCTGTAGTCATTGAAGTTGGGTCTGTAGTTATTGAAGTTGGGCCTGTAGTTGTTGAAGTTGGGCCTGTAGTTATTGAAGTTGGGCCTGTAGTCATTGAAGTTGGGTCTGTAGTTATTGAAGTTGGGCCTGTAGTTATTGAAGTTGGGCCTGTAGTTGTTGAAGTTGGGTCTGTAGTCATTGAAGTTGGGTCTGTAGTTTTTGAAGTTGGGTCTGTAGTTATTGAAGTTGGGCTTGTAGTTGTTGAAGTTGGGCCTGTAGTTATTGAAGTTGGGCCTGTAGTTATTGAAGATGGGCTCTCTGTTGTTGATGTTGGAAATGTGCTTGTTGAAGTTGGGCTTTTAGTTGTTGAAGTGAAGCCTGGGGAAAAGGACGTCGGGCTTGTAGTTGTTAAAGTTGGGCTTATAATGGTTGAGTTTGGGCCTGTAGATGTTGAACTCTGCCTTGCAGTTGTAGTTCTTAAAGGAAGGCCTGTAGTTGTTGAAGTCGGGCCTGTAGTCGATGAAGCCATGCCTGTGTTTGTTGAAATCTGGCTCATTGTTGTAGATGTTGGGCCTGTGGTTGTTGAAGTGGGGCTTGTAGTTGTTGAAGTTGGCCCTGTAATCAGTAAGGTCAGGCCTGAAGTTACTGAAGTCGGGTGTGTACTCAATGAAGTTCTGCCTGTAGTTATTGAAGATGGGCTCTCTGTTGTTGATGTTGGGCCTGTGTTTGTTGAAGTGGGGCTTGTAGTTGTTGAAGTCAGGCCTGTAGTTGTTGACATCACACCTGTAGGCGATGAAGTCACGCCTGTGGTCGTTGAAATTCTGCCAGTAGTTGTTGAAGTTAGGCCTGCAGTTGTTGAAGTTAGGCCTACGGTTGTTGAAGTGGGGTCTGTAGATCTTGAGGTTGGGCCTGTAATTGTTAAAGTTGGGCTTATTGTTGATGGAGTTGGAACTGTAGTTGTGGTTAAAGGAGGGCCTGTAGTGGTTGAAGTCACGCCTCTGGTCACTGAAGTGGGGCCTGTTGTTATTGAAGTTGGGTCTGTAGTTATTGAAGTTGGGTCTGTAGTCGTTGAAGTTGGGCCTGTAGTCATTGAAGTTGGGTCTGTAGTCGTTGAAGTTGGGCCTGTAGTTATTGAAGTTGGGCCTGTAGTCATTGAAGTTGGGTCTGTAGTTATTGAAGTTGGGTCTGTAGTTATTGAAGTTGGGTCTGTAGTTATTGAAGTTGGGTCTGTAGTTGTTGAAGTTGGGCCTGTAGTTATTGAAGTTGGGTCTGTAGTCATTGAAGTTGGGTCTGTAGTTGTTGAAGTTGGACCTGTAGTTATTGAAGTTGGGCCTGTAGTTATTGAAGTTGGGTCTGTAGTTGTTGAAGTTGGGCCTGTAGTCATTGAAGTTGGGTCTGTAGTTGTTGAAGTTGGGCCTGTAGTCATTGAAGTTGGGCCTGTAGTTATTGAAGTTGGGTCTGTAGTTGTTGAAGTTGGGCCTGTAGTTATTGAAGTTGGGCCTGTAGTTATTGAAGTTGGGCCTGTAGTTATTGAAGTTGGGCCTGTAGTCATTGAAGTTGGGTCTGTAGTTATTGAAGTTGGGCCTGTAGTTGTTGAAGTTGGGTCTGTAGTCATTGAAGTTGGGTCTGTAGTTATTGAAGTTGGGCCTGTAGTCATTGAAGTTGGGTCTGTAGTTGTTGAAGTTGGGCCTGTAGTCATTGAAGTTGGGTCTGTAGTTATTGAAGTTGGGCCTGTAGTCATTGAAGTTGGGCCTGTAGTTATTGAAGTTGGGCCTGTAGTCATTGAAGTTGGGTCTGTAGTTATTGAAGTTGGGCCTGTAGTCATTGAAGTTGGGCCTGTAGTCATTGAAGTTGGGTCTGTAGTTATTGAAGTTGGGCCTGTAGTTGTTGAAGTTGGGTCTGTAGTCATTGAAGTTGGGTCTGTAGTTATTGAAGTTGGGCCTGTAGTCATTGAAGTTGGGTCTGTAGTTGTTGAAGTTGGGCCTGTAGTCATTGAAGTTGGGTCTGTAGTTATTGAAGTTGGGCCTGTCGTTGTTGAAGTTGGGCCTGTCGTTGTTGAAGTTGGGCCTGTAGTTATTGAAGTTGGGCCTGTAGTCATTGAAGTTGGGTCTGTAGTTATTGAAGTTGGGCCTGTAGTTATTGAAGTTGGGCCTGTAGTTGTTGAAGTTGGGTCTGTAGTTATTGAAGTTGGGCCTGTAGTCATTGAAGTTGGGTCTGTAGTTATTGAAGTTGGGCCTGTAGTTTTTGAAGTTGGGTCTGTAGTTATTGAAGTTGGGCTTGTAGTTGTTGAAGTTGGGCCTGTAGTTATTGAAGTTGGGCCTGTAGTTATTGAAGATGGGCTCTCTGTTGTTGATGTTGGAAATGTGCTTGTTGATGTTGGGCTTTTAGTTGTTGAAGTGAAGCCTGGGGAAAAGGACGTCGGGCTTGTAGTTGTTAAAGTTGGGCTTATAATGGTTGAGTTTGGGCCTGTAGATGTTGAACTCTGCCTTGCAGTTGTAGTTCTTAAAGGAAGGCCTGTAGTTGTTGAAGTCGGGCCTGTAGTCGATGAAGCCATGCCTGTGTTTGTTGAAATCTGGCTCATTGTTGTAGATGTTGGGCCTGTGGTTGTTGAAGTGGGGCTTGTAGTTGTTGAAGTTGGCCCTGTAATCAGTAAGGTCAGGCCTGAAGTTACTGAAGTCGGGTGTGTACTCAATGAAGTTCTGCCTGTAGTTATTGAAGATGGGCTCTCTGTTGTTGATGTTGGGCCTGTGTTTGTTGAAGTGGGGCTTGTAGTTGTTGAAGTCAGGCCTGTAGTTGTTGACATCACACCTGCAGGCGATGAAGTCACGCCTGTGGTCGTTGAAATTCTGCCAGTAGTTGTTGAAGTTAGGCCTGCAGTTGTTGAAGTTAGGCCTACGGTTGTTGAAGTGGGGTCTGTAGATCTTGAGGTTGGGCCTGTAATTGTTAAAGTTGGGCTTATTGTTGATGGAGTTGGAACTGTAGTTGTGGTTAAAGGAGGGCCTGTAGTGGTTGAAGTCACGCCTCTGGTCACTGAAGTGGGGCCTGTTGTTATTGAAGTTGGGTCTGTAGTTATTGAAGTTGGGTCTGTAGTCGTTGAAGTTGGGCCTGTAGTCATTGAAGTTGGGTCTGTAGTTGTTGAAGTTGGGCCTGTAGTTATTGAAGTTGGGCCTGTAGTCATTGAAGTTGGGTCTGTAGTTGTTGAAGTTGGGCCTGTAGTTATTGAAGTTGGGTCTGTAGTTATTGAAGTTGGGCCTGTAGTTATTGAAGTTGGGTCTGTAGTTGTTGAAGTTGGGCCTGTAGTTATTGAAGTTGGGTCTGTAGTCATTGAAGTTGGGTCTGTAGTTGTTGAAGTTGGACCTGTAGTTATTGAAGTTGGGCCTGTAGTTATTGAAGTTGGGTCTGTAGTTGTTGAAGTTGGGCCTGTAGTCATTGAAGTTGGGTCTGTAGTTGTTGAAGTTGGGCCTGTAGTCATTGAAGTTGGGTCTGTAGTTGTTGAAGTTGGGCCTGTAGTTATTGAAGTTGGGCCTGTAGTTATTGAAGTTGGGCCTGTAGTTGTTGAAGTTGGGTCTGTAGTTATTGAAGTTGGGCCTGGAGTTGTTGAAGTTGGGTCTGTAGTTATTGAAGTTGGGCCTGTAATTACTGAAGTTGGGTCTGTAGTTGTTGAAGTTGGGCCTGTAGTTATTGAAGTTGGGTCTGTAGTTATTGAAGTTGGAACTGTAGTTGTTGAAGTTGGGTCCGTAGTCATTGAAGTTGGGTCTGTAGTCATTGAAGTTGGGTCTGTAGTCATTGAAGTTGGGTCTGTAGTTATTGAAGTTGGGCCTGTAGTTGTTGAAGTTGGGCCTGTAGTTATTGAAGTTGGGCCTGTAGTCATTGAAGTTGGGCCTCTAGTTATTGAAGTTGGGCCTGTAGTCATTGAAGTTGGGTCTGTAGTTGTTGAAGTTGGGCCTGTAGTCATTGAAGTTGGGTCTATAGTCGTTGAAGTTGGCCCTGTAGTCATTGAAGTTGGGTCTGTAGTTGTTGAAGTTGGGCCTGTAGTCATTGAAGTTGGGTCTGTAGTCGTTGAAGTTGGCCCTGTAGTCATTGAAGTTGGGTCTGTAATCCTTGAAGTTGGGCCTGTAGTCATTGAAGTTGGGCCTGTAGTCATTGAAGTTGGGTCTGTAGTTGTTGAAGTTGGGTCTGTAGTTGTTGAAGTTGGGCCTGTAGTTATTGAAGTTGGGCCTGTAGTCATTGAAGTTGGGTCTGTAGTTATTGAAGTTGGGTCTGTAGTTGTTGAAGTTGGGTCTGTAGTTATTGAAGTTGGGTCTGTAGTTATTGAAGTTGGGCCTGTAGTTATTGAAGTTGGGCCTGTAGTTATTGAAGTTGGGCCTGTAGTTATTGAAGTTGGGCCTGTAGTTATTGAAGTTGGGTCTGTAGTTGTTGAAGTTGGGTCTGTAGTTATTGAAGTTGGGTCTGTAGTTATTGAAGTTGGGCCTGTAGTTATTGAAGTTGGGCCTGTAGTTATTGAAGTTGGGCCTGTAGTTATTGAAGTTGGGCCTGTAGTTATTGAAGTTGGGCCTGTAGTTATTGAAGTTGGGTCTGTAGTTGTTGAAGTTGGGTCTGTAGTTGTTGAAGTTGGGCCTGTAGTTATTGAAGTTGGGTATGTAGTCATTGAAGTTGGGTCTGTAGTTGTTGAAGTTGGACCTGTAGTTATTGAAGTTGGGCCTGTAGTCATTGAAGTTGGGTCTGTAGTTGTTGAAGTTGGGCCTGTAGTTATTGAAGTTGGGTCTGTAGTTGTTGAAGTTGGGCCTGTAGTCATTGAAGTTGGGTCTGTAGTTATTGAAGTTGGGCCTGTAGTTATTGAAGTTGGGCCTGTAGTCATTGAAGTTGGGTCTGTAGTCATTGAAGTTGGGTCTGTAGTTGTTGAAGTTGGACCTGTAGTTATTGAAGTTGGGCCTGTAGTCATTGAAGTTGGGTCTGTAGTTGTTGAAGTTGGGCCTGTAGTTATTGAAGTTGGGCCTGTAGTTATTGAAGTTGGGTCTGTAGTTATTGAAGTTGGGCCTGTAGTTATTGACGTTGGGCCTGTAGTTATTGAAGTTGGGCCTGTAGTTATTGAAGTTGGGTCTGTAGTTGTTGAAGTTGGGCCTGTAGTCATTGAAGTTGGGTCTGTAGTTGTTGAAGTTGGGCCTGTAGTCATTGAAGTTGGGTCTGTAGTTGTTGAAGTTGGGCCTGTAGTTATTGAAGTTGGGCCTGTAGTTATTGAAGTTGGGCCTGTAGTTGTTGAAGTTGGGCCTGGAGTTGTTGAAGTTGGGTCTGTAGTTATTGAAGTTGGGCCTGTAGTTACTGAAGTTGGGTCTGTAGTTGTTGAAGTTGGGCCTGTAGTTATTGAAGTTGGGTCTGTAGTTATTGAAGTTGGGCCTGTAGTTGTTGAAGTTGGGTCTGTAGTCATTGAAGTTGGGTCTGTAGTTGTTGAAGTTGGGCCTGTAGTTATTGAAGTTGGGCCTGTAGTGTTGAAGTTGGGCCTGTAGTTATTGAAGTTGGGCCTGTAGTCATTGAAGTTGGGTCTGTAGTCATTGAAGTTGGGTCTGTAGTCGTTGAAGTTGGGCCTGTAGTCATTGAAGTTGGGTCTGTAGTTGTTGAAGTTGGGCCTGTAGTCATTGAAGTTGGGCCTGTAGTCATTGAAGTTGGGTCTGTAGTCGTTGAAGTTGGCCCTGTAGTCATTGAAGTTGGGTCTGTAATCCTTGAAGTTGGGCCTGTAGTCATTGAAGTTGGGCCTGTAGTCATTGAAGTTGGGTCTGTAGTTGTTGAAGTTGGGCCTGTAGTCATTGAAGTTGGGCCTGTAGTCATTGAAGTTGGGTCTGTAGTCGTTGAAGTTGGCCCTGTAGTCATTGAAGTTGGGTCTGTAATCCTTGAAGTTGGGCCTGTAGTCATTGAAGTTGGGCCTGTAGTCATTGAAGTTGGGTCTGTAGTTGTTGAAGTTGGGTCTGTAGTTGTTGAAGTTGGGCCTGTAGTTATTGAAGTTGGGCCTGTAGTCATTGAAGTTGGGTCTGTAGTTGTTGAAGTTGGACCTGTAGTTATTGAAGTTGGGCCTGTAGTCATTGAAGTTGGGTCTGTAGTTGTTGAAGTTGGGCCTGTAGTTATTGTAGTTGGGCCTGTAGTTATTGAAGTTGGGCCTGTAGTTATTGAAGTTGGGCCTGTAGTTATTGAAGTTGGGCCTGTAGTTATTGAAGTTGGGCCTGTAGTTATTGAAGTTGGGCCTGTAGTCATTGAAGTTGGGTCTGTAGTTGTTGAAGTTGGGCCTGTAGTCATTGAAGTTGGGTCTGTAGTCGTTGAAGTTGGCCCTGTAGTCATTGAAGTTGGGTCTGTAGTCGTTGAAGTTGGCCCTGTAGTCATTGAAGTTGGGTCTGTAATCCTTGAAGTTGGGCCTGTAGTCATTGAAGTTGGGCCTGTAGTCATTGAAGTTGGGTCTGTAGTTGTTGAAGTTGGGTCTGTAGTTGTTGAAGTTGGGCCTGTAGTTATTGAAGTTGGGCCTGTAGTCATTGAAGTTGGGTCTGTAGTTGTTGAAGTTGGACCTGTAGTTATTGAAGTTGGGCCTGTAGTCATTGAAGTTGGGTCTGTAGTTGTTGAAGTTGGGCCTGTAGTTATTGTAGTTGGGCCAGTAGTTATTGAAGTTGGGCCTGTAGTTATTGAAGTTGGGCCTGTAGTTATTGAAGTTGGGCCTGTAGTTATTGAAGTTGGGCCTGTAGTTGTTGAAGTTGGGCCTGTAGTCATTGAAGTTGGGTCTGTAGTTGTTGAAGTTGGGCCTGTAGTCATTGAAGTTGGGCCTGTAGTCATTGAAGTTGGGTCTGTAGTATTGAAGTTGGGTCTGTAGTTGTTGAAGTTGGGTCTGTAGTTGTTGAAGTTGGGCCTGTAGTTATTGAAGTTGGGCCTGTAGTCATTGAAGTTGGGTCTGTAGTTGTTGAAGTTGGACCTGTAGTTATTGAAGTTGGGCCTGTAGTCATTGAAGTTGGGTCTGTAGTTGTTGAAGTTGGGCCTGTAGTTATTGTAGTTGGGCCTGTAGTTATTGAAGTTGGGCCTGTAGTTATTGAAGTTGGGCCTGTAGTTATTGAAGTTGGGCCTGTAGTTATTGAAGTTGGGTCTGTAGTTGTTGAAGTTGGGCCTGTAGTCATTGAAGTTGGGCCTGTAGTTATTGAAGTTGGGCCTGTAGTTATTGAAGTTGGGCCTGTAGTTGTTGAAGTTGGGTCTGTAGTTATTGAAGTTGGGCCTGGAGTTGTTGAAGTTGGGTCTGTAGTTATTGAAGTTGGGCCTGTAGTTATTGAAGTTGGGCCTGTAGTTGTTGAAGTTGGGTCTGTAGTTGTTGAAGTTGGGCCTGTAGTTATTGAAGTTGGGCCTGTAGTCATTGAAGTTGGGCCTGTAGTCATTGAAGTTGGGTCTGTAGTTGTTGAAGTTGGGTCTGTAGTTGTTGAAGTTGGGCCTGTAGTTATTGACGTTGGGCCTGTAGTCATTGAAGTTGGGTCTGTAGTTATTGAAGTTGGGTCTGTAGTTGTTGAAGTTGGGTCTGTAGTTATTGAAGTTGGGTCTGTAGTTATTGAAGTTGGGCCTGTAGTTATTGAAGTTGGGCCTGTAGTTATTGAAGTTGGGCCTGTAGTTATTGAAGTTGGGCCTGTAGTTATTGAAGTTGGGTCTGTAGTTGTTGAAGTTGGGTCTGTAATCAGTAAGGTCAGGCCTGAAGTTACTGAAGTCGGGTGTGTACTCAATGAAGTTCTGCCTGTAGTTATTGAAGATGGGCTCTCTGTTGTTGATGTTGGGCCTGTGTTTGTTGAAGTGGGGCTTGTAGTTGTTGAAGTCAGGCCTGTAGTTGTTGACATCACACCTGCAGGCGATGAAGTCACGCCTGTGGTCGTTGAAATTCTGCCAGTAGTTGTTGAAGTTAGGCCTGCAGTTGTTGAAGTTAGGCCTACGGTTGTTGAAGTGGGGTCTGTAGATCTTGAGGTTGGGCCTGTAATTGTTAAAGTTGGGCTTATTGTTGATGGAGTTGGAACTGTAGTTGTGGTTAAAGGAGGGCCTGTAGTGGTTGAAGTCACGCCTCTGGTCACTGAAGTGGGGCCTGTTGTTATTGAAGTTGGGTCTGTAGTTATTGAAGTTGGGTCTGTAGTCGTTGAAGTTGGGCCTGTAGTCATTGAAGTTGGGTCTGTAGTTGTTGAAGTTGGGCCTGTAGTTATTGAAGTTGGGCCTGTAGTTATTGAAGTTGGGCCTGTAGTCATTGAAGTTGGGTCTGTAGTTGTTGAAGTTGGGCCTGTAGTTATTGAAGTTGGGTCTGTAGTTATTGAAGTTGGGTCTGTAGTTATTGAAGTTGGGCCTGTAGTTATTGAAGTTGGGTCTGTAGTTGTTGAAGTTGGGCCTGTAGTTATTGAAGTTGGGTCTGTAGTTATTGAAGTTGGGCCTGTAGTTATTGAAGTTGGCCTGTAGTTATTGAAGTTGGGCCTGTAGTTATTGAAGTTGGGTCTGTAGTTGTTGAAGTTGGGCCTGTAGTCATTGAAGTTGGGTCTGTAGTTGTTGAAGTTGGGCCTGTAGTCATTGAAGTTGGGTCTGTAGTTGTTGAAGTTGGGCCTGTAGTTATTGAAGTTGGGCCTGTAGTTATTGAAGTTGGGCCTGTAGTTGTTGAAGTTGGGTCTGTAGTTATTGAAGTTGGGCCTGGAGTTGTTGAAGTTGGGTCTGTAGTTATTGAAGTTGGGCCTGTAATTACTGAAGTTGGGTCTGTAGTTGTTGAAGTTGGGCCTGTAGTTATTGAAGTTGGGTCTGTAGTTATTGAAGTTGGGCCTGTAGTTGTTGAAGTTGGGTCCGTAGTCATTGAAGTTGGGTCTGTAGTCATTGAAGTTGGGTCTGTAGTTATTGAAGTTGGGCCTGTAGTTGTTGAAGTTGGGCCTGTAGTTATTGAAGTTGGGCCTGTAGTCATTGAAGTTGGGCCTCTAGTTATTGAAGTTGGGCCTGTAGTCATTGAAGTTGGGTCTGTAGTTGTTGAAGTTGGGCCTGTAGTCATTGAAGTTGGGTCTGTAGTCGTTGAAGTTGGCCCTGTAGTCATTGAAGTTGGGTCTGTAGTTGTTGAAGTTGGGCCTGTAGTCATTGAAGTTGGGTCTGTAGTCGTTGAAGTTGGCCCTGTAGTCATTGAAGTTGGGTCTGTAATCCTTGAAGTTGGGCCTGTAGTCATTGAAGTTGGGCCTGTAGTCATTGAAGTTGGGTCTGTAGTTGTTGAAGTTGGGTCTGTAGTTGTTGAAGTTGGGCCTGTAGTTATTGAAGTTGGGCCTGTAGTCATTGAAGTTGGGTCTGTAGTTATTGAAGTTGGGTCTGTAGTTATTGAAGTTGGGTCTGTAGTTATTGAAGTTGGGCCTGTAGTTATTGAAGTTGGGCCTGTAGTTATTGAAGTTGGGCCTGTAGTTATTGAAGTTGGGCCTGTAGTTATTGAAGTTGGGTCTGTAGTTGTTGAAGTTGGGTCTGTAGTTATTGAAGTTGGGTCTGTAGTTATTGAAGTTGGGCCTGTAGTTGTTGAAGTTGGGTCCGTAGTCATTGAAGTTGGGTCTGTAGTCATTGAAGTTGGGTCTGTAGTTATTGAAGTTGGGCCTGTAGTTGTTGAAGTTGGGCCTGTAGTTATTGAAGTTGGGCCTGTAGTCATTGAAGTTGGGCCTCTAGTTATTGAAGTTGGGCCTGTAGTCATTGAAGTTGGGTCTGTAGTTGTTGAAGTTGGGCCTGTAGTCATTGAAGTTGGGTCTGTAGTTGAAGTTGGCCTGTAGTCATTGAAGTTGGCCTGTAGTCATTGAAGTTGGGTCTGTAGTTGTTGAAGTTGGGCCTGTAGTCATTGAAGTTGGGTCTGTAGTCGTTGAAGTTGGCCTGTAGTCATTGAAGTTGGGTCTGTAATCATGAAGTTGGGCCTGTAGTCATTGAAGTTGGGCCTGTAGTCATTGAAGTTGGGTCTGTAG
This sequence comes from Muraenolepis orangiensis, assembly GCA_027704905.1. Taxonomy (NCBI): domain Eukaryota; kingdom Metazoa; phylum Chordata; class Actinopteri; order Gadiformes; family Muraenolepididae; genus Muraenolepis; species Muraenolepis orangiensis. The sequence goes on from CM051004.1 coordinate 28,284,689, forward strand.
TTGTTGAAGTTGGGTCTGTAGTTGTTGAAGTTGGGCCTGTAGTTATTGAAGTTGGGCCTGTAGTCATTGAAGTTGGGTCTGTAGTTATTGAAGTTGGGTCTGTAGTTATTGAAGTTGGGCTGTAGTTATTGAAGTTGGGCCTGTAGTCATTGAAGTTGGGTCTGTAGTTGTTGAAGTTGGGCCTGTAGTTATTGAAGTTGGGTCTGTAGTTGTTGAAGTTGGGCCTGTAGTCATTGAAGTTGGGTCTGTAGTTATTGAAGTTGGGCCTGTAGTTATTGAAGTTGGGCCTGTAGTCATTGAAGTTGGGTCTGTAGTCATTGAAGTTGGGTCTGTAGTTGTTGAAGTTGGACCTGTAGTTATTGAAGTTGGGCCCGTAGTCATTGAAGTTGGGTCTGTAGTTGTTGAAGTTGGGCCTGTAGTTATTGAAGTTGGGCCTGTAGTTATTGAAGTTGGGTCTGTAGTTATTGAAGTTGGGCCTGTAGTTATTGACGTTGAGCCTGTAGTTATTGAAGTTGGGCCTGTAGTTATTGAAGTTGGGTCTGTAGTTGTTGAAGTTGGGCCTGTAGTCGTTGAAGTTGGGTCTGTAGTTGTTGAAGTTGGGCCTGTAGTCATTGAAGTTGGGTCTGTAGTTGTTGAAGTTGGGCCTGTAGTTATTGAAGTTGGGCCTGTAGTTATTGAAGTTGGGCCTGTAGTTGTTGAAGTTGGGTCTGTAGTTATTGAAGTTGGGCCTGGAGTTGTTGAAGTTGGGTCTGTAGTTATTGAAGTTGGGCCTGTAGTTACTGAAGTTGGGCCTGTAGTTGTTGAAGTTGGGCCTGTAGTTATTGAAGTTGGGTCTGTAGTTATTGAAGTTGGGCCTGTAGTCATTGAAGTTGGGTCTGTAGTCATTGAAGTTGGGTCTGTAGTTATTGAAGTTGGGCCTGTAGTTGTTGAAGTTGGGCCTGTAGTTATTGAAGTTGGGCCTGTAGTCGTTGAAGTTGGGCCTCTAGTTATTGAAGTTGGGCCTGTAGTCATTGAAGTTGGGTCTGTAGTCATTGAAGTTGGGTCTGTAGTCGTTGAAGTTGGCCCTGTAGTCATTGAAGTTGGGTCTGTAGTTGTTGAAGTTGGGCCTGTAGTCATTGAAGTTGGGTCTGTAGTCGTTGAAGTTGGCCCTGTAGTCATTGAAGTTGGGTCTGTAATCCTTGAAGTTGGGCCTGTAGTCATTGAAGTTGGGCCTGTAGTCATTGAAGTTGGGTCTGTAGTTGTTGAAGTTGGGTCTGTAGTTGTTGAAGTTGGGCCTGTAGTTATTGAAGTTGGGCCTGTAGTCATTGAAGTTGGGTCTGTAGTTGTTGAAGTTGGACCTGTAGTTATTGAAGTTGGGCCTGTAGTCATTGAAGTTGGGTCTGTAGTTGTTGAAGTTGGGCCTGTAGTTATTGTAGTTGGGCCTGTAGTTATTGAAGTTGGGCCTGTAGTTATTGAAGTTGGGCCTGTAGTTATTGAAGTTGGGCCTCTAGTTATTGAAGTTGGGCCTGTAGTCATTGATGTTGGGTCTGTAGTTGTTGAAGTTGGGCCTGTAGTCATTGAAGTTGGGTCTGTAGTCGTTGAAGTTGGCCCTGTAGTCATTGAAGTTGGGTCTGTAGTCGTTGAAGTTGGCCCTGTAGTCATTGAAGTTGGGTCTGTAATCCTTGAAGTTGGGCCTGTAGTCATTGAAGTTGGGCCTGTAGTCATTGAAGTTGGGTCTGTAGTTGTTGAAGTTGGGTCTGTAGTTGTTGAAGTTGGGCCTGTAGTTATTGAAGTTGGGCCTGTAGTCATTGAAGTTGGGTCTGTAGTTGTTGAAGTTGGACCTGTAGTTATTGAAGTTGGGCCTGTAGTCATTGAAGTTGGGTCTGTAGTTGTTGAAGTTGGGCCTGTAGTTATTGTAGTTGGGCCTGTAGTTATTGAAGTTGGGCCTGTAGTTATTGAAGTTGGGCCTGTAGTTGTTGAAGTTGGGCCTGTAGTCATTGAAGTTGGGTCTGTAGTTGTTGAAGTTGGGCCTGTAGTCATTGAAGTTGGGTCTGTAGTTATTGAAGTTGGGCCTGTAGTCATTGAAGTTGGGTCTGTAGTTGTTGAAGTTGGGCCTGTAGTTATTGTAGTTGGGCCTGTAGTTATTGAAGTTGGGCCTGTAGTTATTGAAGTTGGGCCTGTAGTTATTGAAGTTGGGCCTCTAGTTATTGAAGTTGGGCCTGTAGTCATTGAAGTTGGGTCTGTAGTTGTTGAAGTTGGGCCTGTAGTCATTGAAGTTGGGTCTGTAGTCGTTGAAGTTGGCCTGTAGTCATTGAAGTTGGGTCTGTAGTTGTTGAAGTTGGGCCTGTAGTCATTGAAGTTGGGTCTGTAGTCGTTGAAGTTGGCCTGTAGTCATTGAAGTTGGGTCTGTAATCCTTGAAGTTGGGCCTGTAGTCATTGAAGTTGGGCCTGTAGTCATTGAAGTTGGGTCTGTAGTTGTTGAAGTTGGGTCTGTAGTTGTTGAAGTTGGGCCTGTAGTTATTGAAGTTGGGCCTGTAGTCATTGAAGTTGGGTCTGTAGTTGTTGAAGTTGGACCTGTAGTTATTGAAGTTGGGCCTGTAGTCATTGAAGTTGGGTCTGTAGTTGTTGAAGTTGGGCCTGTAGTTATTGTAGTTGGGCCTGTAGTTATTGAAGTTGGGCCTGTAGTTATTGAAGTTGGGCCTGTAGTTATTGAAGTTGGGCCTGTAGTTATTGAAGTTGGGCCTGTAGTTTTTGAAGTTGGGTCTGTAGTTGTTGAAGTTGGGCCTGTAGTTATTGAAGTTGGGCCTGTAGTCATTGAAGTTGGGTCTGTAGTTGTTGAAGTTGGACCTGTAGTTATTGAAGTTGGGCCTGTAGTCATTGAAGTTGGGTCTGTAGTTGTTGAAGTTGGGCCTGTAGTTATTGTAGTTGGGCCTGTAGTTATTGAAGTTGGGCCTGTAGTTGTTGAAGTTGGGTCTGTAGTTGTTGAAGTTGGGCCTGTAGTTATTGAAGTTGGGCCTGTAGTCATTGAAGTTGGGTCTGTAGTTGTTGAAGTTGGACCTGTAGTTATTGAAGTTGGGCCTGTAGTCATTGAAGTTGGGTCTGTAGTTGTTGAAGTTGGGCCTGTAGTTATTGAAGTTGGGTCTGTAGTTGTTGAAGTTGGGCCTGTAGTCATTGAAGTTGGGTCTGTAGTTGTTGAAGTTGGGCCTGTAGTCATTGAAGTTGGGTCTGTAGTTGTTGAAGTTGGGCCTGTAGTTATTGAAGTTGGGCCTGTAGTTATTGAAGTTGGGCCTGTAGTTGTTGAAGTTGGGTCTGTAGTTATTGAAGTTGGGCCTGGAGTTGTTGAAGTTGGGTCTGTAGTTATTGAAGTTGGGCCTGTAGTTATTGAAGTTGGGCCTGTAGTTATTGAAGTTGGGTCTGTAGTTGTTGAAGTTGGGCCTGTAGTTATTGAAGTTGGGCCTGTAGTCATTGAAGTTGGGCCTGTAGTCATTGAAGTTGGGTCTGTAGTTGTTGAAGTTGGGTCTGTAGTTGTTGAAGTTGGGTCTGTAGTTGTTGAAGTTGGGCCTGTAGTTATTGAAGTTGGGCCTGTAGTCATTGAAGTTGGGTCTGTAGTTGTTGAAGTTGGGCCTGTAGTTATTGTAGTTGGGCCTGTAGTTATTGAAGTTGGGCCTGTAGTTATTGAAGTTGGGCCTGTAGTTATTGAAGTTGGGCCTGTAGTTGTTGAAGTTGGGCCTGTAGTCATTGAAGTTGGGTCTGTAGTTGTTGAAGTTGGGCCTGTAGTTATTGAAGTTGGGCCTGTAGTTATTGAAGTTGGGCTGTAGTTGAAGTTGGGCTGTAGTTGTTGAAGTTGGGCCTGTAGTTATTGAAGTTGGGTCTGTAGTTATTGAAGTTGGGCCTGTAGTTATTGAAGTTGGGCCTGTAGTTATTGAAGTTGGGCCTGTAGTTATTGAAGTTGGGCCTGTAGTTTGAAGTTGGGCTGTAGTTTTGAAGTTGGGCTGTAGTCATTGAAGTTGGGTCTGTAGTTGTTGAAGTTGGACCTGTAGTTATTGAAGTTGGGCCTGTAGTCATTGAAGTTGGGTCTGTAGTTGTTGAAGTTGGGCCTGTAGTTATTGAAGTTGGGCCTGTAGTTATTGAAGTTGGGTCTGTAGTTGTTGAAGTTGGGCCTGTAGTCATTGAAGTTGGGTCTGTAGTTATTGAAGTTGGGCCTGTAGTTATTGAAGTTGGGCCTGTAGTCATTGAAGTTGGGTCTGTAGTTGTTGAAGTTGGGCCTGTAGTTATTGAAGTTGGGCCTGTAGTTATTGAAGTTGGGCCTGTAGTTATTGAAGTTGGGTCTGTAGTTGTTGAAGTTGGGCCTGTAGTTATTGAAGTTGGGTCTGTAGTTATTGAAGTTGGGCCTGTAGTTGTTGAAGTTGGGTCTGTAGTCATTGAAGTTGGGTCTGTAGTCATTGAAGTTGGGTCTGTAGTTATTGAAGTTGGGCCTGTAGTTGTTGAAGTTGGGCCTGTAGTTATTGAAGTTGGGCCTGTAGTCATTGAAGTTGGGCCTGTAGTTGTTGAAGTTGGGCCTGTAGTTATTGAAGTTGGGTCTGTAGTTATTGAAGTTGGGCCTGTAGTTATTGAAGTTGGGCCTGTAGTCATTGAAGTTGGGTCTGTAGTTGTTGAAGTTGGGCCTGTAGTTATTGAAGTTGGGTCTGTAGTCGTTGAAGTTGGGCCTGTAGTCATTGAAGTTGGGTCTGTAGTTGTTGAAGTTGGGTCTGTAGTTGTTGAAGTTGGGCCTGTAGTTATTGAAGTTGGGTCTGTAGTCGTTGAAGTTGGGTCTGTAGTTGTTGAAGTTGGACCTGTAGTTATTGAAGTTGGGCCTGTAGTTGTAGAAGTCAGGCCTGTCGTTAATGATGTTGGGCCTTCAGTTGTTGAAGTTGTGCCTGTAGTCAATGAAATTGGGCCTGTAGTCATTGATTTTGGGCTTCTAGTTGTAGTTGCTGGGCTCATATTGTTAAAAGTTAGGCCAGTTGTTTTTGATGTTAGGCTTGTAGTTGTGGAAGTCAGTCCTATAGTTGTTGAAGTTGGGCCTGTAGTTATTGAAGTTGGGCCTGTAGTTATTGAAGTTGGGTCTGTAGTTATTGAAGTTGGGCCTGTAGTCATTGAAGTTGGCTCTGTAGTTGTTGAAGTTGGGCCTGTAGTTATTGAAGTTGGGCCTGTAGTTGTTGAAGTTGGGCCTGTAGTCGTTGAAGTTGGGCCTGTAGTTGTTGAAGTTGGGCCTGTAGTCGTTGAAGTTGGGCCTGTAGTTGTTGAAGTTGGGCCTGTAGTCGTTGAAGTTGGGCCTGTAGTTGTTGAAGTTGGGCCTGTAGTCGTTGAAGTTGGGCCTGTAGTTGTTGAAGTTGGGCCTGTAGTTATTGAAGTTGGGCCTGTAGTTGTAGAAGTCGGGCCTGTCGTTAATGATGTTGGGCCTTCAGTTGTTGAAGTTGTGCCTGTAGTCAATGAAATTGGGCCTGCAGTCATTGATTTTGGGCTTCTAGTTGTAGTTGCTGGGCTCATAGTGGTAAAAGTTAGGCCAGTTGTTTTTGATGTTAGGCTTGTAGTTGTGGAAGTCAGTCCTATAGTTGTTGAAGTTGGGCCTGTAGTTATTGAAGATGGGCTCTCTGTTGTTGATGTTGGAAATGTGCTTGTTGAAGTTGGGCTTTTAGTTGTTGAAGTGAAGCCTGGGGAAAAGGACGTCGGGCTTGTAGTTGTCAAAGTTGGGCTTATAATGGTTGAGTTTTGGCCTGTAGATGTTGAACTCTGCCTTGCAGTTGTAGTTCTTAAAGGAAGGCCTGTAGATGTTGAAGTCGGGCCTGTAGTCGATGAAGCCATGCCTGTGTTTGTTGAGATCTGGCTCATTGTTGTAGATGTTGGGCCTGTGGTTGTTGAAGTGGGGCTTGTAGTTGTTGAAGTTGGGTCTGTAGTTGTTGAAGTTGGGTCTGTAGTTGTTGAAGTTGGGCCTGTAGTCATTGAAGTTGGGTCTGTAGTTGTTGAAGTTGTGCCTGTAGTTATTGAAGTTGGGCCTGTAGTCATTGAAGTTGGGTCTGTAGTTGTTGAAGTTGGGCCTGTGGTTATTGAAGTTGGGTCTGTAGTTATTGAAGTTGGGTCTGTAGTTATTGAAGTTGGGCCTGTAGTTATTGAAGTTGGGTCTGTAGTTGTTGAAGTTGGGCCTGTAGTTATTGAAGTTGGGTCTGCAGTCATTGAAGTTGGGTCTGTAGTTGTTGAAGTTGGACCAGTAGTTATTGAAGTTGGGCCTGTAGTCATTGAAGTTGGGCCTGTAGTTATTGAAGTTGGGTCTGTAGTTATTGAAGTTGGGCCTGTAGTTATTGAAGTTGGGCCTGTAGTCATTGAAGTTGGGTCTGTAGTCATTGAAGTTGGGTCTGTAGTTGTTGAAGTTGGGCCTGTAGTTATTGAAGTTGGGCCTGTAGTTATTGAAGTTGGGCCTGTAGTTGTTGAAGTTGGGCCTGTAGTTATTGAAGTTGGGCCTGTAGTTGTTGAAGTTGGGCCTGTAGTTATTGAAGTTGGGTCTGTAGTTGTTGAAGTTGGGCCTGTAGTTGTTGAAGTTGGGCCTGTAGTCATTGAAGTTGGGCCTGTAGTTATTGAAGTTGGGCCTGTAGTTGTTGAAGTTGGGCCTGTAGTTATTGAAGTTGGGCCTGTAGTTATTGAAGTTGGGTCTGTAGTTATTGAAGTTGGGCCTGTAGTTATTGAAGTTGGGTCTGTAGTTATTGAAGTTGGGTCTGTAGTTATTGAAGTTGGGTCTGTAGTTATTGAAGTTGGGCCTGTAGTCATTGAAGTTGGGCCTGTAGTCATTGAAGTTGGGTCTGTAGTTGTTGAAGTTGGGCCTGTAGTTATTGAAGTTGGGCCTGTAGTTATTGAAGTTGGGCCTGTAGTTATTGAAGTTGGGCCTGTAGTTGTTGAAGTTGGGCCTGTAGTTATTGAAGTTGGGCCTGTAGTTGTAGAAGTCGGGCCTGTCGTTAATGATGTTGGGCCTTCAGTTGTTGAAGTTGTGCCTGTAGTCAATGAAATTGGGCCTGTAGTCATTGATTTTGGGCTTCTAGGTGTAGTTGCAGGGCTCATAGTGGTAAAAGTTAGGCCAGTTGTTTTTGATGTTAGGCTTGTAGTTGTGGAAGTCAGTCCTATAGTTGTTGAAGTTGGGCCTGTAGTTATTGAAGTTGGGCTTGTAGTTGTTGAAGTTGGGCTTGTAGTTGTTGAAGTTGGGCCTGTAGTTATTGAAGTTGGGCTTGTAGTTGTTGAAGTTGGGCCTGTAGTTATTGAAGTTGGGCCTGTAGTTATTGAAGATGGGCTCTCTGTTGTTGATGTTGGAAATGTGCTTGTTGAAGTTGGGCTTTTAGTTGTTGAAGTGAAGCCTGGGGAAAAGGACGTCGGGCTTGTAGTTGTTAAAGTTGGGCTTATAATGGTTGAGTTTGGGCCTGTAGATGTTGAACTCTGCCTTGCAGTTGTAGTTCTTAAAGGAAGGCCTGTAGTTGTTGAAGTCGGGCCTGTAGTCGATGAAGCCATGCCTGTGTTTGTTGAAATCTGGCTCATTGTTGTAGATGTTGGGCCTGTGGTTGTTGAAGTGGGGCTTGTAGTTGTTGAAGTTGGCCCTGTAATCAGTAAGGTCAGGCCTGAAGTTACTGAAGTCGGGTGTGTACTCAATGAAGTTCTGCCTGTAGTTATTGAAGATTGGCTCTCTGTTGTTGATGTTGGGCCTGTGTTTGTTGAAGTGGGGCTTGTAGTTGTTGAAGTCAGGCCTGTAGTTGTTGACATCACACCTGTAGGCGATGAAGTCACGCCTGTGGTCGTTGAAATTCTGCCAGTAGTTTTTGAAGTTAGGCCTGCAGTTGTTGAAGTTAGGCCTGTTGTCAATGAAGTTTGGCCTCTAGTTGTTGAAGTTGTGCCTGTAGTTCTTGAAGATCTGCTCATTGCTGTTGATGTTAGGCCTGTGGTTGTTGGTGTTGGGCCTGTGGTTGTTGAAGTTTGGCCTGCAGTTTTCAAGGTTAAGCTTATTGTTGTAACTGGCCCGGTATTTGTACTTGAAGTTGGGCCTGTAGTTGTTAAAGTCGGGCCTGTAGGTTTTGCGCCAGTAGTTTTTGAAGTTGGCCTTGCAGTTGTAGTGTCAGGCCTTGAAGTCAGGCCTGAAGTTATCGATGTTAGGCCTGTAGTTGATGAAGTCAGGCCTGTATGTGTTGAAGTGGGGCCTGGAGTTGTTGATATTGCACCAGTAGTTGTTGAAGTTGGGCTAAAATGTGTTGAGGATGTTCCAGTAGTTGTTGAAGTTGGGCCCGTAGTCGATGAAGTCATGCCTGTATTTGTTGAAATCTGTCTCATTGTTGTTGATTTTGGGCCTGTGGTTGTTGAAGTCAGGCTTGTAGTTGTTGAAGTCAGGCCTGTAGTCGATGAAGTCGGGTCTGTTGTTGCTAAAAGACAAGACATAGTCCTAATACTATGAACAATACAAATATTTGGCATTCTCCTAATTAACCTAGATATTAAATTGACTAGTCTAAGGCTGACTTTCAATCAAGTGCTTCAACTTTCAGATAATGAACGTATTGCTCTTTATTCAAATCGTTGGCAGAAAGCTCTTAACAAATCATAACATAAGTTATCATAACAGCATTTCAGAACACATCATAGTAATTAAGCCCATGCCTTTTTTCTTTTCTTTTGCGGATGTATTCCTCGCTCTTTAGTCAGAAACATTCATTTATTTTGTCCTTATATTAAATATAATTCGATTCTGGGAGCTTTGTAATTAGATGTTGCTTTAGCTTGGCTGGCTTCATGGCTTTGTTTGCACCTGAAGACACATAATAATAATAATAAATGTTATTGACAAATGATTTTGTCAAGTTCTCAACCTGGGATCTGCGACCAATAAACCACCCCCCCCCCCCTCCCCCCCAATCTCGGACCCCAGGTTGAGAACTCCTGGGATAGAGAACAGAGTTTAATTACAGTGCTTTATCAGGATTGGAGAATACAAATATATTTAGACAAATATATTTTTTGATTTTCAAGATGTAATATCAATAATGTTAGGAATTCCAAAAACAGCCAATCGATTAATGGAGAAATAAGCATACATGCACAGAAATATAACAAATGATCTAGTTTCACATATTTGCTCTTGTCTAGTCGTTTTGCTTTTATGATATTTTAATGTAATTCATGTAATATGTTCCTTAACAGCTTTATCAAAAAATGTACATTAAAAGTGTATATATCAATTATTATTGATTCAAGAATCTAACCACTTCAGTTTCAGTATCCTTGGTTATTTACGGTTATTTTATTGTGTTGCCTTTCATTCTCAAAATCTCTGTGCTGTCGAGCAAAATTGATGAATTTTTGGAATTATCAGAAAAAAGTAACTCCAGTTGGAGATGTAAGCTACTATTGAAGCTCATATTAAAAATAACGACTTGATGGGAAATGCACTTAAAATGTAGGCCCATATTTTATACAATTAACATTGTCTGGCCAACTCCATCTGGTTAATCATTAGCATTTTCACATGCGAAGGAAACAAAGGGAAAAGTTCTTACCGCAAAGTCCAGAGCAATATCCCACCAACAACAGCACAGCGGTTATTCCCCCCATGCTAGTGTGTGCAAGTAAGTCGGAATTGTTGTCGGTTTGCTACACCGACGTCTTCATCTTGCTAAAGAAAGGAGAGAGCTGCTTTCCATGTCAGCTGTGAAACAATGTCGGCCGTTCAACATGGAGCATCACAACAGAGTGATGAAGACTTAACACCTGGGGAGTGCAGGGTTTCCTATAGTACAACAGGTTTTTCCATCTTTTGATTCTATATTTCACAGCCCATATCATCACACCATTGTTCGGACACACAATGGGATCCGATCGTAAGCCAATAATTGCCATATTGTGCGTTTTTATTCCTGTCTTCAACACAGCTCTGTAGCGCAGAAGTGTTGTGTTGTTAAGATACTATGATGGTTGACTACTACCTCAACCTGTTTTTTGAACCATACAAAGAAAAAACGGCGCTATGCAGTAACTCACTGCTCACCACCCTGAGTTCACCTCTCTTAAGTCACTGTTCACCACCCTGAGTTCACCTCTCTTAAGTCACTGTTCACCACCCTGAGTTCACCTCTCTTAAGTCACTGTTCACCACCCTGAGTTCACCTCTCTTAAGTCACTGTTCACCACCCTGAGTTCACCTCTCTTAAGTCACTGTTCACCACCCTGAGTTCACCTCTCTTAAGTCACTGTTCACCACCCTGAGTTCACCTCTCTTAAGTCACTGTTCGCCACCCTGAGTTCACCTCTCTTAAGTCACTGTTCGCCACCCTGAGTTCACCTCTCTTAAGTCACTGTTCGCCACCCTGAGTTCACCTCTCTTAAGTCACTGTTCGCCACCCTGAGTTCACCTCTCTTAAGTCACTGTTCGCCACCCTGAGTTCACCTCTCTTAAGTCACTGTTCGCCACCCTGAGTTCACCTCTCTTAAGTCACTGTTCACCACCCTGAGTTCACCTCTCTTAAGTCACTGTTCACCACCCTGAGTTCACCTCTCTTAAGTCACTGTTCACCACCCTGAGTTCACCTCTCTTAAGTCACTGTTCACCACCCTGAGTTCACCTCTCTTAAGTCACTGTTCACCACCCTGAGTTCACCTCTCTTAAGTCACTGTTCACCACCCTGAGTTCACCTCTCTTAAGTCACTGTTCGCCACCCTGAGTTCACCTCTCTTAAGTCACTGTTCGCCACCCTGAGTTCACCTCTCTTAAGTCACTGTTCGCCACCCTGAGTTCACCTCTCTTAAGTCACTGTTCGCCACCCTGAGTTCACCTCTCTTAAGTCACTGTTCGCCACCCTGAGTTCACCTCTCTTAAGTCACTGTTCGCCACCCTGAGTTCACCTCTCTTAAGTCACTGTTCGCCACCCTGAGTTCACCTCTCTTAAGTCACTGTTCGCCACCCTGAGTTCACCTCTCTTAAGTCACTGTTCGCCACCCTGAATCACTGTTCACCTCTCTTAAGAAACTGTTAACCACCCCGAGTCACTGTTGTAATGGAAAAATCATATGTTGTCCCTTCTATCAGTGTTCTCTGTTTATTGACCTCAAGGTTCTAGTAGAGAATCCAAATGTAGTTCTCCCTATCACCCTTTTGTCCTATTGTCCTGAGGGGTCTGGTCCTTATCCTTATCCTTATCCTTATCCTGTTTGACCAACTATAATGTTTATCTCACAGCGGGGGACAGTGGCTATTGCAGTCTACAGCTGTTGAGGGGGGGTTGGCATACAACTATTGAGCTGGATCAAAGGCTTGGCCGCTCCTGGTTCAACACCTCTGGCTTCCTCTGCCTGCACGAGAGTTCCTCTGTTCCCGTGCTGGAGATGGGGGTGGTGGAGCCAGGTGGAGATGGGGGTGGTGGAGCCAGGTGGAGATGGGGGTGGTGGAGCCAGGTGGAGATGGGGGTGGTGGAGCCAGGTGGTCAAGACTTGCATCATTGGGGTGAAAGACAGTGTCTTAGGGGCAGTCCTAAGGAGGGATAAATACTGAGTGTTGCCAGCATTGCGGCGGACTTCCCTATCCTCACCTCATAGGATTCGGGGCTCCCGACAAAGCTTTGTCTGTCTGTTGTCTGTCTGTTGTCTGACTGTCTGTCAATTTGTCTGTTTGGCCACTTGTCTACTTGTATTTGTTCATTGTGTTCTGCTTGCTTGATAAATCTTCAAACTTAATTGAGTTCATGTGTGACAGTTCTTATTGATTGATAATTTGCCTTCTTATTCACGTAGATTTCCGCCACAATTTGGTGTCAGAAGTGGGATGGTCACTCTCATGGCGGTAGAATCCCGGACGCAAACCGCGGCTGGCTGATCACCCCTTCGGGCTTCACAAGGAAGGGTTGACGGTTTGGTCCGTGGAGCCACCGGGTGAGGTCGACGATCTTTTGGTTACGGTAAGAATCCGCGTGAATACTTATTGGCCAGCCGTTAGAGGTGAATTGCATACATCATTTGGAGCTTTTTTTAACCAAGGTTTAGTAGAAACCTGGATTAGCGCAGACGTGTGTTTAATATTTTGAAAGTGCCGGTTGTCAGGGACAACCGCGAGTGCCCGGGACACTCAGTGAATGCGAATGAGTGTTGGAAGTACCTGGTGAGTGTGTGAGTGAAGGTCACAGGCCGAGTGTCCAGGGACACTGGATGAATGTAGTGTCCGGGACACTGACTGAAAGAGGGTACAGACTGAAAGAGAGTGACTGGCATCCGTATTCCAGGGAGTACGTTGACGTAATAGATGACGCATTTATCCGTATTCCAGGGAATACGTTGACGTAATAGATGACGCATTTATCCGTATTCCAGGGAATACGTTGACGTAATAGATGACGCATTTATCCGTATTCCAGGGAGTACGTTGACGTAATAGATGACGCATTTATCCGTATTCCAGGGAATACGTTGACGTAATAGATGACGCATTTATCCGTATTCCAGGGAATACGTTGACGTAATAGATGACGCATTTATCCGTATTCCAGGGAGTACGTTGACGTAATAGATGACGCATTTATCCGTATTCCAGGGAATACGTTGACGTAATAGATGACGCATTTATCCGTATTCCAGGGAATACGTTGACGTAATAGATGACGCATTTATCCGTATTCCAGGGAGTACGTTGACGTAATAGATGACGCATTTATCCGTATTCCAGGGAATACGTTGACGTAATAGATGACGCATTTATCCGTATTCCAGGGAATACGTTGACGTAATAGATGACGCATTTA
>CM051004.1:28298455-28318298 GCA_027704905.1 Muraenolepis orangiensis
GATATATATATATAGGTGTCGCGATCGTGAAGTCCAACTGGGGGGGGGGGGGGGTCAAGGGTGTCGCTATCGTGAAGTCCAACTGGGGGGGGGGGGGGGGGTATAGCTGGCAAAATGGTATAGCCCCCCCCTGGTGAAAAATGCACCAGCCGCCACTGATTAAACCTATAAAACGACACTGTGGGGCTGCCTCTGGGACTACAGGCTAGGCTATAAGGGGGCCTGCTCCCGGTGGTCTCCCCACCCTGCTAGGTTCCCCCCCCCCTCGTCAGGCGGTACACTGCACACGTAGGGGTGACACTACAAACTGGTACACTACACACGTAGGGGTGACACTACAAACTGGCACACTACACACGAAGGGGTGACACTACAAACTGGCACACTACACACGTAGGGGTGACACTGCAACCAAGGGAAAAATAAGGGCTCTTAGCCAACTACACGCGTGTTCTAAAAATGGGGGGGGGGGGTACTACTGATACTGGGGACGTGGCCCTATCTGGGCGGTAGGCCTATGGATCAAGCCCCCCTTCCCCTAACCCTAACACAGCTAACTACACTATGCGGCCTGTACCCCATAAACAGGGAACGAAGTGCCTAGGGCGCAACAGTGTTAGTCGTGGCCGATCGAGTGACTCCCACTGTCCGTCTCCTCGGATCGGCCAAAAAAAAAAAAAGGGAAATGTCTCTGCTCCCCAGTTACGTAAAAACAAACCCCCAGTGGGGATACCTTGCGTCAGGCTAACCTGGCGCGCTCTCAAGCGTCCTCTCCACTGGTACGGTAAGCCCGCAACGACAGCTCACCCGTACTGCAACGTTTGCGGTCGGCAGTGTGTTAACTGGTCGGTCCACACAGGCTGCTATTCCCCGTGCGAGGCGTCGGCGATCCGCGGTCGGTCCAACCAGGCTGCTATTGCCCGTGCGGGCGTTCGGCGTCGTCGATCCGCGGTCGGTCCCACCAGGATGCTGTTCCCCGTGCGAGGCGTCGGCGATCCGTGGTCCGCTCGACGTGTTGTCGTGGCTCGTTGTTCCCCGTACAACCATTTCCAAGCTCCTTTTTGTCCCGGCTCCGGACGTGTTGATTGCCACCTGGCTTGGAGCTCATCAGCTGATCAGGGGCACCTGGCGTTGCGTACGCTGCCCCGCCCTCAGAGCTCCAGGTCGCCATCTCCTGGTCGGTTTGCTCCATCACCTCCTCTGAAACGCAAAAGGTACACACCAAACACGCGACATTATCTTTATATATTTCCTACTTTGGATCCCAACATGTCCCAAATGACCGGGTGTGGTGTTGTTTTAAACCTTTATGACATTAGGATCATAGTAGTCACACTGTAGACTCAGAGGGGCCGCCCACTGTACAGTAGCCCAGTGATGTTCAACCACTATGCCAGTGTTTTACAGTGTTTTAGATTATAATAAGGGTATAAAAACACACTAATTAAGTGCATTTAGATAATTTCCCACCTGCCGTTTCAAAGTGGTGAAAAATAGTGCAATAATAAATACAATTATTGTGAATGGATTCAGTCTGGCTGTCTTTGGATTGTTTTTACTCTATATTCATAAATATACAGTCATTCTCTTTGGGGCGGCAGTATAGCTCAGGAGGTCACTGGTTCGATCCCCGGGTCCTCCTAGTCGGCTATATAAGCGAGACAGGCCATCGACAGTTCAGTTGATATTGCACAGTGTTACTCATTAGCGCGGCAGGAACGGTCGAAAACAGTGTCACCACTAAGTAGAAACCTGGTGACTACTACGCGGGTCGTCTACTACGCCGTAGTAGTAGTAGTCCCGTAGTAGTCAGTCAGTCAGTGACTGACTACTTGTAGAAAACGCCAAGACCCAAGCCAGCATTCCCTGGACTATATATACTACTATATATACTATATATATGCATATATGCAAGCGGCCAATCGGAGCGGACCGGGGCTCTGACGGCCGTCAGAGGGTAACTAGAGGTAGAGTACTAGCTGACGCTCTGACGGGGGCGTGGCCGTCAGAGGGTAACTAGAGCTAGTTACCCTCCCGTAACTAGCTGACGTTCTGACGGCCCCCGTGACGCCCCCCGCCTACCTCTAGTTACGCTACGGCGTAACGGCCACGCCCCCGGCCGACGCTCTGACGGGGGCGTGGCCGGACTGGGCCGGACTGGGCGTCGGCAGAGCTGACGCTCCAACACTGGGCGTCACGGGTCTAGATGAAGAAGCCAATCGGCTTCTGACGCTCTGACGATTGGCAGAAGCCGATTGGCTTCTGCCAATTCTTCTTCATCTAGAAGTGACGCCCAGTCCGCTCCGCTCCGAACTCCGTCACCAGACTGGGCGTCACGGACTGGGCGTCACGGGTCTAGATGAAGAAGCCAATCGGCTTCTGCCAATCGTCAGAGCGACAAAAGCCGATTGGCTTCTTCAGAGCGTCAATCGTCAGGGCGTCAGCTCTGCCGATTGGCAGAAGCCGATTGGCTTCTTCATCTAGACCCGTGACGCCCAGTCCGCTCCGCTCCGAACTCCGTCACCAGATAGGCGTACTGGAGATGCAAGCAGGTTACAGTTTTTCAACTAATGCTTCTTCATCTAGACCAACCGCATGTTTCTTCGGAGTGTGGAGTTCTTCGAAGGATGAAGCATTACATTGGTGAGTATTGTGAACATGTCCAACATGTGACTAAAATTGCATTTTTCTAAATATCAAGCTGTCAAACTGTCAATATTTTCAGGGAACTCCGATCCTCTGGGTGACATCCTCGGCGACATGATTGCTGGGGAGTTCCAGCTCAGGGAAGCCCAGGAGCAGCGTCGGCTGGAGGAGCACGAGTACCAGAGCATAAGACTGGAGCTGGTGATCGGCTACAGGCAGACCCTGGCTGACCTGCAGACTGGGAACAGGAGAGCTGAGAAGAAGGCTAAATGGAGAAAAACATGTAAGTATTGTTCACTCTACACTGACTATAGTAACACATGTCCATCCATCCACACTGTCGAATGAATAATCTGTTTTACTTATTTCGTTTTTGTATGTAATAAACAAGTAAACAGTTATGCACATTCGTATGTGGACTGCATGTGGTTGGTGGCTGGTTAAAGCAGCCTCACGTTGCCCGTAAGCATAATCTTAACAACATCCTGCAGAACACTGAACTCTCCACTGAAACCTCCACAATACAGAACACACGTCAGGAACACTCACACTTGCAGAAAAATACAAATAACATTATTAAAGTAAAATGAAATACAATTAAAGACGATGCAGACGTAAGCAGAAGAATGGTGATATTAGGTATTCGGCTGTTTTGTCAAGTAAGATCTTAAGAATGTCCTAGGTTATTTTAAGTGTATCGTCGTCTTCGGCTACCATAAACTAAAATAAACAAATTAAATCAAGCAATTGTATATGCCAAAACAAGTGTATTAGAAGGATGTGTTTGGTAAATGAATATGCAAAATAAATAACATGTTGTTAAACTTTATATATTTCCTACTTTGGATCCCAACATGTCCCAAATGACCGGGTGTGGTGTTGTTTTAAACATTGTTTTCCAGTTGGTGAGATGCTGCACATGACCAAAGGTGTCGCTCCCGGTAAGGTGGGCGGACAGGAGACCGAGGAGGAGAAGACCAGCATCGTAATCGACCAACTGAACAAGGACATCTTGGTCTCTACTAAGCACCTTTCAAGAAGCATGGATTTATTTATTTGTTTTTAAGAAATATTTTGTAGACTGTGTGTAGAATTCACATGGGAAAACAACCGAGGAAAATATAGTTCTTCAGTCTATTAGACTAAACTGTCTAAACTGTCTAGTATGATCCCCCCACTTCATGATGTTTGATCACCCCCCCCCCCCCCCCCCATGGTCGATAGCTGCTCTGTAATCTCGAGGATCTGTAATAAACGCTCTTTAAGCGTTTCTTTAAGGCCCCCAGAAACCCTAGAAACTGGGACAGGTCAGAAGCTGGGGGGGAGGTTAGGATGATTCCAAGGGCCCAGCACTGGGGGGCACTATTATTATCTTTTTATTAATATGGTTTTATTATTATCCTAAAGTAAGTTAATGTAGATGACTCAAAAGTATAATTGCCTGTATTAAAAAAAACGTCACAAAAGAAACAAACAGGTGCTTGTTAACAGTTGTGCTCTGTTTGACAGAATGAGCACCCCTCCCTTCATTCATTGCATGGTTCAGTCCATGCACATGGGCGCCTGAGCAATGGAGCAAGCGGAGCAAGATTTAGGAGACTGTCCCTTTAAGACGCCGGTTGTCTTATGTGCGGCACGCGACTCGCGAGTCTGAAGAAGTACGTTAGAGAGAGTTGAAGTTCAGTCCGTTAGACACTCGTTGAAAGTTAACTTGAATAATTATTTCATTTATGTGGGATCCATTCTGTAAGATTCAGATTGTTAGAAGTCAATGATGTAAAAGTAAGTGCCCGCAGTTTATCGTTTCACCTGTTAAATAGATCGCAAATTCGGCTGTGTTCAGTGATTGATTGGAAGAGGTTTAACGTGATATTTCCTGATTGAGTTAACATTCCAACCGTCGTTATTTTCTTTCATGTACAGTATAAGCTAGCATAGTGCCGTTTGGGTCACTGGTTAAATGTGCTAAATATTTGATATTGTGGTGTTACATAATTCACCTGGGGAACTATGGTTGGGGGGGCGTGCTCCCGCACGGACTGTTTTGAGCACCGGACTTGTTCTTATTTCCGGTTAGCGTTCTTGTTGCTACTGTGTGTTTTGTATGGCTAATAAAACCACAAGTATCTCTTTTGACACACCGCCTCCGACTCCCGTCTTTCGGCACTACAATATACTCATATTTATATATGATATAATTTGTGTTCATTTGTATCATTATATATATATTGTTGGAGCCAAAATGCCTATCTGTTTATTTTTGTTTTATTTTAACTCACGTGCAGAGGTGTGGCATTGTCAGTCACCATGGCAACCACCACAGGGGTTGGGTACCCATTTATACTGATCAGTGGCTGACGAGCCCCAGGTGTGCAAGGGGAACAGCCAAACAGTTTTTGACCGTGTCGTGTTGATGTGCTGTATATAGGTCGGCGTTCAGTGTTATTTGTAAAAAGAGTTTTCGTATATATTTTTGGTTGATAATGGTCAATAAATGGATTGGCGGAGTGCGTTGCGGTGGAGATTTAATAGAACTCAGTAGTAGACAGCTTTCTTTAACCTTCACTAGGCATATTTATATATATATCGTGGTAGGAGAGATGCGGTTGTGCTGCCGCTCTGTATTCGATCCAAACAACATCTGACCGGATAAGGTAGAGGCCACAGGTAGCGCGAGGTATAGTCAGTGACGTCACGTCCTGGACGCACTGCAGACAACATTGCCCTCTACAGGACACAATGAGCAAGGGCGCACATAATGGTACAACATTTAACACCCCCACTCGGTCCTAGCTTATTGTGGTACGTTTTCATAACAGGATACAAACAAAACAAATATTCTCCCCATTTGAACTTCAATACAAAATAAACAACAAAAATACAATGGCACATATATGCATTTCTTGCACTTTAAGTGCCAAACAAATACTGAGCAAACTTGTTCAGTTGTAGCCTAGTGGCTGGTTTTGTCATTAGGTCAGCTACCATGTTGTCAGTAGGACAATATTCCAAAGATATCCTCCCACTGTTCCAGTTTCTCAGATAAAGTGATATTTAATATCGATATGTTTGCACCGCTGCCGATTTACTGGATTTCTGGCAAGTGCAATAGCTCCTTGGTTGTCATCATAAACTTTGGTTTGCCCATATTGATACTCATCAATACCCTTGAGTAGCTGTTGTAAATACATACACTCCTGTATGGCTGACGCTAAGGCCATGTATTCTGCCTCGCAGGTAGACAGTGCAACTGTTGGTTGTTTTCTACTCTTCCATGAAATGAGAGAGCTTCTCTCACTCAGACTGGCACAGTACCCTGTGGTGCTACGTCTGTCTGTAACCTCTGAGGCCCAGTCTGCATCACTATGGACTATTAGGCCCAGTTTACCTGCGTCATCCTTTTTAAAGCATAATCCACGGTCTGTTGTACCCTTAAGATACCTGAACACATGCTTCACAGTGCTCCAATGCTCTTCACTTGGTTCAGCTAAATGCTGGGAAAGTTTACTGACCACAAAACTTAAATCTGGTCTAGTGCACGTAGCCAAATAGATCAGACTTCCTACTGCCTCTCTATACATCCTTGGCTCTTCCATTTTTACAGCATTTTCTGTGTATTCAAGTTTAGATTCACATGGGGTTTCTCTGACCCTACAATCTTGCGTTCCAAATCTGGAGAGGATTTTGTTCACATACCTTTCCTGTGACATTGGGACTTGACCCTCTGACTGGTTAAAATCTATACCAAGAAAATTGTTTAATTTCCCCAGGTCTTTCATTTTAAACCTATCAGTGAGCATCATTTTGACACTTTTCACAACCTCCTCATTGTTAGCAGCAATTATCAGATCATCAACCCATACAATCAGAATCACTTTTTCCTTTTGTTTTTCCCTTGTGTATTGACAGTGATCAGCAGGATTTTGTTCAAAACCATTTTCAGTGAGATATGCATGTAACAGGGCATTCCGTTTTTGACTTTTTCTCATAACCTTCAGGTTGTTCCAAATAGACCTCACAATCAATGGGTGCATGCAGATATGCAGTTTTCACATCCATTTGGTGTAAAACTAATTCTTCCTGCACTGCCTTTTGCATGACAACTCTAACAGTTGTCATGTCAGCTGTAGGTGAGAAAGTTTCCTCATAGTCAATGCCTTGTTTTTGGCTGTAACCTTTTGCAACTAATCTTGCCTTATACTTGTCTGACCCATCAGTATCACACTTGAGAGTATAGACCCACCTACCCCCCACTGCCTTTTTGCCTAGAGGCAACTGGGTGATCTTGAATGTGTCATTCTCTTCTAGTGACTGCATTTCGTCATTCATTGCATTGATCCACTGCCGTGACTTGGTTGACCCTATGGCATCCTGGTAATTTTGTGGTATGTCACAAACTGCTCTATAACAATAGTCTACACATGTTACCAGATGGTCTACTGTATCCTCAGTCTCATAATCATGTAAGTACACTGGCTTTCTCTTAGCTCTAGGTGGGTTCTTTCTAGCCTCACTCTCAGTGCCTGGCTGTTCACATTCAGCCAGAGATGTCTGCTAAGCACACAGTAATGCGTGTTTCCACTTGCGTGTCCGAGGGGGGAAACGACAAGACCAGTTGGGTGTCGTCAGCATAGCAGTGGTAGGATAAGTCATGGGAGTGGATAACAGCACCAAGGGACGTTGTGTAGAGAGAGAAGAGAAGAGGACCCAGGACCGATCCTTGTGGAACCCCAGTAGTCAGCCGGCGACGTTCCGACACAGACCCTCCCAGTGCCACCTGGTAGAAGCGACCCGTCAGGTAGGATGCAAACAAGGCGAGAGCAGAGCCCAAGACACCCATTCCCTCAAGGGTGGAGAGGAGAATCTGGTGGTTCACAGTGTCGAATGCTGCAGACAGGTCCAGGAGTATCAGGACCGAGGAGAGCGAATTTGCTCTAGCAACATGGAGCGACTCAGTTACTGCCAGAAGGGCAGTTTCTGTCGAGTGACCTGCCTTAAAACCAGATTGGTGGATCCAAGAGGCAGTTCTGGTGGAGATACAAGGACAATTGTTTAAAGACAGCACGTTCAAGAGTTTTGGATAAGAAGGGCAAAAGGGATACCGGTCTGTAGTTCAGAGGGGTCGAGTGTTGGTTTCTTCAGGAGGGCGGTGACTCTGGTAGTCTTGAAAGCAGCTGGAAAGCATCCAGACGTCAGAGATGCGTTGATGATGTGTGTCAGGAAGGGCAGGAGTTCAGGCGCAGTGGACAGAAGCAGAGGGGAGGGAACTGGATCCAGTGAGCATGTGGTGGGGCGGCTGGATGTGATGAGAAGAGGGGAGAGAAATGGGTAAGGGAGGGATGTGGGAGGGTGGGGGAAGACATGGGTGGTTGATGCGAGCATCGGCCAGGGGGACAGGGAAGGAGGATCGGATATCGTTGACCTTCTTGTCAAAGAAGTTGGCGAAATCATCCGGCAGAAGGGAGGAGCTGGGGGGAGGAGCTGGGGGGAGGGGGAGGGGGATGGAGGAAAAGGTATCAAACAGTTTTTTAGGGTTAGATGCTGCGCTTTGAATTTTGGAACAGTAAAATGCAAGAATCAAACGATTAATAAATCCACAAATCAAATGAATCAAACAATAAACAAGAGATTGAACCCCTATATTACTATATACCAGCTTAATTGCCCATATAGAATATCTTATTTTCAGTATATCAATAGATATGTGTACCAGGCAAAGTTCAAACCGGTGTGTGTGTGTGTGTGTGTGTGTGTGTGTGTGTGTGTGTGTGTGTGTGTGTGTGTGTGTGTGTGTGTGTGTGTGTGTGTGTGTGTGTGTGTGTGTGTGTGTGTGTGTGTGTGTGTGTGGAAGAGAGAAAAATAAAGAACAATAACAGCAGAGAGAAAGAGTATTGAACTGAGACCTCAGACCCCTACTGGCTGTCCAATGAGTTGGTCCTCTGGTCTGGTTTCCTTGAATATCACTCAAATATAAAAACACTTATTCTCTTATTCAGTTAGAAATCAGTTAGAATGATCCAGCCAATAGAATTAAACATATCAATCCCACAGTCAAGCAAGAACATGCAATGTTATTTCTTTCATTTCTGCGAGAACGATTAATATCTTCTGGTGGCCCAGAAAACCGCGCTACACTTGGAAAAAGAAGAGATGATAAATAGCCTAAATTCTGCCTAAAGCGCGCCGACACCTAGTATCTAAGTTATTAACTCAAGACAAACCAAAAAGGAGAGGTATACATCTGGTTTCGTAGAGTATGTCATTTCCTCGCAACACGTGGAAACAACCCATATTTTCCATACAAAGAACAGCGAACGAAGGAGACCAAATGACTTTATCTTGTTCCCAAGAGCCTACATATAAGTATTGGTACATACTAGCTGGTACACACTACAATAAGTGACATCGTAGGTAAAGTCATTTCACATTGATGTGGTAGAAACCAGAGGTCTCTAGCGCCCTCTGGTGGCACACATATATATATACATTTATACAATAAACACAGAGGTTATGTGTAATAGAATGTTTTAATAGAATAAAGTAAATTCAGGTTCTTTTGATCACATATGGAATGTGGTTAAAAAGATCATAGATTACATTAGACACGCAAAGATTGTATGCTATAAAAAAAAAAGAGTAATGCAGTTAAAAGGTGTAAAATGATTTAAATACTAAAATATGAAGGTAACTAATGCTTAAGTTGTGACATGCTCAATATAAAATGTTGACCTTTGATCCATTTAAATGTCTGATCTAGGATCCTGAGATCCATTGCTTTTGTCTGTCTTCACCAAAGCATTTGTGGCTCGCGGGTCTATCGTCGTGACGAAACACCGTTTTTACTCTTGTGATACTTTCTTACCGGTGAAGAAACAGAACTAATATTGTTGTACCGTAATTGTTCCTTAATATTGTGAGTGCCCGCGAGAGTTTGGGGGAAATATCAAGTTTTAGAGGAGTTTAACCGTGTTGTGACTGACAAGTGCAGTGAGACAGGAATGTGTGTGTAAGCTAGGTCCGTTCTGGATTGGAGACAGGTACCCAGCGGAGCTGAGCGCTCGTGCCTCCATGTTACAGTATGACTGTTAAGCTGTAAAGATAAATATGTCTATCTTATTGTGTATGTATGCAATATGTAATGTAATGTGTATTTTGCTAATGTAATGTGTCCAATGCACTTTAGTGAATTTACTGCAGTTTAGAAAGTGTGAGTTAGTTACAAGTCCTGTAGTTTCATATAGTTACAGATTCATTCTTATAGTGTGTGATTATGGGATTCAGTGTTTATGTAAAAAGGGTATATTTTATACTTTAAAAGCAATCTCATGTTTGTGTGTTTTGTTTGTGATAATTTCTCCCCATCTGAAAGGTATGTTACCGGTGAAGAAACACAACTAAAATTGTTGTAATTGTTCCTTAATAATAGAGTTTAACCGTGTTGTGACTGACAAGTGCAGTGAGACAGGAATGTGTGTGTAAGCTAGGTCCGTTCTGGATTGGAGACAGGTACCCAGCGGAGCTGAGCGCTCGTGCCTCCATGTTACAGTATGACTGTTAAGCTGTAAAGATAAATAGGTCTATCTTAGTGTATGTATGCTATATGTCATTTACTGCAGTTTAGAAACAATGTGTGACAGTTACAGTTACAAGTTATGTAGTTTATAGTTACACAGATGAATTCTTATAGTGTGTGACTATCAGAAAGTGTTTATGTAAAAAGGATATATTTTATACTTCAAAAGCAATCTCATGTTTGTATGTTTTTGTACAATTTCTGTGAATTGCTGTTTTTGTATTTTTGATTGTTATTTGATGCAAAACACTTGAGTAAATGTCGTCGTGACAAAACACTATTGTTTCTCTTGTGATCATTTCTCCCATCTGAGAGACAGGGGCGTAACGTATGCCTCCACCCACGTCAACAACATCTTGAGAAGGAACGCAGAGTGGGGTAACCTCCTTCCAGGGATGATTCAGGAGTGCTATGGGTCCCATAAGTGACATACATAGTAATGTATATAGTCATTTACATGAAAACATTACAGAACGATAATTAAAATGAGAGCTTGTTGTAATCTGTGGTGCTGGTATCCTTTAGGTGGAGCCTCCACTCATGATCACATTCACATTGGAACAACGTCTTCTATGCACTTCTTGATGAACCCGGTGACGCGTACTCTGTTATTGTTATTGTCCGAGGCGACGCAGAACATGTGCCAGTCAGCGCCATCAAAACAATCCTGCAGCATAGAGTCCGATTGGTCCGACCAGCATCGGACCTCCCTCACAGCGACCGGTTGCTGCTTCAGTCTCAGCCAATAGACGGGGAGCAGCGGTCTGATTGGCCGAACGTTGGGCGGAGGAGGGCCTTGTAGCCATCACGGAAGGGGGTGTATGTAGCAGTGGTCGAGGATCCGCTCGCCCCGTGTGTTGCTCGTTATGTGTTGGTAGAACTTCGGGAGAACCTTCTTCAGGTTCTCCTTGTTGAAGTCCCCCGCCACGATGAGAGCAGCCTCGGGGTGTGTGCCGACTCCTGGTCGCTGATAGCCCGTACGCTGAAGGAACTGTCCGTGTTGGCTTGTGGGGGAATGGAACCAGCGGTCACGGTTACCGCTGTAAACTCCCGAGGTAGCCAGAATGGACGGCACATTAGCGTCAGGTACTCCAGGTCCGGGGAATAGAAAGACTTGAGGGGATGTACATGACTTTGGTTGCACCAAGATCTGTTTATCATGAGACATAAACCCCCCCCCCCCCGCGATCTTTACCGGAGAGAGCCTTTGTTCTGTCCGCCCGGTGGACGGAAAAGCCTGTCGGCTCGATAGCTCGTCGGTAACGCCCTCCGACATCCACGTCTCCGTAAGGCAGATGATACAGTTGTCCTTAGTTTCCCGGTGGAATTGAATACGAGCCTGTAGCTCGCTTAGCTTATTGTCCAGAGACTGTACATTAGCCAGTAGAATGGTGGGTAGTGGGGGGCGCCGGCTCGCTTCCTCCGGCGACGCTTGTGTGTAATCGAGCGCAAGATGGCCGGAGATAATCCAGCTGTGACTTCGGGCGGGACGTCCGAGTCGAAAGAATGAAAAAACTCCGGTAGGCGGCGGGCGACTGTCGATCTGATCTCCAGAAGTGTGCAAAAGTTATAAGTGAACGTGCTGCTATCTGCCTGAACAAAGATAGTTGCGATAAAAAGACGAAATAACAAAAAACTGCGTCGTCGTGCGGGAGCTCGGGACACGGCAGCCATCTCGTACGGCGCCATACTCCAAAGTACATATTTACCAGAAAGTATATTTACTGAGATACCAGAGAGTAATAATACTACATTATGCAATATTCGCAGAATTGGGTTTAATCAGAGTTGCAACGCTTGAACTAGCATGCATGAACCTTATGAACAATTCATTTGACAGGAAATCCTGAAGAACAGTGACCGATGGTTTGTTGATGATACAACACTATGCAGTACAATCGCATATGGTTTTTCAAATTGTCAGTTGACTTGTGCTATGACTATGCAAACAATATGTGAACCATGCACTATTAATTGGGAAATAGAATGATGCAATTGAAGGTATATCAATTTGTGTAAACATTTTTGTATTGGGAGGGGATATGTAGTGTATTTTTATACCCTAAGTATAAAACTAAAACCCTATCTGTGATACTGTATGCATTGTAAGAGCCATGTTTAGATTCACATATACATGCGACCAACGGGCGTTGCCAGGAACAGTAAAATGCCTGGGGTTTGTGCTTGTAAACTTGTGACAACAAAGTTGTTTGTTTACCTTGACCAATAGGAGTAGTAGAGGTTTGTGATACTACTTTCTATATAATGTTTGGTAAAGGAGCTCGTCGCCAGTCTGGGAATTGGCACGGCAGGCTCCATCTTGCTGCAGTAGATGCTTTCATTTGATGCTTTTGTTCAATAAAGATATTGAACTTAGTATCCGGACCGCTCTTAAAGATTCTTATTTCCACCCGAGTAGAAATTCTACTACAAAGTGTATCAACGTTTTCGGCTATCCTAAACTAAAA
This sequence comes from Muraenolepis orangiensis, assembly GCA_027704905.1. Taxonomy (NCBI): domain Eukaryota; kingdom Metazoa; phylum Chordata; class Actinopteri; order Gadiformes; family Muraenolepididae; genus Muraenolepis; species Muraenolepis orangiensis. Next base: position 28,311,143 of record CM051004.1, read on the forward strand.
AATTCCATCATGCGAACGATTCTTACTTGCGGACAAATTGAATAATCTCAAGCCTCACCTTTGTTGTTATGGTCACTAGTGCACCACGGAGAATGTCCTAACCCATGCAACCACACAGTGCAAGCGGGTAGCTACATAGGATACACTCCAGTGGGCTAGCTACCATACCGATCTCCAATATCACTCCAACAAGCAAGCACGGAGGCGGTGAATAAAAGTATAACAATCTTTATTAAACACATAGGGGGTTCCCAATATAATTCATAAAATACAGTACTATTAAACCCAGTGGCGGCTGGCCCATATGGGGGGGGCGCTTTTCAAAGCTCCCCACGGAAGACGTAATTTGTGTGCGTCAGTGTACCACACACGTCAGTGTGTGTGTGTGTATATATATATAATATATATATATATAATATATATATATATAATATATATATATAAATATATATATATATATATAATATATATATATATATAATATATATATATATATATAATATATATATATATATATTTATATATATATATTTATATATATATATTTATATATATATATATATATATATTTATATATATATATTTATATATATATATATATATATATATTTATATATATTTATATATATATATATATATATATATATATATATATATATATATTTATATATATATATATATTTATATATATATATATATATATATATATATATATATATATATATATATATATATATTTATATATATATATATATATATATATATATATATATATATATATATATATATATATATATATATTATAGGTGTCGCGATCGTGAAGTCCAACTGGGGGGGGGGGTATAGCTGGCAAAATGGTATAGCCCCCCCTGGTGAAAAATGCACCACCCGCCACTGATTAAACCTATAAAACGACACTGCCTCTGGGACTACAGGCTAGGCTATAAGGGGCCCTGCTCCCGGTGGTCTCCCCACCCTGCTAGGTCCCCCCCCCCTCGTCAGGCGGTACACTGCACACGTAGGGGTGACCGGTCCCACCAGGATGCTGTTCCCCGTGCGAGGCGTCGGCGATCCGTGGTCCGCTCGACGTGTTGTCGTGGCTCGTTCTTCCCCGTACAACCATTTCCAAGCTCCTTTTGGTCCCGGCTCCGGACGTGTTGATTGCCACCTGGCTTGGAGCTCATCAGCTGATCAGGGGCACATGGCGTTGCGTACGCTGCCCCGCCCTCAGAGCTCCAGGTCGCCATCTCCTGGTCGGTTTGCTCCATCACCTCCTCTGAAACGCAAAAGGTACACACCAAACACGCGACATTATCTTTATATATTTCCTACTTTGGATCCCAACATGTCCCAAATGACCGGGTGTGGTGTTGTTTTAAACCTTTATGACATTAGGATCATAGTAGTCACACTGTAGACTCAGAGGGGCCGCCCACTGTACAGTAGCCCAGTGATGTTCAACCACTATGCCAGTGTTTTACAGTGTTTTAGATTATAATAAGGGTATAAAAACACACTAATTAAGTGCATTTAGATAATTTCCCACCTGCCGTTTCAAAGTGGTGAAAAATAGTGGAATAATAAATACAATTATTGTGAATGGATTCAGTCTTGCTGTCTTTGGATTGTTTTTACTCTATATTCATAGATATACAGTCATCCTCTTTGGGGCGGCAGTATAGCTCAGGAGGTAGAGCGGTCGCCTCACAACCCAAAGGTCACTGGTTCGATCCCCGGGTCCTCCTAGTCGGCTATATAAGCGAGACAGGCCATCGACAGTTCAGTTGATATTGCACAGTGTTACTCATTAGCGCGGCAGGAACGGTCGAAAACAGTGTCACCACTAAGTAGAAACCTGGTGTCTACTACGCGTTCTACTACGTCGTAGTCCCGTAGTAGTCAGTCAGTCAGTGACTGACTACTTGTAGAAAACGCCAAGACCCAAGCCAGCTAGTCGTAGTCCCGTAGTAGACAGTCAGTGAGTCAGTACTTGTAGAAAACGCCCAAGCCACTATATATGCATATATATGCAAGCAATATGCTTATATGCTATCCTATGATAGGATCGGACCGGGGCTCTACCTCTAGTTACCTCTAGACGCCCCCGTTCTGATCCGTCACGGGGGCAGTCAGTTCAGTTAATTCTGTTCTGCATCTGTTCAGTTCGTGTTCAGTTAGTAGAGTACAACTACACTACTGCTTCTTCATCTAGACCAACCGCTGTTTCTTTCTTCGAAGGATGAAGCATTACATTGGTGAGTATTGTGAACATGTCCAACATGTGACTAAAATTGCATTTTTCTAAATGTCAAACTGTCAATATTTTCAGGGAACTCCGATCCTCTGGGTGGCATGATTGCCACCTTGGAGTTCCAGCTCAGGGAAGCCCAGGAGCAGCGTCGGCTGGAGGAGCACGAGTACCAGAGCATAAGACTGGAGCTGGTGATCGGCTACAGGCAGACCCTGGCTGACCTGCAGACTGGGAACAGGAGAGCTGAGAAGAAGGCTAAATGGAGAAAAACATGTAAGTATTGTTCACTGTTGTACTATTGTCTATTGTCTATTGTACACTGACTATAGTAACACATGTCCATCCATCCACACTGTCGAATGAATAATCTGTTTTACTTATTTCGTTTTTGTATGTAATAAACAAGTAAACAGTTATGCACATTCGTATGTGGACTGCATGTGGTTGGTGGCTGGTTAAAGCAGCCTCACGTTGCCCGTAAGCATAATCTTAACAACATCCTGCAGAACACTGAACTCTCCACTGAAACCTCCACAATACAGAATACACGTCAGGAACACTCACACTTGCAGAAAAATACAAATAACATTATTAAAGTAAAATGAAATACAATTAAAGACGATGCAGACGTAAGCAGAAGAATGGTGATATTAGGTATTCGGCTGTTTTGTCAAGTAAGATCTTAAGAATGTCCTAGGTTATTTTAAGTGTATCGTCGTCTTCGGCTACCATAAACTAAAATAAACAAATTCAATCAAGCAATTGTATATGCCAAAACAAGTGTATTAGAAGGATGTGTTTGGTAAATGAATATGCAAAATAAATAACATGTTAAACTTAATATATTTCCTACTTTGGATCCCAACATGTCCCAAATGACCGGGTGTGGTGTTGTTTTAAACATTGTTTTCCAGTTGGTGAGATGCTGCACATGACCAAAGGTGTCGCTCCCGGTAAGGTGGGCGGACAGGAGACCGAGGAGGAGAAGATCAGCATCGTAATCGACCAACTGAACAAGGACATCTTGGTCTCTACAAAGCACCTTTCAAGCAGCATGGATTTCTTATGTAATTTTTAAGAAATATTTGGTAGAATGTGTGTAGAGTTGACCATGGGAAAACAACCGAGGAAAATATAGTTCTTCAGTCTAGACTAAACTGTCTACTATGATCTTAATTGTAATAATGTCTGTTGAATGGACTGTCCGTGTTAATTATAAGTTTCAAAGTGCCTATTTCATCGTTTTCCACGCCCACAGGGCATTTCATTGATCACTACCAATCCATTAATAAAACAAATATGATTGGATTTCAAAAGTTGAACCAACGAAACACACCATGAAACGCGTGTGATTCATGTTTCGAGCCGTCAATCAAATCAATTGACAAAATGAATGTACAAAACAATCCGCTTGTTGAACTTTCTGACTCGCTTCCAGACCGTAGTGGAGGAATACAGGGGATATTCATCCAGGGCCGAAGCACAGGCTTCGGGTTCAATAACCCACTTAATGAACAGACAGGCAGGGTTTACTTCCGAGAGGGTTGGATTTATTGACCACTATACTAAACAGGTGTCCATTGCTACTACTCCCGTTCACTTCCAGACACACGCAGACGCTCATTCACCTCGCGCTCCCTCACACACACGCCACGCCCCTTCTCTCTTAAAGGGATAGGCAGCCTGCCCTACATGAACCTACTGGTATAACGCGCTCATTAATAACACACTCGATAGCCAACTTATGAATGAACAAAATCCATTTACCAATCAATCAAATGAGTCTGCAAAACAATAAGTTAAATGAATCAATAACTCAAATTAATTAATAAACCAAACAATCAAATAAAACAGTAAATCAAACGAACCAATACATCAATCAATCAAACGTATCGATAAATCCATAAATGAAATGAATCAAATTAAACAAATCAAATGAATCAAAGTAAATAATTAATTAAATAAAACAATCAAACGACATATTTCAATACATGAAATGAATCAATGTATCAAACAATAAAACGATTCAATAATAATAACGATTGAATAACGATTCAATTCAAATGAATGAATCAAACAAAACTATAAACAAGAGATTGCAACCCCTATATTACTATATACCAGCTTAGCTGCCCGTATAGAATATCTTATCATTTTTCAGTATATCAATAGATATCTGTACCAGGCAAGTTCAAACCTGTGTGTGTGTGTGTGTGTGTGTGTGTGTGTGTGTGTGTGTGTGTGTGTGAGAGAGAGAGAGGAAAAGGGAAAAATAAAGAGAACAATAAGAGCAGAGAGAAAGAGTAAAGAACTGAGTAAGATCTAACCTCAGACCCCTACTGGCTGTCCAAGGAGTTGGTCCTCTGGTCTGGTTTCCTTGAATATCACTCACATATAAAAACACTTATTCTCTTATTGAAATCAGTTAGAATGATCCAGCCAATATAATTAAACCTATCAATCCCACAGACAAGCAAGAACATGCAATGTTATTTCTTTAATTTCTGCAAGAACAAATAATATCTTCTGGTGGCCCAGAAAACCGCACTATATTTGGAAAAAGAAGAGGATAAATAGCCTAAATTCTGCCTAAAGTGCGCTGACAACTAGTATCTAAGTTATTAACTCCTGAAAGATAAACCAAAAAGAAGAGGTATACATCTGGTTTCGTAGAGTATGTCATTTCCTCGCAACGTGGAAACAACCCATATTTTCCATACAAAGAACAGCGAACAAAGGAGAGACCAAATTACTCTTTATCTTGTTCCCCAGTGCCTACATATAAGTATTGGTACATACTAGCTGGTACACAGTTACTACAATAAGTAGATAAAGTAATTAAAAATGACACATTGATGTGTGGTAGAAACCAGAGGTCTCTAGCGCCCTCTGCTGGCACACATATATATCCACATTTATAAAATGGCCTCCGATTTGGAGGTGCTGATCCTCATCCCAGCTGCTTCACATTCCGCTGCCTTCTCCAAATCCACAAAACACATGTAGACCGGATGGGCATACTCCCAAGCCCCCTCCAGGATCCAAAACGAGGCAGCAAATCTCGCCGGTTGCGAAAATTCGATCCGGTGGCGATGGGCCAACGGTTGCGAAAAATATATATATAATATATATATATTATATATATAATAATTATATAATAATAATATATAATAAAAATATATAATATAAAGCTCAACCATTGTTTTTTCCTTCACTGTCCATATTTCCAGGGAACTCCTTCTGCTCCGATCCTCTTGTCTTCATGGGTGTCCTCGGCGACATGATTGCTGGGGAGTTCCAGCTCAGGGAAGCCCAGGAGCAGCGTCGGCTGGAGGAGCACGAGTACCAGAGCATAAGACTGGAGCTGGTGATCGGCTACAGGCAGACCCTGGCTGACCTGCAGACTGGGAACAGGAGAGCTGAGAAGAAGGCTAAATGGAGAAAAACAAGTAAGTATTGTTCACTCTACACTGACTATAGTAACACATGTCCATCCATCCACACTGTCAAATGAATAATCTGTTTGACTTATTTTGTTTTTGTATGTAATAAACAAGTAAACAGTTATGCACATTCGTGGACTGCATGTGGTTGGTGGCTGGTTAAAGCAGCCTCACGTTGCCCGTAAGCATAATCTTAACAACATCCTGCAGAACACTGAACTCGAAGCACACCCATTAAGAAGAAATGTACAGAAACCTCCACAACACATGTCAGGAACACTCACACTTAATACAAATAACATTATTAAAGTAAAATGAAATACAATTTGAGACGATGCAGACGTAAGCAGAAGAATGGTGATATTAGGTATTCGGCTGTTTTGTCAAGTAAGATCTTAAGAATGTTAAGATAAGTTATTTTAAGTGTATCGTCGTCTTCGGCTACCATAAACTAAAATAAACAAATTCAATCAAGCAATTGTATATGCCAAAACAAGTGTATTAGAAGGATGTGTTTGGTAAATGAATATGCAAAATAAATAACATGTTGTTAAACTTTATATATTTCCTACTTTGGATCCCAACATGTCCCAAATGACCGGGTGTGGTGTTGTTTTAAACATTGTTTTCCAGTTGGTGAGATGCTGCACATGACCAAAGGTGTCGCTCCCGGTAAGGTGGGCGGACAGGAGACCGAGGAGGAGAAGATCAGCATCGTAATCGACCAACTGAACAAGGACATCTTGGTCTCTACTAAGCACCTTTCAAGAAGCATGGATTTATTGATTAATTGTTATATTAAATAAAATTAAATATTATATTTTGTAGAATGTGTGTAGAATTGACATGGGAAAACAACATGAGGAAAATATAGTTCTTCAGTCTATTAGACTAAACGGTCTACTATGATCCCCCCCCCCCCCTTGGACTTCATGATGTTTGATCACCCCCCCCCCCCCCCCCCCCCCCGAGGATCTGTAATAAACGCTGTTTAATGTCGAAGGGCCCCCAGAAACCCTAGAAACGCGTTTCTCGTGGTGCTTGCAACGTAACACATGTGTAGTTTGTGCTTGGATGCTGAATCATTATTCATTATTCTTATAGTAAACTGTTTAATTAGGATTGTCTGGACATTGGAATCTTTACAATAGCCTACGTGACTTTTTGACATGGATTTCACACACACACACGGGCTGAGCTGGAGGGGTGAGGTTAGGATGATTCCAATCGCCCAGCACGGGGGGGGGGCCAGAGAACACTTATCTTTTCATTAATATGGTTTTATTATTATCCTAAAGTAAGTTAATGTAGATGACTCAAAAGTATAATTGCCTGTATTAAAAAAAAAAACGTCACAAAAGAAACAAACAGGTGCTTGTTACTCGGTTTGACAGAATGAGCACCCCTCCCTTCATTCATTGCATGGTTCAGTCCATGCACATGGGCGCCTGAGTGTTAACGA
>CM051004.1:28319298-28345713 GCA_027704905.1 Muraenolepis orangiensis
TGGTTAACAGGTTATGGGCCCAGGAGGGACCATGGAAGCCGGTGGAACCGTTTGTGTTTCGACGGAGATGAGAAGAACTACGAGTTATGGGAGACAAAGTTTTTGGGTCACCTACGACTGCTAGGATTGAAGGCTGCCATCTTAGAGGAGCCAGGTGAGGATAATGAGGATGATGATCAGAAAAACGAAGAAGCCTATGCGGAATTGATCCAGGTACTGGACGATAAAAGCCTTTCACTGATCATGAGAGAAGCAGCGGACAACGGAAGAAAAGCATTACAAATATTGAGGAACCACTACGCTGGGAAAGGGAAACCACGGGTGATCAGCCTCTACACTGAACTAACGTCGCTGCAGAAAGCCGCTAATGAGAGCGTCACTGACTATATTATTCGTGCCGAAACGGCAATTACAGCACTGAGAAATGCTGAAGAGACTCTTAGCGACGGACTGTTGATAGCAATGATTTTAAAGGGACTGCCAATCTGTTATAGGCCGTTTGCCATCCACATTACACAAGGGGATGAGAAGCTAACTTTGGTGAGTTCAAAACAAAGTTGAGGAGCTATGAATGCACAGAAAAATACAATGCCAACTTGAGTGAAGAATCTGACAACATTATGAAAGCGAGTGGCTGGGTGAAGTGGAGAGATGGCCCCGATATCACCTGCTACAACTGTGCGCGTAGCAGCAACAGCAAAGACCAGAGACAGTGGTGCAGTTTTTGCAAAAATTCCCACATACCGATGCAAACTGCAGACGCAAAAAGAAAGACAATGCTAAACAAGCAACTGACGTTGAAGACCACTCATTTGTTTTTAAAGTATGTGACAGTCCAATTACGGAGTTACACATAAAGCAACGTCACACATAATAACGAACATCGACAAAAAAGGTTTGATGAAACTTTTCAACCGAAAGACCACTTCGTTGAATTGGCTGACGGGACCAGAACAAGTGGTGTCGCTCTGAAGAAAGGGGAGGCGGAGGTCTGCCTGCAAGACACGGAGGGACGACGAGTGACCGCGACGCTGAAGGACGCGCTCTACATACCGTCCTATCCACAAGACATTTTCTCTGTTAAAGCAGCGACAGCCAACGGAGCATCAGTGAACTTTCGTCAGAGTTGTAACCAGCTGATTCACCAGAAAGGTAAAATATTTTACATCAAGGAATATGATAGACTTTATTTTTTAAACACTGTGGACTGTGAAGCTGAGGACGATGCATGTTATGGATGTTATGACATTCAAACATGGCACGAAATACTTGGTCACTGTAACTATGATGATGTGTCACAACTGGAAAAAGTTACTGAGGGGATGAAAATGAAGGGTGGGATTGATAAATCTAACCTTAACTGTGAAGTGTGTACTCGAGGTAAATTTGCTCAGAGTAGGAACAGACAACCAGATGCAAGAGCTAAAGCAGTGCTAAATCTTGTGCACACTGATTTAGCAGGTCCCATTGAGCCAGAGGCTAAGGAGGGATACACATTGGCTTTTACAGATGACTTTTCAGGGGCAGTATTTGTGTATTTCCTAAAAGCTAAAAGTGATACTTTCAAAGCCACAGAGAAATTCATTGCTGATGTCGCACCTTACGGTAAAATCAAATGTATAAGGTCCGATAACGGTACAGAATTCACCGGGACAAACTTCCAATCGCTCCTTATACAACATGCAATACGACATGAAACTTCAGCACCTTACTCACCCCATCAAAATGGGACAGCTGAGAGAAACTGGAGAACACTTTTTGAAATGGCAAGATGCATGCTTCTTGAGAGCAATTTACCAAAGAAGCTATGGACATATGCCGTCATGACTGCAGCTGTAATACGTAACAGATGTTACAACAGACGTGTAGGACAGACGCCTTATTATATGCTGACAGGACGTAAACCTAATCTCTCGAAAATGAATGTATTTGGATCTGTATGCTATGCATACAAGCAGGAAAAGAAAAGGTTAGACTCGAGGTGTGAGAAGGGTATCTTTGTAGGGTATGATAAAAACAGCCCAGCATACCTAGTCTACAACCCAGACACAGGTAGTGTTCGAAAACACAGGCAAGTGACGTTTGTCACAAAAAGTGTAGTCGAGCGACATACACAGACTGATTTTGAGGCAAGTGATGACGTTTTTTATGAGAAAAGGTTTGTATCCATCAAGCCAGAAACCCAGGGGACTGACCCGTGTCCAAAAGAGACACAGGAGGCTGGAACTGAGACAGAGGACACTAACACTCAGACAGGAAAGGGAGCAGAAGGTCAAAATAGATGCTATCCCCAAAGAGAAAGGAAGAGACCTCAGTATTTAGGGGACTACGAATGTAAAGTACAGTGTGACGACCAGAAGTATGTAAATATTGACTACTGCTACAGAGTAATGTGTAATGTACCAAACACCTTTAAAGAGGCCATGAATTCAGCAGAGTCAAAACTCTGGACTGACGCTATGCAGGAGGAAATTAATTCTCTTAAGGAAAATGACACATTCACATTGACCACACTACCAGAGGGCAAACATGCAGTGGGGGGTAGATGGGTCTATACAATCAAAGAAAACGCAGAAAAGACTGAGATATATAAAGCCAGATATGTTGCAAAGGGATATAGTCAAGTGGCAGGAATCGACTATAAGGAGACATTTTCCCCGACTGCAAACATGACATCAGTAAGAAGCTTGATGCAACTGGCAGCTCAACATGACTTACACCTACATCAAATGGATGTAAAACTGCATATTTACATGCTCCAATTGATTGTGAGCTGTATGTACAGCAACCTGAAGGTTTTGAGGTCAAGTCAGACAAAGATGAAAAGCTAGTCTGCAAGCTGAATAAATCACGTATGGGTTAAAACAATCTGGAAGAAACTGGAATAAAATGTTGCATGATCATCTCTGTGAGAACGGTTTTGCACAAAACCCAGCTGATCACTGTGTCTACAGTAAAGGAATAGAAAATGAGAGGATCATTTTGATTATTTGGGTGGATGACTTAGTCATCGCAGCTCACGATATTCACACAATTAATACTGTGAAAGAAATGTTGAGCACAAAATTCAAAATGAAGGATCTTGGGAAACTTAAACATTTCCTAGGCATTGACTTTACTCAGGAAAAAGGAGAAATAAGGATGAGTCAAAAGAAATTCATAACAAAAATACTGGAAAAGTTTGGTATGAATGACTGTAAGCCAAGGTCCACCCCATGTGAACAGAAACAAACTTTGATGATGATGGTGAAGCTGTTGATGCAACACAATATCGTGAAGTGGTAGGCAGCTTAATATATTTAATGACATCTACACGGCCTGATCTAAGTTGGATAGTCAGTAAACTGTCACAGTATTTTTCAGAGCCAAAAGAACAACACTGGTTAACTGCTAAACATGTATTGAGGTACTTAAAGGGCACAATTAATCAGGAGCTATGTTTTAAACAACAAGATGAAAAACTGAAACTTGTTGCATACTGTGATGCGGATTGGGCAACAGATCAAAATGACAGACGGAGTATAACAGGGTACTGTTTTAGTCTAACTAGCAATGGGCCTGTTATTTCTTGGAGATCAAAGAAACAGCAAACAGTAGCTTTGTGGACATGTGAGGCAGAGCACATGGCACTGGCTGCCACAGCACAAGAGAGTTTGTATCTTGTGCAGCTAATAGAGAGCATGGACAGTGAGGGTCAATATACTCCTGTGAACATCTTTGAAGATGACCAGGGTGCAATTGCTCTATCCCAGAACCCAGTATGTCATCAACGATGTAAACATGTGGATATCAAGTATCATTTTGTTCGAACTGTACTGAGTGAGAATATGATAACCATTGAGTATTGCCCTACAGCTGATATGGTTGCTGATATTTTCACTAAGCCTGCAACAGAGGTCAAAAGTGAGAAATTTGTAAAGTATTTGTTTGGAATGTAAATAACCCCAGAAGTTTAAAACACTGTTACTGTGCAAGTGTACGAGGTGTTTACATTTGAATTCATGTTGAGAAACTGTGCAGTATAAGAGTAAGTGGGGGTGTTGAATTATGATTTTGTTTATTTAATACTCTTATACTAATCACTTCCTGTATTCCCGTGATAAAAGGGGCGTGCGCAATAAAACATGTGTTCTTGCGGTTGAAGCAAAGCCGACGGTGTATGTGTGTACTTATTCCTCCGTCACGTTAAACTATGTTCACGGTATTCCTGCCCTAAGATCATGGCATCGTTAACACTCAGGCGCCCATGTGCATGGACTGAACCATGCAATGAATGAAGGGAGGGGTGCTCATTCTGTCAAACCGAGCACAACTGTTAACAAGCACCTGTTTGTTTCTTTTGTGACGTTTTTTTTTTTAATACAGGCAATTATACTTTTGAGTCATCTACATTAACTTACTTTAGGATATGATTCCAAGGGTGCTGGGCCCTTGGAATCATCCTAACCTCCCCCCAGCCCGTGTGTGTGTGTGTGTGTGTGTGTGTGTGTGTGTGTGTGTGTGTGGTGTGTGTGTGTGTGTGTGTGTGTGTGTGTGTGTGTGTGGTGTGTGTGTGTGTGTGTGTGTGTGTGTGTGTGTGTGTGTGTGTGTGTGTGTGTGTGTGTGTGTGTGTGTGTGTGTGTGTGTGTGTGTGTAATCCAAGTCACGTAGGCTATTGTAAAGATTCTAATGTCCAGACAATCCTAATTAAACAGTTTACTATAAGAATAATGAATAATGATTCAGCATCCAAGCACAAACTACACATGTGTTACGTTGCAAGCACCACGAGAAACGCGTTTCTACGGTTTCTGGGGGCCCTTCGACATTAAAGAGCGTTTATTACAGATCCTCGAGATTACAGAGTAGCAATCGAACACGGGGGGTGGGGGGGGGGGGTGATCAAACATCATGAAGTCCATGGGGGGGGGGGGGGGGATCAAACATCATGAAGTCCATGGGGGGGGGGGGGGGGGTGATCAAACATCATGAAGTCCATGGGGGGGGTGATCAAACATCATGAAGTCCATGGGGGGGGGGGGTGATCAAACATCATGAAGTCCATGGGGGGGGGGGGGGGGGGGTGATCAAACATCATGAAGTCCATGGGGGGGGGGGGGGACATCTTAGTAGAGAGGGGGACATCTTAGTAGACATCTTAGTAGAGACCAAGATGTCCTTGTTCAGTTGGTCGATTAGGATGCTGATCTTCTCCTCCTCGGTCTCCTGTCCGCCCACCTTACCGGGAGCGACACCTTTGGTCATGTGCAGCATCTCACCAACTGGAAAACAATGTTTAAAACAACACCACACCCGGTCATTTGGGACATGTTGGGATCCAAGTAGGAAATATATTAAGTTAACAACATGTTATTTATTTTGCATATTCATTTACCAAACACATCCTTCTAATACACTTGTTTTGACATATACAATTGCTTGATTGAATTTGTTTATTTTAGTTTAGGGTAGCCGAAGACGACGATACACTTAAAATAACCTATCTTAACATTCTTAAGATCTTACTTGACAAAACAGTGCAGGATGTTGTTAAGATTATGCTTACGGGCAACGTGAGGCTGCTTTAACCAGCCACCAACCACATGCAGTCCACATACGAATGTGCATAACTGTTTACTTGTTTATTACATACAAAAACGAAATAAGTAAAACAGATTATTCATTTGACAGTGTGGATGGATGGACATGTGTTACTATAGTCAGTGTAGAGTGAACAATACTTACTTGTTTTTCTCCATTTAGCCTTCTTCTCAGCTCTCCTGTTCCCAGTCTGCAGGTCAGCCAGGGTCTGCCTGTAGCCGATCACCAGCTCCAGTCTTATGCTCTGGTACTCGTGCTCCTCCAGCCGACGCTGCTCCTGGGCTTCCCTGAGCTGGAACTCCCCAGCAATCATGTCGCCGAGGTCACCCATGCAGACAAGAGGATCGGAGTTCCCTGAAAATATTGACAGTTTGAGCTTGATATTTAGAAAAATGCAATTTTAGTCAATTTGTATGTTCACAATACTCACCAATGTAATGCTTCATCCTTCGAAGAAACATGCATGCGGTTGGTCTAGATGAACTGCAGTGTCTACTACACAAACAAACAGACACCTGGGCGTTGCGTACGGACACACCGGACGCCGACGGGGACATGATTCTGCCAGATTGACAGAATGATTGACAGAATTCTTCCATATGATGAATGAATGAATTCATTCATTCATTCTGTCAATCTGGCAGAATCATGTCCCCGCCCGTGGGCGTGTCTCGGTGTGACGCGTAGTAGTAGACAGCCCGTGGGTGTGTCTACTACGGTGTGTCCAGGTGTCCATGGGGACGCGGGACACGCCCATGCCGTTTTCTACAAGTAGTCAGTCACTGACAGTCAGTGACTACGACGTAGTAGTCACCAGGTTTCTACTTAGTGGTGACACTGTTTTCGACCGTTCCTGCCGCGCTAATGAGTAACAATATCAATATCAATATCAACGTCGATGGCCTCTCATACAGCCGACTAGGAGGACCCGGGATCGAACCAGTGACCTTTGGGTTGTGAGGCGACCGCTCTACGTCCTGAGCTATACTGCCGCCCAAAGAATGACTGTATATCTTTGAATATACAGTAAAACACAATCTAAAGACAGCAAGACTGAATCCATTCACATTAATTGTATTTATTATTGCACTATTTTTCACCACTTTGAAACGGCAGGTGGGAAATTATCTAAATGCACTTAATTAGTGTGTTTTTATACCCTTATTATAATCTAAAACACTGTAAAACACTGGCATAGTGGTTGAACATCACTGGGCTACTGTACAGTGGGCGGCCCCTCTGAGTCTACAGTGGACAGTTTAGTCTAAATTAGACTAAACTGTCTACTATGATCCTAATGTCATAAATGTTTAAAACAACACCACACCCGGTCATTTGGGACATGTTGGGATCCAAAGTAGGAAATATATAAAGATAATGTCGCGTGTTTGGTGTGTACCTTTTGCGTTTCAGAGGAGGTGATGGAGCAAACCGACCAGTAGATGGCGACCTGGAGCTCTGAGGGCGGGGCAGCGTACGCAACGCCAGGTGCCCCTGATCAGCTGATGAGCTCCAAGCCAGGTGGCAATCAACACGTCCGGAGCCGGGACTAAAAGGAGCTTGGAAATGGTTGTACGGGGAAGAACGAGCCACGACAACACGTCGAGCGGACCACGGATCGCCGACGCCTCGCACGGGGAACAGCATCCTGGTGGGACCGACCGCGGATCGACGACGCCGAACGCCCGCACGGGCAATAGCAGCCTGGTTGGACCGACCACGGATCGCCGACGCCTCGCACGGGGAATAGCAGCCTGTGTGGACCGACCAGTTAACACACTGCCGACCGCAAACGTTGCAGTACGGGTGAGCTGTCGTTGCGGGCTTACCGTACCAGTGGAGAGGACGCTTGAGAGCGCGCCAGGTTAGCCTGACGCAAGGTATCCCCACTGGGGGTTTGTTTTTACGCAACTGGGGAGCAGAGACATTTCCTTTTTTTGTTTTTGTTTGGCCGATCCGAGGAGACGGACAGTGGGAGTCCCTCGATCGGCCACGACTAACACTGTTGCGCCCTAGACACTTCGTTCCCTGTTTATGGGGTACAGGCCGCATAGTGTAGTTAGCTTAGTATAGCTGTGTTAGGGTTAGGGGAAGGGGGGCTTGATCCATAGGCCTACCGCCTAACGGCCTACCCCCCCCCCCCCATTTTTAGAACACGCGTGTAGTTGGCTAAGAGCCCTTATTTTCCCTTGGTTGCAGTGTCACCCCTACGTGTGTAGTGTGCCAGTTTGTAGTGTCACCCCTTCGTGTGTAGTGTGCCAGTTTGTAGTGTCACCCCTTCGTGTGTAGTGTGCCAGTTTGTAGTGTCACCCCTACGTGTGTAGTGTACCAGTTTGTAGTGTCACCCCTACGTGTGCAGTGTACCGCCTGACGAGGGGGGGGGACCTAGCAGGGTGGGGAGACCACCGGGAGCAGGGCCCCTTATAGCCTAGCCTGTAGTCCCAGAGGCAGCCCCACAGTGTCGTTTTATAGGTTTAATCAGTGGCGGCTGGTGCATTTTTCACCAGGGGGGCTATACCATTTTGCCAGCTATACCCCCCCCCCCCCCCCCCCCCCCCCAGTTGGACTTCACGATAGCGACACCCTTCAAGATCGCGACCCCCCCCCCCCCCCCCCCCCCCCCAGTTGGACTTCACGATCGCGACACCCATATATATATATATATATATACCTGCTTGTTTAAATCATTCACGAAAACGATATCAATCACTCAACAAAAATATATATATCGGCATACACTGACAAAAAACACTGACGTGTGTGTGTGTGGTACACTGACGCACACAAATTACGTCTTCCGTGGGGAGCTTTGAAAAGCGCCCCCCCCATATGGGCCAGCCGCCACTGGGTTTAATAGTACTGTATTTTATGAATTATATTGGGAACCCCCTATGTGTTTAATAAAGATTTTTATATTTTTATTCACCGCCTCCGTGCTTGCTTGTTGGAGTGATATTGGAGATCGGTATGGTAGCTAGCCCACTGGAGTGTATCTAGACTTGCCACCCGTTCCTTGAAATACGTATTTGTTACGTAATTGGGAATTAAATGTTGCGTTCCGTATTGAACCAATACGGAACGCAGTTTGTCCCGTATTTTCACAATCTGTCCCATGCACGTCTGTCACACACACACGTGAACACTGAACTAACAATAATGAACAAAATAAAAGACAGGAAATATTAAAAACAGCAAAATATGTTGGCGGGAGGTGCGCAAGACCTTCCGCGGACTCTCCTCTCTGCTCTGCCTCTGTGCCAAATCCTGTCTGTCTGCCTGTCAGCCCGGCCCGGCCCCTTTGCGCTGCCTGTCGTCGTTACGCTCGCTACGTTACGTCATTACGCCGCTCTGTCGCGGCGTGATTTTTAAAAACAAATGCAAGATGTCTTCAGATACGCCACCTCGTCCTCAAAAGAGGAAACACCGACAACAGAAATACAGACGAGAATGGGAAGAGGCAAACCAGTGGCTTGATAGGGTCCCTGATAGACTTGCCACCCGTTCCTTGAAATACGTATTTGTTACGTAATTGGGAATTAAATGTTGCGTTCCGTATTGAACCAATACGGAACGCAGTTTGTCCCGTATTTTCACAATCTGTCCCATGCACGTCTGTCACACACACACGTGAACACTGAACTAACAATAATGAACAAAATAAAGACAGGAAATATTAAAAACAGCAAAATATGTTGGCGGGAGGTGCGCAAGACCTTCCGCGGACTCTCCTCTCTGCTCTGCCTCTGTGCCAAATCCTGTCTGTCTGCCTGTCAGCCCGGCCCGGCCCCTTTGCGCTGCCTGTCGTCGTTACGCTCGCTACGTTACGTCATTACGCCGCTCTGTCGCGGCGTGATTTTTAAAAACAAATGCAAGATGTCTTCAGATACGCCACCTCGTCCTCAAAAGAGGAAACACCGACAACAGAAATACAGACGAGAATGGGAAGAGGCAAACCAGTGGCTTGATAGGGTCCCTGAAGATGACTACAAGGCAAATTGCAAAGCATGTCGCAGAACATTTTCAGTGTCGCACGGTGGGCTGTCTGATGTCAAACAGCACGCAGCCGGGGATCTCCACTCAAGAAATATCAGAACACAAAGGAGCCAAGCACCAGTGTCACAGTTCTTCATAGCTGAAACATCTCCTGAGATTGATTCGGTATGATATGGGACCAGGGGTGGGTAGAGACTCTACCCACCCCTGGTCCCATATCATACCGATATGATTTTAAAGTCTATTAAATAAACGTGTATTTAATATTATCAATATAGAATGAAATGTAACCATAAAGAACATCTCTGATTCAGAATCAGAACTCTTATGTTGTTATGCTAATGCTGCTCATTTGAAATTATTCCTAATAGATTAACAGCAAATAAATACTGTGAATAAATAGGCCTACTGTGAATAAATACGATTGATTGATTGATTGATAAATAAAATAAATAGTGACAACAATATGAAAGTAATAATCTGACATCATCCCATTCCCCCCTCTAGATTACTGCAGCTGAGGTGACACAGGTATACCACACAGTAAAACATAACCTCAGCTACAACAGTGCTGACTGTGGACACAAGCTCAATCAAAAGACTCTATCTGATTCCAAAATGGTGAAGAAGATGACTTTGGGGAGAACAAAGCAAGAGGCACTGGTGAAAGACGTCCTGGCCCCGAAGGCAGTGGGTGATGTTCTCAAGATCTTAACATCACCACCCCTCCCATTCTCCATACAGACCGATGCTTCCAATAAAGGGAACAGGAAGATGTTTCCCCTTGCTGTCCAGTACTTCACTCCAGAGTCTGGTGTCACCAACAAAATGCTGGACTTCATAGAGAATCCAGATGAGTCAGCTGCTGGGATTGTATGCAAGTGACTGCATTCAGTGCTGACAACACAAATGTCAATTATGGTATTCACAACTCTGTTTTCACCAACCTGAAGAGTAAACAAAACGATCTGCTGCGAGGAAACTGCCATGCCCACATAGTGCACAACACAGTGAAGCACGCCCTTGACAAGCTTACTGTAGATGTGGAGAATGTTGTGCTGAAGGTCTATGGCCACTTCTCCATTTCAGCAAAAAGAAGAGAGTCACTCAAAGAATTTTGTGAGTTTTGTGACGTTGAATTCCAAGAGATCCTACGACATGTGACAACCAGGTGGCTCTCCCTCAATCCAGCCATCCATCGGCTGATGCAGACCTGGACTGCACTGAAGTCGTACTTCATCAGTCTAGGAGACGAGTGTCCCAAGCAAGTGCAAGCTTTGTTAAAGCTCAACAGAGACTCAACTGTGGAAGATGAAGACATTGTGGAGATTTACCTTCTTTTCTGCAACAATATACTCTCCCTCTTTGAGGAAGTAGTAAAGAGCCTGGAGAGCAATAGAACCACCTGTGTTGAGTTGTATTCCATCATGGATGAATTCAGGCAAAAGCTCATACAGAGACGAGACGACCAGTTCTATGGGTACCTAACAAGGCAAAAGCTGCAGCGCCTCCTCCCTCATGACGCACACATGGCAAGGGCCGAATTCACTGCATTCCTCAATACAGCCATTTCATATGTTGAGAAATGGTTCGACTTCTCCGAAGAGAACTGGCTCTTCTCACTGCAGCCTCTCTTACTCCAACATGGCAACCTGACCTTTAATCAAATTGAGAAGGTGGCTACCAAACTCAACCTCATCAATAAATTGAAGATGAATGAGCTTTACGATGAGTGCACCACAGCCAATACAATCCTGAGGAGGCTCAGAGAAGAATATTCTGATGCATGGAAGTCCAAGGGTGTGGCTGCGAGGTGGATGGCTGTGTTTAAAGAAGTGGATGTGCCCAACATGCTCTCCATCATGAGACACATCCTGAGCATCCCAGCATCCACTGGATACGTGGAAAGGATCTTCTCCAGAATGACCAACAAGTGGAGTGACTGCAGGAGCAGGTGCTCAGTGGAGCTCATCAGGAGTGAGCTCCTCATTACTCTGAACTTTGAGCAGACCTGTCCAGAGTTCCACACCACAGCTCTGAAAGACAAGGAGCTGCTCAGTGCTGCAAGAAGTAACAAGAAGTACTCCTGGAAGAAGAAGTGAGGAAGAGAGGGGACTGTTTAAACCTGTTCTAACAAAAAAAAGGACATAAAGGAGTTGAGGGAAGCTATGCACTTTATTTTTTATCTGTTTATTAGTTTTATGTTATGCACTTTCTTTAGGCGTATCTTGACTCCACTGGTGGCTCCCAGTTATGAAGCAGAGGGTATGCGGCCAGGTTCAGACTTGGCTCAGGGAGTGATGTTATCAATCTTTTCATTTGTCATTTTGTTCAATCAGATAATCATAACAGGTTCACAAAAGTGTTTCATTTTAAGATGATTCGTAAAAGAGTCCTCAGGCAGGCTTTGTTACAGCTGTTACAGCACTTTATATGCATATAATACAGACTAGCATATGCTCAAGTTCAGCCTAGGTCAGTCTAATCACCCGTAACAAGTTTACAAGTGTGTTTCATTTCATTGTTTTCTGCCTTAAGTTTAATTGTTCCCAAATGTTACACTTAAAGCACATTCTATTGTAGCTTATTTAATTTAGGTGCTGTTCTGTTTCAGTTAACGTGCCCTATGCAGGCAGGCTTTGTTTAATTTACTATGGCTATGCTCAGGTTCAAATGTTACACTTAAAGCACATTCTATTGTAGCTTATTTAATTTAGGTGCTGTTCTCAGGTTCAGGCTAGTTCAGCCTATGCACAGTATGTATTTAAACATACAAGTTTACAAGTTCATTGCTAATAAAGCACTTTAAACTAAGTATGACTACAGTAAATGCTTTCTTGACTACCCCTTCCTTACTGACCACCAAGTGACCCCAGGGCCCAGAGGCTATTATGGTATGTGAAATCATGTCAATTATTTAAATCAAAGCATTTTGGTTCATATAAAAAATAGATATATTTCTATGCATTTCAGGAGTTTCGGACACCCGCGCGGCGTGAGGGGTGTTCCTTATTTATATTTCTGAAAGGTGGCAACCCTAAGTGTATCCTATGTAGCTACCCGCTTGCACTGTGTGGTTGCGTGGGTTAGGACATTCTCCGTGGTGCACTAGTGACCATAACAACAAAGGTGAGGCTTGAGATTATTCAATTTGTCCGCAAGTAAGAATCGTTCGCATGATGGAATTTTTTAGTTTAGGGTAGCCGAAAACGTTGATACACTTTGTAGTAGAATTTCTACTCGGGTGGAAATAAGAATCTTTAAGAGCGGTCCGGATACTAAGTTCAATATCTTTATTGAACAAAAGCATCAAATGAAAGCATCTACTGCAGCAAGATGGAGCCTGCCGTGCCAATTCCCAGACTGGCGACGAGCTCCTTTACCAAACATTATATAGAAAGTAGTATCACAAACCTCTACTACTCCTATTGGTCAAGGTAAACAAACATCTACTACTCCTATTGGTCAAGGTAAACGAACAACAACTTTGTTGTCACGTCACAAGTTTACAAGCACAAACCCCAGGCATTTTACTGTTCCTGGCAACGCCCGTTGGTCGCATGTATATGTGAATCTAAACATGGCTCTTACAATGCATACAGTATCACATAGGGTTTTAGTTTTATACTTAGGGTATAAAAATACACTACATATCCCCTCCCAATACAAAAATGTTTACACAAATTGATATACCTTCAATTGCATCATCATTCTATTTCCCAATTAATAGTGCATGGTTCACATATTGTTTGCATAAAGAGTCATAGCACAAGTCAACTGACAATTTGAAAAACCATATGCGATTGTACTGCATACAGTGTTGTAACATCAACAAACCATCAGTCACTGTTCTTCAGGATTTCCTGTCAAATGAATTGTTCATAAGGTTCATGCATGCTAGTTCAAGCGTTGCAACTCTGATTAAACCCAATTCTGCGAATATTGCATAATGTAGTATTATTACACTCTGGTATCTCAGTAAATATACTCTCTGGTAAATATGTACTTTGGAGTATGGCGCCGTACGAGATGGCTGCCGTGTCCCGAGCTCCCGCACGACGACGCAGTTTTTTGTTATTTCGTCTTTTTATTGCAACTATCTTTGTTCAGGAAGATAGCAGCACGTTCACTTATAACTTTTGCACACTTCTGGAGATCAGATCGACAGTCGCCCGCCGCCTACCGGAGTTTTTTCATTCTTTCGACTCGGACGTCCCGCCCGAAGTCACAGCTGGATTATCTCCGGCCATCTTGGGCTCGATTACACGCAAGCGTCGCAGGAGGAAGGGAGCCGGCGCCCCCCACTACCCACCATTCTACTGGCTAATGTACAGTCTCTGGACAATAAGCTAAGCGAGCTACAGGCTCGTATTCAATTCCACCGGGAAACTAAGGACAACTGTATCATCTGCCTTACGGAGACGTGGATGTCGGAGGGCGTTACCGACTAGCTATCGAGCCGACGGGCTTTTCCGTCCACCGGGCGGACAGAACAAAGGCTCTCTCCGGTAAAGATCGCGGGGGGGGGGGGGGGGGTTTATGTCATGATAAACAGATCTTGGTGCAACCAAAGTCATGTACATCCCCTCAAGTCTTTCTATTCCCCGGACCTGGAGTACCTGATGCTAATGTGCAGTCCATTCTGGCTACCTCGGGAGTTTACAGCGGTAACCGTGACCGCTGGTTCCATTCCCCCACAAGCCAACACGGACAGTTCCTTCAGCGTACGGGCTATCAGCGACCAGGAGTCGGCACACACCCCGAGGCTGGTCTCATCGTGGCGGGGGACTTCAACAAGGAGAACCTGAAGAAGGTTCTCCCGAAGTTCTACCAACACATAACGAGCAACACACGGGGCGAGCGGATCCTCGACCACTGCTACACCCCCTTCCGTGATGGCTACAAGGCCCTCCTCCGCCCAACGTTCGGCCAATCAGACCGCTGCTCCCCGCCTATTGGCTGAGACTGAAGCAGCAACCGGTCGCTGTGAGGGAGGTCCGATGCTGGTCGGACCAATCGGACTCTATGCTGCAGGATTGTTTTGATGGCGCTGACTGGGACATGTTCTGCGTCGCCTCGGACAATAACAATAACAGAGTACGCGTCGTCGGTCACCGGGTTCATCAAGAAGTGCATAGAAGACGTTGTTCCAATGTGAATGTGATCATGAGTGGATGCTCCACCTAAAGGATACCAGCACCACAGATAGACAACGAGCTCTCATTTTAATTATCGTTCTGTAATGTTTTCATGTAAATGACTATATACATTACTATGTATGTCACTTATGGGACCCATAGCACTCCTGAATCATCCCTGGAAGGAGGTTACCCCACTCTGCGTTCCTTCTCAAGATGTTGTTGACGTGGATGGAGGCATACGTTACGCCCCTGTCTCTCAGATGGGAGAAATGATCACAAGAGAAACAATAGTGTTTTGTCACGAAGACATTTACTCAAGTGTTTTGCATCAAATAACAATCAAAAATACAAAAACAGCAATTCACAGAAATTGTACAAAAACACACAAACATGAGATTGCTTTTAAAGTATAAAATATACCCTTTTTACATAATCACATAATCACACACTAAGAATGAATCTGTAACTATATGAAACTACAGGATTCACTAAAGTGCATTGAACACATTACATTAGCAAAATACACATTACATTACATTACATATTGCATACATACACAATAAGATAGACATATTTATCTTTACAGCTTAACAGTCATACTGTAACATGGAGGCTCGAGCGCTCAGCTCCGCTGGGTACCTGTCTCCAATCCAGAACGGACCTAGCTTACACACACATTCCTGTCACACTGCACTTGTCAGTCACAACACGGTTAAACTCATCTAAAACTTGATAATATTTCCCCCAAACTCTCGCGGGCATTCTGGAAATATTAAGGAACAATTACAATTTTTTAGTTCTGTTTCTTCACCGGTAACATACCTTTCAGATGGTGAGAAATTATCACAAGAGTAAAAATTGTGTTTCGTCACAATGATAGACCCGCGAGCCACAAATGTTTTGGTGACAAACAAAAGCAATGGATCTCAGGATCCTAGATCAGACATTTAAATGGATCAAAGGTCAACATTTTATATTGAGCATGTCACAACTTAAGCATTAGTTACCTTCACATTTTAGTATTTAAACCTTTTACGCCTTTTAACTGCATTACTCTTTTGTATAGCATACAATCTTTGCGTGTTTGCCCTGTCGGGCATAGCCCGAAAAAGCAACGTGGCCACTTCTCCTTCCCGCGGACCCACCACCTACGGGAAGAACCGCTGGGGTCGGGTGCACTGCCAGTTAGGAGGCAGTGAAGGCAGGGGGCCTCGACGGACCAACCCCAGCCAACAGAGACTGGCTTTGGGGACGTGGAATGTCACCTCTCTGGGGGGGGAAGGAGCCTGAGCTTGTGCGGGAGGTGGAGCGCTACCAATTAGATCTGGTGGGGCTTACCTCTACGCACAGCACTGGCTCTGGAACTAAACTCCTGGATTGGGGGTTGGACTCTTTCCTTCTCTAGAGTTGCTCAGGGTGTGAGGCGCCGGGCGGGTGTGGGGATACTCACAAGTCCCCGGCTGAGTGCCGCTTTGTTAGAGTTTACCCCGGTGGACGAGAGGGTCGCCTCCCTATGCCTTAGGGCAGTGGTTCCCAACCTTTTTTTTACCGAGGCACCCCTGAAAATATTTCTCGACCCCAAGGCACCCTAAGTTTTTGTAGATTTAAAAACCACTTCAGAGCTTAAACTAAAAACAATAAATACACCATAAATTGGTTTTCAAATGTGTATTTAATTGAATAGAACATTTTATAGAACAAATAATGTATTCACACATAACAAGAACCAGACTAAAAATGTCAACACCATTTCTATGATGAATTCAATATTATAAACAAGCCTACTAAGTAGGCTCTTTTGTTTTGGCGGAAAATAGTAGGCCTACCTGTGTTAAAACACGAATACATATCAATACAGTTATTATTTTACATTTGGATTTCAAAAGAGGCAGGCCTATCACTTAGATTAAATAATAACTTAATAGAATTGGAGGGATGAAACAATGCCCTCTGACCTGACTGTGGTCATGTGACTCATCAACCACATCCCAAATATGAAACATTCTGCATTTCGCTATCCAGATAATACTGATTGACAAAATCATAAATCATACATTTATAAGAAAGGCACACAAATTAACATCCAAACATAAACATTTCTCAGACCGTTACACGGTGCTAGTGCGACACTTGTGCCTGCTTTTGTGAGCAGAGTCTCTTGATGCGTGGGGGGATAGTGGACAGCGCAACGCGGAGGTCCTGCTCCACTGACAGCCGGGTGCGGGTCTTGTTTTTGACATATGCGAGTGAGGAAAACGCCAGCTCGCACAAGTAGGAGGTTGGAAACTGTAAAAGCACCTTGATGGCACTCTCTGAGAGGGATGGATACTCGTGTCCCACAAGCAGCCAAAATATATCCAGACGTAGTTCCCCGTGCTTCAGTTTCAGGGAGCGGTCCATAGATAGCTCTGCGAGTTCATCCTGAGCTCTGCTTTTTAAACTTGTGGCTGATATTAATGACAGAGGATTAAACGGATCCCGGAGCCAATCGAAGTCTTCATTCATAGGAGGGAAATATGACTCAAACCTCTCCTCCAGCACTCTCAGGTGAGCAGCTACAACTTGTAGAAAAAATGCTGTCTTGTGCGCTGGGTCACTGGATGTCAGCGGAAACATTTCAATGTTTTTCTTGGCGACTTTATTTTGCCACAGTCTTAACTTGGATCGGAAACCATTGAGTTTGTCTGTGGCTGTCAGGATATTCTCATTCTTCCCTTGCATTCTGATGTTGAGGTCATTGAGGTGGCTAAAAATATCTGCCAGATATGCAAGCTTAACCCACCACGATTCATCATCCATTTGTTCTTTGTAGGGTAAGTCGTGCTCATTTGCAAATGCAACAAGTTCGTCGCGGAGCTCGTAGACACGGGACAGCACCTTGCCCCGTGACAGCCAGCGGACCTCCGTGTGCAGTAAAAGGCCATGGTGCTCAGCCCCCATCTCATTGCACAATGAGCTGAACATCCGCGACTTCAGCGGACGGGACTTGATGTAGTTCACTATTTTCACAGCTTGTTCTAATACTGCAGTGAGGTCTGGTGGCATAGCTTTGGCGACAAGGGCTTCTCGGTGTAACATGCAGTGGGTTATCTGTACATCGGGATTTACCTGTCTCACTTTATTTACAAAACCTTTCACCCTCCCCGTCATTGAGGCAGCCCCGTCGGTGCAAATGCTGTGGCACATCCCCCAGTTTAGACCCTGTTCTGTCAGGTAATCAGCTGTGGTCTTGTAAATTTCCTCTCCTGTTGCATGTGTGTGTAACTCTTTGCAAAAAAAGAAGTTCTCCTCAATGGATTCTCCGTCAACATATCTCACGTTGGCAATGAGTTGACAGTGGCCACTTATGTCTGTTGAATCATCAACTTGCAGAGCGAATTTGCCACTTCTCTGTATTTTTTCAGTTAGGACAGTTTCTATATCTACTGACATGTCATCGATACGACGTTTGATTGTATTGTTGGATAATGGAATTTTATCGATTTCTTTAGTAGCATCTGGCCCTATCATTACCCTGACAATTTCCTTACATGCCGGTAGAATGAGGTTTTCCGCGATAGTGTGGGCCTTTTTTGCCTTGGCGATTAACTCAGCAACCAAATAGCTGGCCTCTTGTGCTTTGTCAGAGACACGTAGAGACGAAAGCATACGTTGACTCTGCTTCTCATTTTGTGATTTCAGTCTCTGGAAATACTCAATGTCCTTGGAATTATAGGAAGGATGTTTTGTGCTAAAGTGTCTTGCTAGTTTACTTGGCACCATTCCTTCGTTGGATAATTTTTCTCTGCAGATTAGGCATTCTGGCGTCGGGCAGTCAGCATCCCCAGTCCAGGAGAAACCATACCGAAGGTAGCTTTCGCTGTACTGTCTGCTTTTAGACTTCTTTTGCACTGCTGTTCCATCAAGTTCTGTCATCCCGGCCTGTGTTGTTGAGGGCTGGGGTGCTTCTTTATTTATTGTCACTACGTAACGATCCATCTTGTAATTATTTGGCGCGAGGATAAAAAGCTGCTCTTCACGCCGTAAACAATGACGGCTGACGTAAATCATGAGAATTTAAGCAGTTTAATATTTCTAAATCTGAGCAATATATGTTTTATTAGCTTATGAACTCCATTGTACATGTAATAAAATAAAGTGTATATGAAGTGAAGTTTATTAAGTGAGAAAAAAAAAAAAAAAAAAAAAAAAAAAATTAAAAAATGTGGAACATAAAAATACGTTTTTTTGCGGCACACTTGGACAGTGCTCGCGGCACCCCAGTGTGCCGCGGCACACCGGTTGGGAACCACTGCCTTAGGGTCATGGAAGGGAAGACTGTTGTTTGTGCCTATGCACCAAACAACAGTTCGGAATATCCCGCCTTCTTGCACACCCTGGATGGAGTCCTGCATGGGGCTCCTGAGGGGGACTCTATTGTCCTCCTGGGAGACTTCAACGCACACGTGGGTAACGATGGGGAAACTTGGAGGGGCGTGTTGGGTATAAACGGCCTACCTGATCTGAACCGGAGTGGGGCGTTGTTGTGGATTTCTGTGCTAGTCATGGATTGGCCATAACAAACACCTCGCTCTCTATTGACTTTGGATTGTGAGAAGGTCTCCTGGTCGTTTTCTAATAAAAAACGGAAACATGTCTAAAAGCTGTTGTGTGACATGATGAATAATTATTTTTGTTCGGTTCAGCAGTTTGTTAAAATGTAGTTCTGGGTTATTTTGTGTTGGTTGAGTATCCTGTCACAAAGCGGCTTTTAGGCATGTTTCATTATTTTAGTTAGAAGTAAAAAAAAAATAATAAGGCACCTTCCCTCAATGCAAAGAACTAAATGTGCCATAGTTGGGTCTGTGTACTGATCTCTGCCCCCCCCCCCCCCCCCCCATAGGGAGGGGCAAACAGAGTGCCACACACACCTGGGGCAATAGTAACCATAAGACAATAGTCATGTTATTATAACTCTAGTTCTATGATTATGAGACTGAAACATGCCTCAAAGCTGCTTTGTGACAGGATGCTCAACCAACAAGATAAAGAACCCAGAACCAAATTTTTACAAACTCCCGAACCGAAATACATAATTATTTACCTCGTTGGTAGTTCATCATGACACACAACAGCTTTTAGAAATAGTTTCTGTTTTGTATTACAAAACGAAAACGACCAGGAGGCACCGTCTCATATTACAAAGTCAACGTGTGTGTGTGTGTGTTCCCGGTTCTCCCGATGCTAAACTAGCTTCAACACTTGGCTAACTAGCTACTCCTATGCTAACCGTGCTAACATGTGGTGTTAGCCGCCTCGTTATCGCACGTGCATACTCCGTCGAACTTCAGAATAATTCTTCGTGAGACTGGGCCCATAACCTGTTGAGCATAGTAGACTTATATCTTGTGTCTACTTGCGTAGCGGTAAGGTGAATATTCTGAAGAGTTCAAAAGGATCGTACTGTCCAGACAGTTGTCTGTTTAGCCATCCAACTCGGCTTGGTTTATTCACGGAGGAGAAAACACAATGACCGCTCTCTTTGGAGTCATTTTATCAAGAGACAGATGGAGCTGCTTTGCCCATCTTTATATAACTGCGCAACAGCGCCTCCCCCTGGACAACAGTGGTATTCACAGCTACTCACATAAATCAGATACACAGTAGACGTGTACAGATACATGTAGTCATAATATATACATAAGATATGTTATATCTTAACAGTGTGTGTTCATGTTTTGTTGTGTGTGTGTTTTTGCCACCATTGGTGAGGGTTGTGTTTCGCGGCCACAGAATGTCTGATCATGGGGGGGAGGGGGGTAAATAGCTGGGGTCTCGAAAAATCTCTGACCTAAAATTGGGGTCCTTGGCCAAAATACATACATACATACACACACACACACACAGGAGCGTTTCTAGGGTTTCTGGGGGCCCTTCGACATTAAAGAGCGTTTATTACAGAGCCTCGAAATTACAGAGCGGCAATCGAACATGGGGATCAAACATCATGAAGTGCACACACGCAAGTGCCCGTGGCGCTTAAAGTCAAGCCGTGGACTTCTTCGTGTCCCACGTGACACACAGCACAGCACCATCGGCTGGCAGTCCAATACGCTCAGTACGTTCATGTTCACAATACTCACCAATGGAAAGCTTCATCCTTCCAAGAAACAGGTTCAGCTTTGTGACCGGATGCTCAACAACAACAAATAACCCAGAACTACATTTGAACAAACTGCAGAAACCGAAACAAATAGTTATTTACCTTGTTGGTTCATCATCACAACAGCTTTTAGACATGTTTCCGTTTTTATTAGAAAACTACCAGGAGACCTTCTCACAATACAAAGTCAATAGAGAGCGATAAAATGTCCCCCACCCCCCTCCCCCCCCGTGGAAAACGATGAAATAGGCACTTTCAAACTTATACCGGTACATATATATATATATATATATATATATATATATATATATATATATATATATATATATATATATATATATATATATATACATATATATATATATACATATATATATATATACATATATATATATATGGTTGGGGGGGCACGCCCCCCCAACCATAGTTCCCCAGGTGAATTATGTAACACCACAATATCAAATATTTAGCACATTTAACCAGTGACACAAACGGCACTATGCTAGCTTATACTGTACATGAAAGAAAATAACGACGGTTGGTATGTTAACTCAATCAGGAAATATCACGTTAACCTCTTCCAATCAATCACTGAACACAGCCGAATTTGCGATCTATTTAACAGGTGAAACGATAAACTGCGGGCACTTACTTTTATATCATTGACTTCTAACAATCTGAATCTTACAGAATGGATCCCACATAAATGAAATAATTATTCAAGTTAACTTTCAACGAGTGTCTAACGGACTGAACTTCAACTCTCTCTAACGTACTATCTTCAGACTCGCGAGTCGCGTGCCGCACATAAGACAACCGGCGTCTTAAAGGGACAGTCTCCTAAATCTTGCTCCGCTTGCTCCATTGCTCAGGCGCCCATGTGCATGGACTGAACCATGCAATGAATGAAGGGAGGGGTGCTCATTCTGTCAAACAGAGCACAACTGTTAACAAGCACCTGTTTGTTTCTTTTGTGACGTTTTTTTTAATACAGGCAATTATACTTTTGAGTCATCTACATTAACTTACTTTAGGATAATAATAAAACCATATTAATAAAAAGATAATAATAGTGCCCCCCAGTGCTGGGCCCTTGGAATCATCCTAACCTCCCCCCCAGCTTCTGACCGGTCCCAGTTTCTAGGGTTTCTGGGGGCCTTAAAGAAACGCTTAAAGAGCGTTTATTACAGATCCTCGAGATTACAGAGCAGCTATCGACCATGGGGGGGGGGGGGGGGGGGTGATCAAACATCATGAAGTGGGGGGATCATACTAGACAGTTTAGACAGTTTAGTCTAATAGACTGAATAACTATATTTTCCTCGGTTGTTTTCCCATGTCAATTCTACACACAGTCTACAAAATATTTCTTAAAAACAAATAAATAAATCCATGCTTCTTGAAAGGTGCTTAGTAGAGACCAAGATGTCCTTGTTCAGTTGGTCGATTACGATGCTGATCTTCTCCTCCTCGGTCTCCTGTCCGCCCACCTTACCGGGAGCGACACCTTTGGTCATGTGCAGCATCTCACCAACTGGAAAACAATGTTTAAAACAACACCACACCCGGTCATTTGGGACATGTTGGGATCCAAAGTAGGAAATATATTAAGTTTAACAACATGTTATTTATTTTGCATATTCATTTACCAAACACATCCTTCTAATACACTTGTTTTGGCATATACAATTGCTTGATTGAATTTGTTTATTTTAGTTTAGGGTAGCCGAAGACGACGATACACTTAAAAGAACCTATCTTAACATTCTTAAGATCTTACGTGACAAAACAGCCGAATACCTAATATTACCATTCTTCTGCTTACGTCTGCATCGTCTCAAATTGTATTTAATTTAACTTTAATAATGTTATTTTCTGCAAGTGTTCCTGACGTGTGTTCTGTATTGTGGAGGTTTCTGTACAGTTGGGTGTGCTTCGAGTTCAGTGAGTGCAGGATGTTGTTAAGATTATGCTTACGGGCAACGTGAGGCTGCTTTAACCAGCCACCAACCACATGCAGTCCACATACGAATGTGCATAACTGTTTACTTGTTTATTACATACAAAAACGAAATAAGTAAAACAGATTATTCATTTGACAGTGTGGATGGATGGACATGTGTTACTATAGTCAGTGTAGAGTGAACAATACTTACTTGCTGATCTCAGTTGAGCCTTCTTCTCAGCTCTCCTGTTCCCAGTCTGCAGGTCAGCCAGGGTCTGCCTGTAGCCGATCACCAGCTCCAGTCTTATGCTCTGGTACTCGTGCTCCTCCAGCCGACGCTGCTCCTGGGCTTCCCTGTGCTGGAACTCCCCAGCAATCATGTCGCCGAGGATGTCACCCATGCAGACAAGAGGATCGGAGTTCCCTGAAAATATTGACAGTTTGAGCTTGATATTTAGAAAAATGCAATTTTAGTCAATTTTTGTACGTTGTATGTTCACAATACTCACAGAAATGCGGTTGGTAAGTGAGCCGCTGTTTGTGTAGCCGTGGTTAGCCCGTGGTACGGGTAGACGGCTGCACTATAGTAGTATAGTATAGTATACAGTGCGCGTACTGTACAGGGCGCGTCTACTACGGTGTAGTCAGTGTTGTGCACGGGGGCGTGTTGGAACTTTTCGCTATATTGCCCACGCGTGGGCGTGGCTGCACAGACGTAGACGCGCCCCCCCCGCGCGATAAGCGGGGGGGCGTGTCGGACACGTCCGAGGCACGCCCACGCCCACGCGCCGTTGTAGAAAACGGCATGTCGCGCGGGGGGGGCGCGTCTACGTCTGTGCAGCGTCTACGTCTGTGCAGACGTAGACGCGCCCCCCCCGCGCGACAAGCGGGGGGGCGTGTCGGACACGTCCGAGGCGTGGGCGTGGCTGCACAACACTGACTACACCGTAGTTGTAGTTGTGCAGCCACGCCCACGGGGGCGTGTCGGACACGCGTGGGCGTGGCTGCACAGACGTAGACGCGCCCCCCCCGCGCGATAAGCGGGGGGGCGTGTCGGACACGCCCGTGGGCGTGGCTGCACAACTACAACTAGTCAGTGTTGTGCAGCCACGCCCACGGGCGTGTCCGACACGCCCCCCGCTTATCGCGCGGGGGGGGCGCGTCTACGTCTGTGCAGCCACGCCCACGCGTGTCCGACACGCCCCCGTGGGCGTGGCTGCACAACTACAACTACGGTGTAGTCAGTGTTGTGCAGCCACGCCCACGCCTCGGACGTGTCCGACACGCCCCCCCGCTTGTCGCGCGGGGGGCGCCCTGTACAGTACGCGCACTGTATACTATACTACTATAGTGCAGCCGTCTACCCGTACCACGGGCTAATGCAAGTCACGTAGGCTATTGTAAAGATTCTAATGTCCAGACAATCCTAATTAAACAGTTTACTATAAGAATAATGAATAATGATTCAGCATCCAAGCACAAACTACACATGTGTTACGTTGCAAGCACCACGAGAAACGCGTTTCTACGGTTTCTGGGGGCCCTTCGACATTAAAGAGCGTTTATTACAGATCCTCGAGATTACAGAGTAGCAATCGAACACGGGGGGGGGGGGGGGGTGATCAAACATCATGAAGTCCATGGGGGGGGGGGGGGGGGATCAAACATCATGAAGTCCATGGGGGGGGGGGGGGGTGATCAAACATCATGAAGTCCATGGGGGGGGTGATCAAACATCATGAAGTCCATGGGGGGGGGGGGTGATCAAACATCATGAAGTCCATGGGGGGGGGGGGGGGGGGTGATCAAACATCATGAAGTCCATGGGGGGGGGGGGGGACATCTTAGTAGAGAGGGGGACATCTTAGTAGACATCTTAGTAGAGACCAAGATGTCCTTGTTCAGTTGGTCGATTAGGATGCTGATCTTCTCCTCCTCGGTCTCCTGTCCGCCCACCTTACCGGGAGCGACACCTTTGGTCATGTGCAGCATCTCACCAACTGGAAAACAATGTTTAAAACAACACCACACCCGGTCATTTGGGACATGTTGGGATCCAAAGTAGGAAATATATTAAGTTTAACAACATGTTATTTATTTTGCATATTCATTTACCAAACACATCCTTCTAATACACTTGTTTTGACATATACAATTGCTTGTATACGCCCACGGGGGCGTGTCGGACACGCGTGGGCGTATACAAGCAATTGTATATGTCAAAACAAGTGTATTGCTTGTATACGCCCACGCGTGTCCGACACGCCCCCGTGGGCGTATACAAGCAATTGTATATGTCAAAACAAGTGTATTAGAAGGATGTGTTTGGTAATGAATATGCAAAATAAATAACAGCTGCACAGACGTAGACGCGCCCCCCCCGCGCGCGACATGCCGTTTTCTACAACGGCATGTAATTGTATTTATTATTCCACTGTCAGTGACTACGACGTAGTAGACGACCCGCGTAGTAGTCACCAGGTTTCTACTTAGTGGTGACACTGTTTTCGACCGTTCCTGCCGCGCTAATGAGTAACACTGTGCAATATCAACTGAACCAGTGACCTTTGGGTTGTGAGGCGACCGCTCTACCTCCTGAGCTATACTGCCGCCCCAAAGAGAATGACTGTATATCTATGAATATAGAGTAAAAACAATCCAAAGACAGCAAGACTGAATCCATTCACAATAATTGTATTTATTATTCCACTATTTTTCACCACTTTGAAACGGCAGGTGGGAAATTATCTAAATGCACTTAATTAGTGTGTTTTTATACCCTTATTATAATCTAAAACACTGTAAAACACTGGCATAGTGGTTGAACATCACTGGGCTACTGTACAGTGGGCGGCCCCTCTGAGTGAATTCAGTGGACAGTTTAGTCAAAATTAGACTAAACTGTCTACTATGATCCTAATGTCATAAAGGTTTAAAACAACACCACACCCGGTCATTTGGGACATGTTGGGATCCAAAGTAGGAAATATATAAAGATAATGTCGCGTGTTTGATGTGTACCTTTTGCGTTTCAGAGGAGGTGATGGAGCAAACCGACCAGGAGATGGCGACCTGGAGCTCTGAGGGCGGGGCAGCGTACGCAACGCCAGGTGCCCCTGATCAGCTGATGAGCTCCAAGCCAGGTGGCAATCAACACGTCCGGAGCCGGGACTAAAAGGAGCTTGGAAATGGTTGTACGGGGAAGAACGAGCCACGACAACACGTCGAGCGGACCACGGATCGCCGACGCCTCGCACGGGGAACAGCAGCCTGGTTGGACCGACCGCGGATCGCCGACGCCTCGCACGGGGAATAGCAGCCTGTGTGGACCGACCAGTTAACACACTGCCGACCGCAAACGTTGCAGTACGGGTGAGCTGTCGTTGCGGGCTTACCGTACCAGTGGAGAGGACGCTTGAGAGCGCGCCAGGTTAGCCTGACGCAAGGTATCCCCACTGGGGGTTTGTTTTTACGCAACTGGGGACCATTCACGATCGCGACACCATATATATATATATATATATATATATATATATATATATATATATATATATACCTACCTGCTTGTTTAAATTATTCACGAAAACGATATAAATCACTCAACAAAAAAATAT
>CM051004.1:28346713-28354213 GCA_027704905.1 Muraenolepis orangiensis
ACTGACTGTAGGACCGTGTCCCGTCTAATCTCTAGTGTCCTGCTCTTCTTCTACTTGTTTCAAGGCCTCTGAGTAAGAGCCATTTGGACCACTACAATGGGGAAGTAGAGCCGTCTGCAGAAGTGTCTGAATGTGACCTTTAACCTCCAGTCCAGTGCATCTCCACGAGGCGTGGTGGAGGTAGGAGGAACTCAGGGCTCCACTCAGCATGAAGGCTCTGCTCCTTGGATGTACTGAGGGGGGACACGGGGGGTAGACTGATCCTCACTAGGTCCCTCTTTGATATATATATATACACACACCTGCAGCCATGTTGCTAGATCTATGTTTATATATAGATATATATATATCTCTACATACAGTTTATCTCTAAACATATATTTATTTGTAATTGTGTGTGATTTATTATCTATCTATCTATCTATAGATAGATTTGATCTATCTATAGATAGATAGATAGATTAGGGTTAGATCTAAATATATATAGATCTATGGATCTATATGTAATTCTATATATCTATATATGAACTTGTAACTGCTTGTGATTTCTAATAAGAGGAGGACAGATCTCTCTGGGGTCTCTAGAACATTCTTTATTTCATGATGATCTCCAAAAAACAAAAATACATCAAACACACAACCACACACACAGTGAGACAATGGTGTGTGTGTGTGTGAGTGTGTGTGAGTGTGTGTGTGTGTGTGTGTGTGTGTGTGTGTGTGACACACAGAAAGATAAAGTGTTACTTTCAAGAATCTTGTGAAAATAAGTGATATATGAGAATATGAGTGACAGATGTATACATATATATATACATATATACACACATATCTATCTATAGATCTATATGGGTCATACATGGACAAGAGCGTAGTACATTATTTGCTGCAAACAAACAAACAAACAAACAGTTAAAGTGAATTCCCCCCGCATCTCTCCAGCATCTTTAGAACAAAAAACATATATTCCTTCATGCCTTCTTCCAAGCCTTCTCCTCTCTCAGGGGCCCACATCCCGCCCATATCCGGTCCAAATCATACCCATATCGGTCCAAATCCCGCCCACATCCGGTACACATCCCGTCCACATCCGGTACACATCCCGCCCATATCTGGTCCACATCCCGCCCATATCTGGTCCACATCCCGCCCACATCAAGTCCAAATCCCGCCCACATCTGGTCCAAATCCCGCCCACATCCGGTTCAAATCCCGCCCACATCCAGTAAACATCCCGCCCACATCCGGTACACATCCCGCCCACATCCGGTCCAAATCCCACCCACATCCGGTCAATATCCCGCCCACATCCGGTACACATCCTGCCCATATCCGGTCCAAATCCCACCCACATCCGGTCCAAATCCCACCCACATCCGGTCAAAATCCCGCCCACATCCGGTCCAAATCCCGCCTGTGTAATTATATAAATGTGTGTTTGTGAAAGTGTGTGTGTGTGTGTGTGTGTGTGTGTGTGTGTGTTCTGTGTGTGTGTGTGTGTGTGTGTGTGTGTGTGTTCTATGTGTGTGTGTGTGTGTTTCTATGTGTGTGTATATATTTTTATACATACACATTTATTTCTGAGTGTGTGTTTGTGTGCATGTGTTTGTTTGTGTTTCTATATGTTTGTGTGTGTGTGTGTGTGTGTATTTCTATGTGTGTGTGTGAGTGTGTATTTCTATGTGTGTGTGTGTGTGTGTGTGTGAGTGTGTATTTCTATGTGTGTGTGTGAGTGTGTATTTCTATGTGTGTGTGTGTGTATTTCTATGTGAGTGTGTGAGGGTGAGTGTCTATTTCTATGTGTGTGTGTGTGTGTGAGTGTGTATTTCAATGTGTGTGTGTGAGTGTGTATTTCTATGTGTGTGTGTGTGTGTGTGTGTGAGTGTGTATTTCTATGTGTGTGTGTGAGTGTGTATTTCTATGTGTGTGTGTGTGTATTTCTATGTGAGTGTGTGAGGGTGAGTGTCTATTTCTATGTGTGTGTGTGTGTGTGTATTTCTATGTGTGTGTGTGTGTATTTCTGTGTGTGTGTGTGTATTTCTATGTGTGTGTGTGTGTGTGTATTTCTGTGTGTGTGTGTGTATTTCTGTGTGTGTGTATTTCTATGTGTGTGTGTGTGTATTTCTATGTGTGTGTGTATTTCTATGTGAGTGTGTGAATGTGTATTTCTATGTGTGTGTGTGAGTGTGTATTTCTATGTGTGTGTGTGTGTACTTCTGTGTGTGTGTGTGTATTTCTATGTGTGTGTGTGTGTGTGTATTTCTGTGTGTGTGTGTGTGTGTATTTCTGTGTGTGTGTATTTCTATGTGTGTGTGTGTGTGTATTTCTATGTGTGTGTGTGTGTGTATTTCTATGTGTGTGTGTGTGTATTTCAATGTGTGTGTGTGTGTATTTCTATGTGTGTGTGTGTGTATTTCTGTGTGTGTTGCTACAAGCGACACAGAGACACTGAGGAACCTTCTCCCCCCCATAACCCAAACCCAGGGAGGAGGTCCTCCTGGGTGAATGTGGACTGGAAGGTGTGGATGAGTGTCAGTGTGTCTGAGGACCCTCCTCCATCTGGGGACACTCTGTAGAAGGAGAGAGAGCCAGCAGGTCGGTCCACATACACTCCTACTCTGTTAGAGGGGAGGAGACGTATGACTGTTCTACTACCGTTGTGCCGGACAGAGTAACCATCATCATGACAAACAAGACACCAGGACTTGTTGTTTCCTCCAAGCCCGCTGTCTTTACCCCATCCTCTCCTAGTGATTCCTCTGTATGTCACTCCTATACAAACACCTCCTCCTTTCCTCTCCATCTCCACCTCCCAGTAACAGCGGTCAGTCAGACCCTCTCTACACAACACCTGGGGCCAGTAGTCAAATCTCTCCAGGTGATCAGGATACTTCCTCTCTCCAACCCCCGTCACCTTCCTGTTGTCCTCAGACAGAGAGAGGTATCTGCAGGCTGTGTTTGGGTCCAGTGTGAGTTCGCACTCATCTGATGGGAGAGAAGGAAAGACATGATGAGTCTACACAGAAACACTACATATAAAATACACATACAAGTATCAGCTACAACTTTTTTTTTCCCATCCAACACCCCCCCCACCCAGCCACCCCCCCCCCCCCCCCCCGCAGTGGGTGCCTTGCGGCCCCTCCCCTACGCCACTGTGTGTGAGTTAGTGATGTGTCGGTCGTGAACGAGCCGGCTCTTTGTAGTGAACGGGAGCCGGCTCTTTTAAGTGAACGGCGGGAGTCGGCTCTTTGTAGTGAACGGCGGGAGCCGGCTCTTTTTAGTGAACGAGAGCCGG
The DNA here is from genome assembly GCA_027704905.1 of Muraenolepis orangiensis. Lineage (NCBI taxonomy): Eukaryota > Metazoa > Chordata > Actinopteri > Gadiformes > Muraenolepididae > Muraenolepis > Muraenolepis orangiensis. Next base: position 28,350,012 of record CM051004.1, read on the forward strand.
CTCTTTATAGTGAACGAGAGCCGGCTCTTTTTAGTGAACGGGAGCCGGCTCTTTTTAGTGAACGGGAGCCGGCTGGCACCGCCAACGAGCCGTTATTGATTAGTTGCGGGTGCTCCGCGTACTGCAGTGACTGGATGTCACTGTCATGACTGCATGTCATGCTGTGCATCACGTGAGGAGCAGTGGCGTTGCGCAATATTTGGGGGCTCCCCCGCAGGTCGGACCATGGGGCCCCGCCCCCTCCCTAAATCAATAAGAGTGACATGGGACAGACATCGCGCCCACTTTTTTAAATGTTAATTTTTTCAGGCATCTTTAGTAACCAGTAGAGGTCAGTAGGAGCTCATGTGTTCACTGTTGTACGGGGTTGTCACGATCGTGAAGTCCAACGGGGGGGGGGGGGCTGCAGTGTACTAGGCATATGGGTACTCGGAAAAGCATATTATGTTGCGCAAATTATTTTAAAATCATATTTTACACATATTTCTGGGTGCATTCCATATTTTAAACACACACATATTGACAATTTATATATATATATTTTATTATTTTAATTTTTTTAGATTTTGTTTGTGCGTGTGCGTGTATATTTTGTTTGTGCGCCCCCTATGGGCCAGCCGCCACTGCTGATAGCTGAACAGAGGGAGGGGTGACACTTCACACGGTGAAGTGTCCGTTTGCGCCGTGCTAATAAGATGAGTGAAAGTAGGAAAAGAAGCAGCATTTGGCTGCATTTTAACAATTGTGCAAACACAAAGGCAGAATGCAGCATTGTCAACATGAAGCTCTCATATAGAGCAGCTCCACAAACCACCTCCACAGCCACTTGAGAACTGAGCATCCAACAGTTCAGTTGGAAGTCAAAAGGCAGACTGCCTGCTTCTGCCAGTGGTCTACTCCACCTGTTGCTGCTGCAGCTACAGGATCTACCCCCCATGCGTCAGGTACCCAAACACCAACAGCTACACAGACCTCAATAAGACAATGGATATCAAAGGCAATGAATGACCCCAGCTAGACACAACATAGTGGATGAAGAATTGGCCAAAATGATTGCAAGTGATTTCCAACCATTTTCCATTGTGGAGGACAAGGGATTCCTTCACACAGGCTCTCAATCCAATGTATGTTCTGAAACAGGGCAGATAATAACGGAGAGAAGAAACCGGATCAACCCTCTAAGCTGAGGCACTTGGTCTTCCTCAATGCCAATCTGCCCTGAAAAGAAGAAGAACAGGTTACCGTTTGATAGTTGACCGTGGGAAGTTCATTAGAGACTGTTTGATACTGCTGTTTTGCACATTACAATACATTTATTTTTAATATGTTTTTTTATGATAGAGACTGTTATTTGCTGCAGTTTTGAGCATTGCAATATATTTATTTTCATGATGTTATTTATTTATGATCATTTATATTTTTTAAGATTTGATGTCAGCTGTTGCTGTCTTTTGTTCTATATTTTATACTGAAATAGAGCCCTGCTGTTTTGTTAGGGCTTTTTGTTTAAATAAAAATGTCAAATATACAAAAATACAGTAGCTGTCCTTATTTTAAATGTCTATGCTTAAGTTGTTCTAGGTGTTGCTATCTGCTATGTGTAGCCTGGTTCTACAAGCAGGTCAGGTCATTCATTGGGTGCTATCAGAGGTACAAGGGTCTGGAAATGCAATGAAAACAATTGGCCACAGCTAATCATTTATATTAAAATGTTTTACTTTTGAATACTTCAGTACAAAGGATGTATTGAATAATTTAAGTGATATATGTGTACACATATAAATAATTAGTCAAAATAGGGCTCAATTTGATTGAATTATAAAAGGTATATGTGGTAAAATAGAAGAGCCGTTTGGGAGCCGAAAGAGCCGGCTCTTCTTGGTGAGCCGAGCCAAATGAGCCGGCTCACTCAAAAGAGCCAGAATTCCCATCACTAGTGTGAGTGGTGTCAGTATGAGAGCACGACAGGGCGTCTAATTGTGATGCGGCCCAAGAGCTAATCACTAAAATGCCTGCGATGCAGTGAACCAATCACCTTCGAGGGGGGAAAACCCTATCAAGCACTATCTGAGTTGACCATCTGAGTTCAAACCTAAAATGGCAGGGAAAAAATGCACAGCTAAGCGAAAATATGAAGACGACCATAGGACGTTTTTAGTAGAGTGGGAGAGTTCATCTTTTTTTATAGAACGCAATTGCAAGCCATTTTGCCTTCTATGCCAGACGTCATTAGCCCATTTCAAGGCTTCACATCTTCAGCGCCATTTCCCCTCACTCCATGCTCACTCCATCCACCAGGAATTCACTAAAGGTGTTGAACTTCACAAGCAGAAGTTAAACACCTTGAAAAGTCAGGCGGAAAAGCAGACACAGTTTTTCCAAAAAAGAAGGAACCACTCGGAGACCGTAACGCTTGCATCATATCAAGTTGCTTGGAACATAGCACGAGCTAAAAAGCCCTACAATGAAGGGGAGTTTGTTAAAACATGCCTCAGGGACGTGGTTGAAATCTTGTTTCCAGAAAACCAAAAACTGAAACAAGGTGGAGGATTGTTCAAGGCAAGGAATGTCAGAAGTCCCACTCATTTCATTTAAAGAAGCAACATGCGTAGGAAGATAAAAAACTTGTTCACATTTAGTTTACTGAGAGTTTGTGTGAGAGTGCACACAATGTTCATTGTTGATAATAACTGGCCTCTGAATACTAGTAGGAGAGGTTTAATTCAATTTCTGTCAATATTATGGTGTGTGACATTTACAATAAATCTGTCAGAGCAGAGCTATGTGTGTCTGTCTGTGTGAGGGTGTGTGTGTCTTTGGGAGGGAGGATCTTGAGTGTGTGTGTAAAGTTCTAGATGTTCATTCGTCTGTGTGAGAGAGAGAGGGGAGGAAGAGAGTGAGGGAGCACAGAGAAAGGCTGAGAACAGAAGAGAGAAGGAGAGGGGGGGGGGCATCTGTGACTGTGTGTATGATGTGGCTCTTTTTACAGTAACATAGTAACATGTTTGGCTCTTAACCTCTGACTGGTTGGCCACCCCTGATGTATGTTATCAATATATTGATATATTGATAAGATACATGATGTCCACCATCATGTTGATTCCCAGTAGGATGTCACCTCCTGCTGTGTGGATGGACATCTGAAGAGTTAGTGTGTTGTTGTGATGACTCAAACTAAACAGACACTTACACTTCTTTAGAGTCGACCTCCGGACAGGCAGCTTCTCCATCTCCATGTCCAGCGTCTCCTTCAGCTGATCCAGGGATCTCCTCAATGTCCCTGCGTATGACGGAGGAGGGACCTCCACCCTGGTCCAGTCCCTGGTGTTTGGAGGATTCTTCAGGGAACTGAAGCTCTGGAGGAAGTGGAGGTGGTCTTCAGTGTGTGAGAGCTGCTTCACCTCTGAGCTCCTATTGGTCAGATCTTTAACTTCCCGCTTCAGCTCTTTGATGAGGTCTTCAGCTTGTCTCTCTATGGATTTCAGTTTCTCTTGAACCGTTTGGTTGAGATCGTCCCGACACTTTTCAATGCAGCGCATCAGAGCGGCGAGGACCTGCTCACCGTCGGCTAGCTCTCGGTCTGCGTCTGCTCTGCTGAGCTTCACTGCGTCTATGATCTCCTGAATCTTTAATTTTCTCTCGTGGATCATCTGCTGAACATCAGACTCTATCTTCCCCAGCTGGGCCATCTTCAGCTCATATTCCTCCTTCAGAGGTACAACAGGATGGGACCTGTGGTCCGTCTCTGTACAGAACTGACACACACACATCTGTTCAGTCTGGCAGAAGAGCTCCAGAAGTTGATAATTATGTTTCTTACACATCCTGTCTTCCAGACGGTCCTGAGGCTCCACCAGCTTATGTTTCTTCAGAACTGCGACTCTCTGATGTGGCTCCAGGTGGGAGTGGCAGAAGGACATAAGACACACTAGGCAGGACTTGACAGCCTTCAGCTGGGTCCCGGTACAGACGTCACAGGGAACTTCTCCTGGTTCAACGCAAGACTGCTCATTGACCGGTACGGACCGTCTAAACTGATCAACCATCTCTGATAAGAGATAATTGACTCCTAGATCGGGTCTTGTGTGGAACAGCTTGTTGCAAACAGGACATTTGAACTGGACCTTGTCATCCCAGAACGTGGTGATACAGGCTCTACAGAAGTTGTGTCCACATGGTGTGGAAACTGGACTCTTGAACAC
>CM051004.1:28356713-28371713 GCA_027704905.1 Muraenolepis orangiensis
CTTACCTGTAAATACATACCTATTATGATGCTCATATCCCACTTAATACCTAGTAGACTGTCTTTTAAGCTGTACATTTAAACTATAAATGATATTACCTGCACTTTACTGCAACATTTGCACTCTGGTTAGATGCTAAATCATTTGATCATCTAAGGCAGGGGTGTCAAACTCAAATACACAGTGGGCCGAAATTAAGAAATTGCTACAAGTCAAGGGCCGGACGGGTTCAACGTTTATTGAAAACTTATTGAAACAACCTTATTGCACATATTGAACCTGGAACTAACAAGGCCTATAGATTATTGCCTATAAAACAACATTAATTATGAAATAAATGAAAGAAAATTATAAATAAATAAAAAAAGAACATTTTCTACAGGCAAACAACAGCCAGAAGTATTTACTTCAAAGAAAAATCAAATGTCCTGTAGTAGCAAGAGAACAAAATGCAAATATTAAACTGCATTAAAAACTGAAACTGTGTCAAAGCACCGTTTGCTGCTCTGTGATGCTCACTTGTCTGAGCCAGATACTTGGTGTCTTATCTTGGTTACAAGTTCATCAATGTCTGGGGTCAGGCTCTGAGCTGAGGAAATCCTCAGGATTGAGTGAAGGTGTTCATCAGTAAGACGAGTCCTGTGTGAAGTTTTGTTTATCTTCATCAAAGAGAACAGCTGTTCACACAAGTATGTGCTGCCAAACATAGAGAGCGTTTGAGCAGCCTGGGAGCGTAGATGGGGCATTGTGTCGGGGATGAAACGTGGAAACTCTGCAGCGCCCACAGACTCATATTTTGCCTTCAGTGTGTCACTACATTGGAGCTCGATCAGCTCCATTTGCAGGTTTGATGGTGCGCTTTCCACGTCAGCTGCAAATGGATTACTGAGCAGTTCAAACCTGCCGAGTTTTTCAGTAAACTGTCTAGTTGGGAAAACAGCGGCAGCGACCTGCTCTTTCATTGTTTGGCAGTGCGGGAAATGGCTCAAGTTTTCCTGAAGAATCTGCGTCTCCCACAGGCGCAGCTTGGTTTTAAAAGCCCTCACTGTAGCGTACATGTCAGTGATGACACGGCCCCGCCCCTGAAGCTGCAGGTTTAGCGCATTCAGGTGGCTCGTGATGTCACACAGAAACGCTACTTCACACAGAAACTTTTTATTTCGGAGCTCTGATGTGTCTTTCCCTTTGCTTTCCATGAACTCACAGATCTCCTCACGCAACTCGAAAAATCTTTCCAGCACCTTTCCCTGGCTTAGCCATCGCACCTCTGTGTGATAGGGCAAGTCACCATAGTCCGAATTTAACTCCGCCAGAAAAGACTTGAACTGGCGGTGATTTAAACCTCTGGCTCTGATAAAGTTAACCGCTCGTGTTATGATGCTCATTACATGTTCCATTTTCAAGGCTTTGCCACACAACAATTCCTGGTGTATGATGCAGTGATAAGCTGTCAGCTCACTTGTGACGTTTTCATCCTGCATCTTTTCTCGGATCCTCCCCACCAATCCACTCTTTTGACCGCTGTATTTGTCGTGGTGCTTCGTTTCATAGTGTCTTTTTATGTTGTATTCTTTCATTACAGCCACACTGTCTCCGCACAGAAGACACACAGCTTTGCCCTTTACATCAGCGAACATGTACTGTGCCTCCCACCTGTCTTGAAAACCCCTGTTTTCAAAGTCCACCTTTCGTTTAGCCATTTTGTTGGGAGAGGGATGAAAGTGTGCTGATGAACGAGTGGGGGCGCTTGTGATTGACGCGGGCCTGTGATTGACGTGCCGACGCACGGGCAGTGCATTATGGGATTTGTAGTATTATGGTGGCGCGTATGATATACCAGCGGGCCAGCTCTAATAGTAAATAGATTTTGACATGCGGGCCAAAGAGAATTCATTCACGGGCCGGATGTGGCCCGCGGGCCTTGAGTTTGACACATGTGATCTAAGGGGTCAAACACAGAGAGACTGACAGGAACAGGAAGTGGTCCGTTTGTAAGATACCAGCGGGTTGAAGACAGGTCAATGTGGCTTGACCTTAAGGTAGTTAATTATTCATTATTTTAGCTGTACTGTGCTGTGAGATGACAAAACATTTCAATCTAATCTAATCTAATCTTTCTGTGGACTTTGTGGACTCATTCCAGTCACTGCACTGTATTCATGATGCTGCTGCACTACTGGCACTTTAAAATGCTTTTTAAATGCTTTGTGCACAATTCAAAACATGTTCATATCATCAGTCACTCTATTGATCTTTTTATTGGTCTTTATTTTTGTATACAGTATTTATATTTGTTATAGTATAGTTATAGTATAGAGCAGGGGTACTCAACTTCAGAGCCAAGAGGGCCACATGTAAACCACAACAGGTGCAAAGGGCCACAGATTATTATTAACATATATTTGTACCATTTTATTCGCTGTATTTACTACTGCTGTTTATTATGCTGTCTTGCTTGTCATTTTTAATGCATTCCAAAGCATCATGGAATATTTAACTAATATTCTCAATTTGAGTAACAAATGTAGAGTCAAGTGTTGGTCAAGCTGATGTTTTATTAACACTGGAGTGAATAGCTTTGCATTGAGGACATTGATAACGTTACTTATTCCTAGTGAGAGCTCTGAGTCTGCATTTCACAAATATTAATAACAATAACAATATAACAAACAGTTGTTACTTATTCTCTTAGTGAGAGTCTCTGAGTCTGCATTCTTTTCAGATCAGTACTTTCAGATCTGGTTGTTGCTCAGTTGTAGCTGCTCTGAGATAGTCTGCCAAATGTCTGTCAATTAGACGGAACGCTGCTTTGATTTATTATTCCCATGGCGGAGAAGGAGCTTTCACACACATAAGTAGATCCAAAGCAGGTCAGGATTTATTTTTATTTTTATTTTTTTGGTTAATTATAATTATTATGCATTCATAACCAGGCATGTCGGGGGCCACAAAATAAGCGTCTGCGGGCCGGATGCGGCCCGCGGGCCGCCTGTTGAGTAAGTCTGGTGTAGATCATACCTTTAATGTAATGTTGATATAATGAATGTGTTTTAGTCACTGTTTGAACATAGAACTAAGCAGGCCTATTTGGCTCCAATCTAGTATGGGGAGAACTTAAGAGCTTTATCCCCCAGGCTATCACTAGAACACGGTACAAGGTGGAACCTCCTACTCACAAAGAATGGAAATATATCATATCATTTATAGAATGGGACAAAAGCACACGTCCACTGAGACAAGAATCACCATTTGAAGACAAATGGGAGAAATGGACAACGATTACTAACTGACTTGGTCCAACTGAAATAACCAATGGACAAATGAGAATGGGCCTCCAAACTGCTTTCTTTGTGCTTCGGCCCTTGCCCTTTGGATTGTAGCCTCAAGGGATTGTTTTATGGCGCTTATATCAACATATCATGGCCAACACCACATCATGATGGCCCATGATGTGGTGTTGAGTGTGATGAGTCAGCCCACATAACGGTCAAAGAGCAGGTGTCTATCTGCTTGGTTTATGATCCTTTCACCGTCAGCCAGGCGATACCTCAGTATCACGTGCCGTACAAATAGACTCAGAGACAGCTTCCACAGTCAGGCCATCAGGCTGCTGAACAAGGGCCTATAGCATATAACAATGGAGATGTTATTACATTGATTTATATATACATATTGATCTTTTTCTGACATATATTGTTCAAAGTTCAACGTAGCAAACTTTGACCTCACGTGACTTTGGCTGTGGGCTTCTTCTCAAGCGCTCCTTTAGCCCATAAAACATGGCTTATGTCACCGCCCGATATCCTTCATCGCTGACCTAGTTTGATCACTCCGACTAGTGGACTGAAACACAACTCATTCCCTTAAAATGACCTTCCACTGTTAGATGGAAACACAGCTACTGACAGGAATGTGTGAGGAGAGGGGGGAGGGGTTGATTCAGATACACTCACATAGGAGGAGACACACACACACACACACACACACACCACACACACACACACACACACACACACACACACCACACACACACCACACACACACACACACACACACACCACACACCTCCACACACATCACAGCTTTTCAGTGAGACACATACAAGGCCTTCATAGCTATAAATTAGCATATAGTGAACTCTTCCACTGGTTGAACCGTTCAATACAGAATAGCGTCACAGCGGACCATATATTGTATTTTATGTCAAGGATCGAACACAAGACACAAAGGGGAGTCAGGGGTGGGTTTTACCCCCTTTTTTGATTGCAGAAATTCTGTTTTAATTCTTGTTTATTACAGTGGTCTTCAACCAGTGGTCCGTGCCCCCCCAGGAGGTCAGCAGAGGTACTGCAGGGGGTCCACCAACATGATGAACGCACAAACACATTCTTGTGGTCACCTTTCCTCCCCCACGTTTCACCCTAATTCCTCCTTCAGGGCAGGGTTTGCTCCACAGGGAGGTCCAGGTCATCTATAGACCCAGACCTCAGAGATAGATAGACCCATAGATAGACCCATAGATAGACCCATAGATAGACCCATAGATAGACCCACAGTCTGCCAAATGTCTGTCAATTAGACGGAACGCTGCTTTGATTTATTATTCCCATGGCGGAGAAGGAGCTTTCACACACATAAGTAGATCCAAAGCAGGTCAGGATTTATTTTCATTTTTATTTTTTTTTTGGTTAATTATAATTATTATGCATTCATAACCAGGCATGTCGGGGGCCACAAAATAAGCGTCTGCGGGCCGGATGCGGCCCGCGGGCCGCCTGTTGAGTAAGTCTGGTGTAGATCATACCTTTAATGTAATGTTGATATAATGAATGTGTTTAGTCACTGTTTGAACATAGAACTATGCAGGCCTATTTGGCTCCAATCTAGTATGGGGAGAACTTAAGAGCTTTATCCCCCAGGCTATCACTAGAACACGGTACAAGGTGGAACCTCCTACTCACAAAGAATGGAAATATATCATATCATTTATAGAATGGGACAAAAGCACACGTCCACTGAGTCTCAAATCACCATTTGAAGACAAATGGGAGAAATGGACAACGATTACTAACTGACTTGGTCCAACTGAAATAACCAATGGACAAATGAGAATGGGCCTCCAAACTGCTTTCTTTGTGCTTCGGCCCTTGCCCTTTGGATTGTAGCCTCAAGGGATTGTTTTATGGCGCTTATATCAACATATCATGGCCAACACCACATCATGATGGCCCATGATGTGGTGTTGAGTGTGATGAGTCAGCCCACATAACGGTCAAAGAGCAGGTGTCTATCTGCTTGGTTTATGATCCTTTCACCGTCAGCCAGGCGATACCTCAGTATCACGTGCCGTACAAATAGACTCAGAGACAGCTTCCACAGTCAGGCCATCAGGCTGCTGAACAAGGGCCTATAGCATATAACAATGGAGATGTTATTACATTGATTTATATATACATATTGATCTTTTTCTGACATATATTGTTCAAAGTTCAACGTAGCAAACTTTGACCTCACGTGACTTTGGCTGTGGGCTTCTTCTCAAGCGCTCCTTTAGCCCATAAAACATGGCTTATGTCACCGCCCGATATCCTTCATCGCTGACCTAGTTTGATCACTCCGACTAGTGGACTGAAACACAACTCATTCCCTTAAAATGACCTTCCACTGTTAGATGGAAACACAGCTACTGACAGGAATGTGTGAGGAGAGGGGGGAGGGGTTGATTCAGATACACTCACATAGGAGGAGACACACACACACACACACACACACACCACACACACACACACACACACACACACACACACACACACACACACACACACACACACACACACACACCACACACACCACACACACACACACACACACACACACACACGCACTCACATCACTGACACACAGCGCTCCACACACACATCACAGCTTTTCAGTGAGACACATACAAGGCCTTCATAGCTATAAATTAGCATATAGTGAACTCTTCCACTGGTTGAACCGTTCAATACAGAATAGCGTCACAGCGGACCATATATTGTATTTTATGTCAAGGATCGAACACAAGACACAAAGGGGAGTCAGGGGTGGGTTTTACCCCCTTTTTTGATTGCAGAAATTCTGTTTTAATTCTTGTTTATTACAGTGGTCTTCAACCAGTGGTCCGTGACCCCCCAGGAGGTCAGCAGAGGTACTGCAGGGGGTCCACCAACATGATGAACGCACAAACACATTCTTGTCGTCACCTTTCCTCCCCCACGTTTCACCCTAATTCCTCCTTCAGGGCAGTGTTTGCTCCACAGGGAGGTCCAGGTCATCTATAGACCCAGACCTCAGAGATAGATAGACCCATAGATAGACCCATAGATAGACCCATAGATAGACCCATAGATAGACCCATAGATAGACCCATAGATAGACCCATAGATAGACCCGGCCTCAGAGATAGATAGACCCATAGATAGACCCATAGATAGACCCATAGATAGACCATAGATAGACCCATAGATAGACCCATAGATAGACCCATAGAATAGACCCATAGATAGACCCGGGCCTCAGAGATAGATAGACCCATAGATAGACCCATAGATAGACCCATAGATAGACCCGGCCTCAGAGATAGATAGACCCATAGATAGACCATAGATAGACCCATAGATAGACCCATAGATAGACCCATAGATAGACCCATAGATAGACCCGGGCCTCAGAGATAGATAGACCCATAGATAGACCCATAGATAGACCCATAGATAGACCCGGGCCTCAGAGATAGATAGACCCATAGATAGACCCGGGCCTTAGAGATAGACCCATAGATAGACCAATTGATAGACCGGGGCCTTAGAGATAGATAGACCAATAGATAGACCCATAGATAGACCCATAGATAGACCCGGGCCTTAGAGATAGACCCATAGATAGACCGGGGCCTCAGAGATAGATAGACCCATAGATAGACCCATAGATAGACCCGGGCCTTAGAGATAGACCCATAGATAGACCGGGGCCTCAGAGATAGATAGACCCATAGATAGACCCGGGCCTTAGAGATAGATAGACCCATAGATAGACCCATAGATAGACCCATAGATACACCCATAGATAGACCCATAGATAGACCCATAGATAGACCCGGGCCTCAGAGATAGATAGACCCATAGATAGACCCATAGATAGACCCATAGATAGACCGGGGCCTTAGAGATAGATAGACCCATAGATAGACCCATATATAGACCCATAGATAGACCCATAGATAGACCCATAGATAGTCCCATAGATAGTCCCATAGATAGACCCATAGATAGACCCGAGCCTCAGAGATAGATAGACCCATAGATAGACCCATAGATAGACCCATAGATAGACCCGAGCCTCAGAGATAGATAGACCCATAGATAGACCCATAGATAGACCCATAGATAGACCCATAGATAGACCCGGGCCTCAGATATAGATAGACCCATAGATAGACCCGGGCCTTAGAGATAGACCCATAGATAGACCCATAGATAGACCGGGGCCTCAGAGATAGATAGACCCATAGATAGACCGGGGCCTTAGAGATAGATAGACCCATAGATAGACCCATAGATAGACCCATAGATAGACCCGGGCCTTAGAGATAGACCCATAGATAGACCCATAGATAGACCCATAGATAGACCTGGTCCTTAGAGATAGACCCATAGATAGACCCATAGATAGACCGGGGCCTTAGAGATAGATAGACCCATAGATAGACCCGGGCCTCAGAGATAGATAGACCCATAGATAGACCCATAGATAGACCCGGGCCTCAGAGATGGATAGACCCATAGATAGACCCATAGATAGACCCAGGCCTCAGAGATAGATAGTAAGTGCTGGTTGAAGCAGCCTCACCTGGCCCCAGTCAGACTGATTAGAGTCTGGTTGAAGCAGCCTCACCTGGCCCCAGTCAGACTGATTAGAGGCTGGTTGAAGCAGCCTCACCTGGCCCCAGTCAGACTGATTAGAGGCTGGTTGAAGCAGCCTCACCTGGCCCCAGTCAGACTGATTAGAGTCTGTTGAAGCAGCCTCACCTGGCCCCAGTCAGACTGATTAGAGGCTGGTTGAAGCAGCCTCACCTGGCCCCAGTCAGACTGATTAGAGGCTGGTTTGAAGCAGCCTCATCTGGCCCCAGTCAGACTGATTAGAGTCTGGTTGAAGCAGCCTCACCTGGCCCCAGTCAGACTGATTAGAGTCTGGTTGAAGCAGCCTCACCTGGCCCCAGTCAGACTGATTAGAGTCTGTTTGAAGCAGCCTCACCTGGCCCCAGTCAGACTGATTAGAGGCTGGTTGAAGCAGCCTCATCTGGCCCCAGTCAGACTGATTAGAGGTTGGTTGAAGAAGCCTCACCTTGCCACAGTCAGACTGATTAGAGGCTGGCTGAAGCAGCCTCATCTGGCCCCAGTCAGACTGATTAGAGGCCAGTTGAAGCAGCCTCACCTGGCCCCAGTCAGACTGATTAGAGGCTGGTTGAAGTAGCCTCACCTTGCCCCAGTCAGACTGATTAGAGGCTGGTTGAAGCAGCCTCACCTGGCCCCAGTCAGACTGATTAGAGTCTGGTTGAAGCAGTCTAACCTGGCCCCAGTCAGACTGATTAGAGGCTAGCTCAAGCAGCCTCACCTGGCCCCAGTCAGACCGATTAGAGTCCAGTTGAAGCAGCCTCACCTGTCCCCAGTCAGACTGATTAGAGGCTGGTTGAAGCAGCCTCACCTGGCCCCAGTCAGACTGATTAGAGTCTGGTTGAAGCAGTCTAACCTGGCCCCAGTCAGACTGATTAGAGGCTGGCTGAAGCAGCCTCACCATGCCCCAGTCAGACTGATTAGAGGCTGGTTGAAGCAGCCTCACCTGGCCCAAGTCAGACTGATTAGAGTCTGGTTGAAGCAGTCTAACCTGGTCCCAGTCAGACTGATTAGAGGCTGGTTGAAGCAGCCTTATCTGGCCCCAGTCAGACTAATTAGAGGCTGGTTGAAGTAGCCTCACCTTGCCCCAGTCAGACTGATTAGAGGCTGGTTGAAGTAGATTCACCTTTCCCCAGTCAGACTGATTAGAGGCTGGTTGAAGCAGCCTCATCTGGCCCCAGTCAGACTGATTAGAGGCTTGTTGAAGCAGCCTCACCTTGCCCCAGTCAGACTGATTAGAGGATTGTTGAAGCAGCCTCACCTGGCCCCAGTCAGACTGATTAGAGGCTGGTTGAAGCAGCCTCACCTGGCCCCAGTCAGACTGATTAGAGTCTGGTTGAAGCAGCCTCACCTGGCCCCAGTCAGACTGATTAGAGGCTGGTTGAAGCAGCCTCATCTGGCCCCAGTCAGACTGATTAGAGGTTGGTTGAAGAAGCCTCACCTTGCCACAGTCAGACTGATTAGAGGCTGGCTGAAGCAGCCTCATCTGGCCCCAGTCAGACTGATTAGAGGCCAGTTGAAGCAGCCTCACCTGGCCCCAGTCAGACTGATTAGAGGCTGGTTGAAGTAGCCTCACCTTGCCCCAGTCAGACTGATTAGAGGCTGGTTGAAGCAGCCTCACCTGGCCCCAGTCAGACTGATTAGAGTCTGGTTGAAGCAGTCTAACCTGGCCCCAGTCAGACTGATTAGAGGCTAGCTCAAGCAGCCTCACCTGGCCCCAGTCAGACCGATTAGAGTCTAGTTGAAGCAGCCTCACCTGTCCCCAGTCAGACTGATTAGAGGCTGGTTGAAGCAGCCTCACCTGGCCCCAGTCAGACTGATTAGAGTCTGGTTGAAGCAGTCTAACCTGGCCCCAGTCAGACTGATTAGAGGCTAGTAAGCAGCCTCACCTGGCCCCAGTCAGACCGATTAGAGTCCAGTTGAAGCAGCCTCACCTGTCCCCAGTCAGACTGATTAGAGGCTGGTTGAAGCAGCCTCACCTGGCCCCAGTCAGACTGATTAGAGTCTGGTTGAAGCAGTCTAACCTGGCCCCAGTCAGACTGATTAGAGGCTGGCTGAAGCAGCCTCACCATGCCCCAGTCAGACTGATTAGAGGCTGGTTGAAGCAGCCTCACCTGGCCCAAGTCAGACTGATTAGAGTCTGGTTGAAGCAGTCTCACCTGGCCCCAGTCAGACTGATTAGAGGCTGGTTGAAGCAGCCTTATCTGGCCCCAGTCAGACTGATTAGAGGCTGGTTGAAGTAGCCTCACCTTGCCCCAGTCAGACTGATTAGAGGCTGGTTGAAGTAGATTCACCTTTCCCCAGTCAGACTGATTAGAGGCTGGTTGAAGCAGCCTCATCTGGCCCCAGTCAGATTGATTAGAGGCTTGTTGAAGCAGCCTCACCTTGCCCCAGTCAGACTGATTAGAGGATTGTTGAAGCAGCCTCACCTGGCCCCAGTCAGACTGATTAGAGGCTGGTTGAAGCAGCCTCATCTGGCCCCAGTCAGACTGATTAGAGTCTGGTTGAAGCAGCCTCACCTGGCCCCAGTCAGACTGATTAGAGTCTGGTTGAAGCAGCCTCACCTGTCACCAGTCAGACTGATTAGAGTCTGTTTGAAGCAGCCTCACCTGGCCCCAGTCAGACTGATTAGAGGCTGGTTGAAGCAGCCTCATCTGGCCCCAGTCAGACTGATTAGAGGTTGGTTGAAGAAGCCTCACCTTGCCACAGTCAGACTGATTAGAGGCTGGCTGAAGCAGCCTCATCTGGCCCCAGTCAGACTGATTAGAGGCCAGTTGAAGCAGCCTCACCTGGCCCCAGTCAGACTGATTAGAGGCTGGTTGAAGTAGCCTCACCTTGCCCCAGTCAGACTGATTAGAGGCTGGTTGAAGCAGCCTCACCTGGCCCCAGTCAGACTGATTAGAGTCTGGTTGAAGCAGTCTAACCTGGCCCCAGTCAGACTGATTAGAGGCTGGCTGAAGCAGCCTCACCTGGCCCCAGTCAGACTGATTAGAGTCTGGTTGAAGCAGCCTCACCTGGCCCCAGTCAGACTGATTAGAGTCTGGTTGAAGCAGCCTCACCTGGCCCCAGTCAGACTGATTAGAGGCTGGTTGAAGCAGCCTCACCTGGCCCCAGTCAGACTGATTAGAGGCTGGTTGAAGCAGCCTCACCATGCCCCAGTCAGACTGATCCTCTATGGCTGGTGAGGCTGCTTTAACCTGTGGGTCCTTGTTACTGGAGGCCCACAGGTTAAAGCAGCCTCCACCACACACTAGAGGAAGAGCTCTAGCATGTTCCATCTGCTCTGTTCTCTCTCAACTCTAAAGTTGACCTTAAAGCGGATCACTCCTCATCCCGTGGGCCTTGTGGCCACACAGCAGTCATCTTAGTGGCATGCGGCACAAGAGTGAACATCGAGGTCCAAACAGACGTCACGCAGACACAGGACTTACTGAGGTCCCACACCTGAGATTCAGAACACCACAGCTGCTGGACAGAGATCCCCCAATGGGGGAATTCCTTCCTTCTGTCAGACTGCAGATCAGTCAGCAGGGAGTGAGCTCCTACCCACACGGCCCACATGTTCCAGAGCCTTCTGTGAAGCCAGGGGCCGTCCTGATGTGGAGAGAGAGACACACGCATGTTCACCGCCATCCAGATGCTCATATCATTATTATTATTAATAATAATAATATTATTATATTATTATTATTATTATTAGATCATTTTTTTCTCAGGAGATGCGGAAGCAGAGAAGCAAGCGAGTGCTTGAAGACGAGAAGGAGAACAAAACAAAATGATGTTAACATGAAGTGATAAAGGAGATAAAGAAGGTCATCTTGTGATAAGGTCAAGGCTGTAAGTCCACTAGAAGTGGCTTTAGATAAAAGGAGTCTGTTAGTCACATGACCACTACACACGCATATGAAACCTGTCTCTGGAACAGGTCATATTCAAGGTAAGGTCCATTATAGTTAGTGTTTTAAGAGATATCATTTGAGTGTAATTTGTAATAAATACTAAAGCCTTTATCTGCCTTTATCTATTCCCTCCAGACTGATCGGAGGAATCTCGATTTGCACTTTGATCACATTCTCTCTCACACACACACACACACACACACACACACACACACACACACACACACACACACACACACACACACACTGCGTCTCCATGGCAACAACTGAGACAGCAGCGCTCATGTCTTAATGCGGTGTCCACGTGTTCACCAACCAAACGGTGGTCAAACCAACAGGCCGACTGTGAGCGTGTCTTATTGAACCGTTCACCCTCACTTCATGTCCTTCAATCATCTAATACAGGGGTGGCCAACCCGCGGCTCTCGAGCCGCATGCGGCTCTTTGCCCAGTTTCATGCGGCTCTTCAGTTCATATCGAATTATATTTGTGTGTGTGTGTGTGTGTACGTACCTGTGTGTACGTGTGTGTGTAGTGGCGTAGCGCAAAATCCCGTCACCACCAACTGCGGGGGGTGTGTGTGTAGTGTCAGTATGAGAGCATGACAGCGCGTCTAATTGTGATGCGGCCCTAGAGCCTATCACAAAAATGCCTGCGATGCAGTGAACCAATCACCTTCGAGGGGGGAAAACCCTATCGTTGAGTAAGCACTATCTGAGTTGACCATCTGAGTTCAAACCTAAAATGGCAGGGAAAAATGCACAGCTAAGCGAAAATATGAAGACGACCATAGGACGTTTTTAGTAGAGTGGGAGAGTTCATATTTTTTTATAGAACGCAATTGCAAGCCATTTTGCCTTCTATGCCAGAAATCATTAGCCCATTTCAAGGCTTCAAATCTTCAGCACCATTTCACCTCACTCCATGCTCACTCCATCCACCAGGAATTCCCTAAAGGTGTTGAACTTCGCAAGCAGAAGTTAAACACCTTGAAAATTCAGGCGGAAAAGCAGACACAGTTTTTCCAAAAAATAATGAAGCACTTGGAGACCGTAACGCTTGCATCATATCAAGTTGCTTGGAACATAGCACGAGCTAAAAAGCCCTACAATGAAGGGGAGTTTGTTAAAACATGCCTCAGTGACGTGGTTGAAATCTTGTTTCCAAAAAAACAAAAACTGAAACAAGGTGGAGGATTGTTCAAGGCAAGGAATGTCAGAAGTCCCACTCATTTCATTTAAAGAAGCAACATGCGTAGGAAGATAAAATACTTGTTCACATTTAGTTTACTGAGAGTTTGTGTGAGAGTGCACACAATGTTCATTGTTGATAATAACTGGCCTCTGAATACTAGTAGGAGAGGTTTAATTCAATTTCTGTCAATATTATGGTGTATTATGGTGTATGGTGTAATACATCTGTCAGAGCAGAGCTATGTGTGTCTGTCTGTGTGACGGTGTGTGTGTCTTTGGGAGGGAGGATCTTGAATGTGTGTGTAAAGTTCTAGATTTTCCTTTAGTCTGTGTGAGAGAGAGAGGGGAGGAAGAGAGTGAGGGAGCACAGAGAAAGGCTGAGAACAAAAGAGAGAAGGAGAGGGGGGGGGGGGTGGGTGCGCATCTGTGACTGTGTGTATGATGTGGCTCTTTGCAGTAACATAGTAACATTTTTGGCTCTTAACCTCTGACTGGTTGGCCACCCCTGATCTAATAGGTGGAAATAGATATATATGTATATATATATATATATATATATATATATATATATATATTTGTCATTAATTGATTCTGTATTACTTTAGACACATGAATCATTCAGTCATTTGGCCCGTATGGCTCCCATAGGATAGGACACTATCTCTGTACATCAATATTCTGTATCCACACCAGTTTGTGTATCCCTATAGTAGACTGTTTTAACATCTGATTTAACCACTGTACATTGTATATTGGCTGTACTGTACAGCAATGACAATACGTTAGAATCTAATCTAATCTAATTACACCTCTGCTGTCCATCACCGTGAGAAGCCTGTCCATTTCAACTGGCAATGCACTACATCACATTACAATTCTAATGGGCAACAAGCACTACACCACAGAGAGAAAGACACGCTCTCCTCCACCAGGAGACTAGAGGCTTGGATATGAAGAGAATAGACACTCATTCCAACTCCAGAGCACAATAGAACCACATGATCAACCCCCACATATGAACTCACTTCATGAGCCTTGGCTTGTGAATCCATGGGAATACATCAACATGAAGTACATGTCAGACTCATGAAAGAGTAGAGCGTCTATAGTCTATAGTCGGAGTTACAGCCCGTAACAAAACACGCACCGTCCTCCCAGCTTTGGGATGGAAAACAAAGTTGATTTGCAAAGGTTTTTTCACTTTTTGAATGAAGAAGAAAGCATTCATGTTCTTCTAACCTTAGACACACATGTGGTCAGTTTAAGATGGAGCATAGGATCTGTGATGGCTTCAACAACAATATAGTAGCCAGAGGGAATGGGACGCTCACCCACATCTTTAAACAAACACAGTCCTATGTACAACACTAATGGATTGATTCTCCTTTATACATTCAAACATCATGGTCACAACAGAGACCGGAACACAATCATTCATATTTCATTCAAACATCATGATCACAACTCAATAACATTCAATCCTATTCGTTTGGCTCCAACAGTGTGTGTGTGTGTGTGTGTGTGACACGATACTCTGCTGCCCTCTGGTGGAGAGACACCGCAGGTGCAGCTCAACACACATTTTTCCACAGACAGCTCTGAGCTTATAACAACGCACCCGGTTATTTCCGCTCGGAGAAGAGCACATTTCCACAAACACACACACACACACACACACACACACACACACACACACACACACACACACACGCACACGCACACACACGCACACGCACACGCACACGCACACACGCACACATACACAAGCACGCACCCACACGCACACACGCACCCTCTCCTCCCACTCCCGTTCTAAGTCTCGCGTGACTCTCTCACTCCCGGGTGTCCAGCAGGGGGACCTGGGACCAGCAGGGGGACCTGCATCCAGCAGGGGGACCCGGGTCCAGTAGGGGGACCTGGGTCCAATAGAGGGACCTGGGACCAGTAGGGGGACCTGGGGGGTCCAGCAGGGGGACC
>CM051004.1:28376713-28431713 GCA_027704905.1 Muraenolepis orangiensis
CTATATATCTCTCTATATATATATCTATATATATACATACACTGTATCTATTTATCTCTATATATATAGAGATATATATATCTCTATATATACACTGTATCTATTTATCTCTATATATATCTCTATATATATATCTCTATATATATACACTGTATCTATTTATCTCTATATATAGAGAGATATATCTATTTATATACATACACTATCTATTTATCTCTATATATAGAGAGATATATATCTATTTATATACATACACTGTATCTATTTATCTCTATATATATATCTCTATATATCTACATATATACACTGTATCTATTTATCTCTATATATATCTCTATATATATATCTATATATATACACACTGTATCTATTGATCTCTATATATATCTCAATATATATATCTATATATATATATAGATATATATAGAGATATATATATACATATACTGTATATATTGATCTCTATATATATCTCTATATATATATACATACAGTGTATCTATTTATCTCTATATATATCTCTATATATATATCTCTCTATATATATATATATACACTGTATCTATTGATCTCTATATCTATATAAAAAGATAGGTCTTTATATCGCTTTTTTACTAACCCCTTTACTTTTATGTATGTATGTATTGATACCAATATACACGATGTATGTATATATGTATGTATTGATACCAATACATACATATATTCACATGAACCTACACATATATATATATTCACATATATAATTTAATAGAATAAAAAGTTGTAAATCAAGTCCCATTTAGTGCAGAAAGAGAAGTCCAATCCAACAGGACTTCATTGAGATGCTCCTGCATTCAGAAGCCTTCACTTCCTTTGGGCTCCAAGGACTTTTCAAAGCTCTTCTTGGGTGGACCTCTGCCCATCAAAACAACACATTGGGCTGCTTTAGATTGGCTAGAACATGACACGTTCCATGTGGATTCTACCACCTTGTGATGCCTTCAATAGTATCATGTGTGGGTTGAAGTAGACTTCAATAGAAATGTGTTTAAAAAACGTTCAACATGATGCAAACACCACCGTGTACTCAACCCAATCATATGAATTGTATTCTGTAAATATACGTTCAATAACTCCTGTAAACATAGTATACGTTTCAAAAACATTATTGGAGAATAAATGTATTTATTTGATGTATTTAATATATATATATATGGTATAAAAGAGTCTTAAAAGTAATGTTAGTTTCTTAATAATACTCAAGTAGTACTGACTTTAAATGGATGCAAATTCCTTGTATGTGTGAATTTACTTGGCTTTAAACCTACATTGAATCAGATTGATGTGTTTATATCAGTGGCAGCTTGTTAATGCAGGGCGCAAGGGCCCTGGCCCAATCAAAATGCAGATGGCTCATTTCTAGTCATGTTTGAGGAAGTTCTTGTCACGGTCCAACCCAGCTCTTCACGCTCCTAGTCCTGGATCTCCACCGGCTTCCTGGATCCACGATGTCACCGGACTCCGTTCCGCGATGCCACTCCGTGTTTTCCCTGTCAGCCGTTTCACACTGAACTCACCTGTTGTCAATCGCTCCTCATTGACCAAGCTGTATTCAAGCCATGTCTGTTGTGTTACTCAATGCTGGATCATCACCCTGATTTCTCCGAAAGCCTCAC
This sequence comes from Muraenolepis orangiensis, assembly GCA_027704905.1. Taxonomy (NCBI): domain Eukaryota; kingdom Metazoa; phylum Chordata; class Actinopteri; order Gadiformes; family Muraenolepididae; genus Muraenolepis; species Muraenolepis orangiensis. The sequence continues at coordinate 28,378,372 of CM051004.1, forward strand.
TTTCGTATCAAGTTAAGTTCATTGTGTTCTGTCTATTGATCCATCTGGAGCCATCTTATTAGGCGTTTACCACCTCTAGCTGTCTTCTTGTCAATATCATATTACTGAAAAATACCAACAATTTAAAATGTAACAGACGTACGATCAGATGCAGTTGTACCGTTATTTAGTTTTTACTTTTCTAACAATAAGTGGTTCTAATCATTGACTTTAGATGAGTCTTTACCAGAGTCAGGATAAAGGACACTACTGCTGGTCAGTACGCTGTTGAGTTGGACACTACTAACGTTAAGCGTTTACAGGAGTCACAGCTTTTCCCACTTCTCTCATCCATAACCAAATGTAACGTTAACTTAACCCCACAGAGCATATTCAGTTTGTCACTGGATTCATCTTAAAGAGGGCGGTTGAATGTGTTTACAGTTGCCTGTTATACCTGTTATGCCTGCGAGGTTCCCAACCACCCTGGGCTCCATCTCTTCTCCCCCCTACCGTCCGGTCGTCGGTTCTGCAGCATCCGTACAACGACTACCAGGTTCAAGGATAGTTTGATCCACAGGCAGTGACCTACTGAACTGCTAGGAGTGCTGCCACTATCATAACATTGTCATTAACATTACACTGTCATACTTTGCTGGACTCATTACAGTTACTGCACTGTTCTGCACTGAATTCATGATGCTGCTGCACTACTGGCACTTTAAAATGCTTTTCTTTCACAATTCAACACACACTCCATCAGTCAATTTATAGTAATTTTATATTTTTATTTTTATTATTTTAATTGTGTACAGTATTGTTATAGTACAGTGTAAGTATAGTACATAGTATAGTATATTGTGTTAAATTGTAGTATAAATTCAAACTGCAGGAGGGAATGGGGAGTAAGCATTAAATTCTACTTGTTGCATATGGCAAGTCAAAATCTTGAATGTTGAACCTTGAATGAAGGAGCAGGTAGGGGTCAGAGGTCATTAAGGAGCAGGTAGGGGTCGGAGGTCATTAAGGAGCAGGTAGGGGTTAGGGCTCATTAAGGAGCAGGTAGGGGTCAGAGGTCATTAAGGAGCAGGTAGGGGTCAGAGGTCCTTGGGGAGCAGGTAGGGGTCAGAAGTCATTGAGGAGCAGGTAGGGGTTAGGGGTCATTGAGGAGCAGGTTCAGAGAACATATCTTAAATAACTGAACATGCTGTGTGCTGCTAAGTTGTTTATAGCATGAATAAATCAATATTCACTTTATCAGCTCCCAACACAAGGAAATCAATAATCACTTTATCAGCTCCCAGCACAAGGAAATCAATAATCACTTTTTCAGTGAGTGTGTTTGTGTGTGTGTGTGTGTGTTGCTACAAGCAACACTGAGGAACCATAACCTCCAAACCCAAACCCAGGGAGGAGGTCCTCCTGGGTCAATGTGGACTGGAAGGTGTGGATGAGTGTCAGTGTGTCTGAGGAGCCTCCTCCATCTGGGGACACTCTGTAGAAGGACAGAGAGCCAGCAGGTCGGTCCACATACACTCCTACTCTGTTAGAGGGGGGGAGACGTATGGATGTTGGACTATTGTTGTACCAGACAGTGTAACCATCATCATGACAAGAAAGACTCCACGACTTGTTGTTGAATCCAAGACAGCTGTCTTCACCCCGTCCTCTCCTAGTTATTCCTCTGTATGTCACTCCTATATCAACATATCCTTTCCTCTCCATCTCCACCTCCCAGTAACAGCGGTCAGTCAGACCCTCTCTACACAACACCTGGGCCCAGTAGTCAAATCTCTCCAGGTGATCAGGATACGACTCCTCCTCTCTAACCCTCGTCACCTTCCTGTTGTCCTCAGACAGAGAGAGTCCTCTGTGGGCTGTGTTTGGGTCCAGTGTGAGTTCACACTCATCTGATGGGAGAGAGAACCAAAGACATGATGAGTCTACACAGAAATACTCCTGATGAGGTCATCAAGATATGAGCCGTTTGGAGTCAGTTCAATAAACCCTTTAGAAATGGGTGGAGCCGTGAATAACCACTGAGGAAGAAAAAGTACTTGATTGGAAAGTACTCTCTTGATTTATAGATAGGACATCATTAAACGCTAGCAGTTGCCAACATTAACCTTGAATAACTACAATTGTGACTTTGATAGGAGAGGTGTTTCTATGAATTGGTTGCCTAGTTTCCTAGGACCTAAAGTATGATGAAAATATATATTATTATATATTATATATATGATTATAATGTTATAGATTCATTATAATATATTAATATTTATATGTTTTATTTATTAATATAATTATTATATAGTGATATATATTATAATATCAAATATATTTATTCACATATTTTATTAGATATATTTTAGATCATGTTCTGAATATAAAATACACATACAAGTATGATTAACAGCATCCTGATTATGATTGTCTAATAATGATAACACTCATAATACTCATCATTAATGAATAATATTGTTACAGTAATAATATATGTTGTATTTTACAGAAGAAGGATTCATTGTGATGGTTATGCATTATGTAAAAGATACCAACCATCATGTATCTCATCAATATATTAATATATTGATAAGATACATGATGTCCACCATCATGTTCATTCCCAGTAGGACGTCACCTCCTGCTGTGTGGATGGACTTTCAATCTGAGGAGTTAGTGTGTTGTTGTGATGACTCAAACTAAACAGACACTTACACTTCTTTAGAGTCGACCTCAGGACAGGCATCTTCTCCATCTCCATGCACTTCTTTACAGCTGGTTTCAGGTCAGGCAGCTTCTCCATCTCCTTGAACTTCTTTACAGCTGGTTCCAGGTCAGGCAGCTTCTTCCTCTTCATGCACTTCTTTACAGCTGGTTCCAGGTCAGGCAGCTTCTTCATCTCCTTGAACTTCTTTACAGCTGGTTCCAGGTCAGGCAGCTTCTTCCTCTTCATGCACTTCTTTACAGCTGGTTCCAGGTCAGGCAGCTTCATCTCCATGTCCAGTGTCTCCTTCAGCTGATCCAGGGATCTCCTCAAGGTCCCTACATATGACGGAGGAGGAGGGACCTCCACCCTGGTCCAGTCCCTGGTGTTTGGAGGATTCTTCAGGGATCTGAAGCTCTGGAGGAAGTGGAGGTGGTCTTCAGTGTGTAAGAGCTGCATCACCTCTGAGCTCCTATTAGTCAGATCTTTAACTTCCTGCTCCGGCTCGACCAGCTTATGTTTCGTCAGGCCTGCGACTCTCTGATGTGGCTCCAGGTGGGAGTGGCAGAAGGAGCTATGACACACTAGGCAGGACTTGACAGCCTTCAGCTTGGTCCCGGTACAGACGTCACAGGGAACTTCTCCTGGTTCAACACAAGGCTGCTCTTTGACCGGTTCTGGCCGTCTAATCTGATCAACCATCTCTGATAGGAGGATATTGACCCGTAGATCGGGTCTTGTGTGGAACAGCTCGTTGCAAAGAGGACATTTGAACTGGACCTTGTCCTCCCAGAACGTGGTGATACAGGCTCTACAGAAGTTGTGTCCACATGGTGTGAAAACTGGACTCAGGAACACATCCTGACAGACGAAACAGGAAAAGTTCTCCTCAGACCAGGAAGATTTAGCAGAGGCCATTCCTAGAACACATTGTTGAATCAAATTAGAAAACAACCTTTTTTTAAAACGTATTAAATTGTACTGTAAAGAGAGAGAGAGAAAGAGAAAGAGAGAGAGAGGTACTACTAATACTACTACTACAATTACAACTACTACTGATACTACTACTACTACTTATAATACTACTACTACTACTACCACTACTAATACAACAACTACTAATACTACTACTACTTTTACAACTACTAATACAACAACTACTACTACTACTACTAATATTACTACTACTACTAATAAAACTACTACTACTACTACTACATCTGCTAATGACTACTACTACTAAAACTACTACTTATAAAACTACTACCACTACTACCATCCACTACTTATACTACTACTAACACTACTAATATTAATACTACTACTCACAGCTACTACTACTACTACCATCCACTACTTATACTACTACTAATATTATTAATACTACTACTCCTACTCACAGCTACTACTACTACTACTCAACCACTACTACAAATACTTATTCTACTACTACTACAACTACTACTACTAATTACTACTTATAATACTACTACTACAACTACCACTAACGACTACTACTACTACTACTACTACTAACACTACTGATACTACTACAAATACTTATTCTACTACTCAACTACTACTACTACTAATTATAATACTACTAATACTAATACATCTAAATACTACTACTACTACTACTTATAATACAATCCACTACTACTACTACTACGACTATTACTACTACGACGACGACTATTACTACTACTACTACCACTACTGATACTACTAACAACTATTACTACAACTACTACTCAAATTCTACTACTACAAAAAAAAACGATCTTTAAAAACGTATTAAAGTGTTTAGACAAGTTTAAAGTGGTTCTAATGTCCCTATATGTGTATATATCCCCATCTATATTCTACCACTACTACTAAAAAAAACGATCTTTTAAAAACGTATTAAAGTGTTTAGACAACAGTTTAAAGTGGTTGTAATGTTCCTATATGTGTATATATCTCTATCTATATGAGTGATGGAGTAGCGTAGGGCTTGATATAAACATATAATACACATCTAATACTACATGAACTTAACAATGGTCCACCATCAAAGTGTGTCCGTTGGAACAGGCTCCCTGGTGCAGAACTAACTCTTTGAAGCCCTTGGTCAACACTCACTACTCACCTTAGAACGCTGTCCACCGCTTAGTTGGACAAAGGCTGTGATGAGGGTTGTTTAACTCAGCGCTTTGTTGCCTAAGACACGAAAAGACACGTCATACTTATTTATCGAGTTGTCTCACATGAACACACACACACACACAGACTGAGCAGCTGTAATAATACTTAAAGTATACTAATACTACTATTACTACTACTACTACTATTACTACTACGACGACGACTATTACTACTACTACTACTACTACTGATACTACTAACAACTATTACTACAACTACTACTACTCAAATTCTACTACTACCACTACTAAAAAAAACGATCTTTAAAAAACGTATTAAAGTGTTTAGACAAGTTTAAAGTGGTTCTAATGTCCCTATATGTGTATATATCCCCATCTATATTCTACTACTACCACTACTACTAAAAAAAACGATCTTTTAAAAACGTATTAAAGTGTTTAGACAACAGTTTAAAGTGGTTGTAATGTCCTATATGTGTATATATCTCTATGTATATGACTGATGGAGTAGCGTAGGGCTTGATATAAACATATAATACACATCTAATACTACATGAACTTAACAATGGTCCACCATCAAAGTGTGTCCGTTGGAACAGGCTCCCTGGTGCAGAACTAACTCTTTGAAGCCCTTGGTCAACACTCACTACTCACCTTAGAACGCTGTCCACCGCTTAGTTGGACAAAGGCTGGTGTTCTTTCAACTGTTCTCTCCTCGTCGCGTCTCAAAGAGGAACTGTTATCTCCGCGTCGCGTCTTGCCTTTTATGCTCCGCTACGCTTTGTTTCCTCGGAAGTGACGCCATGGGGGGCGGGGCCACGCGATGACGTCACTTCCGAGCAAACGTAGATGTGTATTATATGTTTATATCAAGCCCTACGCTGCTCCATCTTATATAGATAGATATATACACATATAGGAACATTACAACCACTTTAAACTGTTGTCTAAACACTTTAATACGTTTTTAAAAGATCGTTTTTTTTAGTAGTAGTGGTAGTAGTAGAATATGGATGGGGATATATCCACATATAGGGACATTAGAACCACTACTGTAGTAGTAGTAGTAGTATTACTATTAGTAGTGTTAGTAGTAGTAGTAGTATAGGCAGAGACTGAAGCAGCAACCGATCGCTGTGAGGGAGGTCCAATGCTGGTCGGACCAATCAGACTCAGACTCAGATCATGCTGCAGGATTGTTTTGATCGCACTGACTGGCACATGTTCCGCGTTGCCTCGGACAATAACATCAACGAGTACGCGTCGTCGGTCACCGGGTTCATCAAGAAGTGCATAGATGACGTTGTTCCGTCATAGTCGGTTCGGATATATCCCAACCAGAAACCGTGGATTAACGGCGATGTTCGCGCTGCCCTACATGTGCGTAACGCCGCCTTTGGCTCCGGGAATACGGAGGAATATACGAGAGCCCGTTAGTGGAAGATAAATTAAAGAACCACGATGCGAGGGGTATGTGGCAGGGGCTACAGACGATAACGAACTTCGAATAAGTAGTCATTAGAAGATGTAGTAGTAGTAGTAGTAGTTGTATTAGTATTAGTAGTGGTAGTAAAAGTAGTAGTAATATTAGTAGTAGTGGATTGTAGTAGTAGTAGTAGTAGTAGTAGTAGTAGTTGTAATAGTAGAAGTTGTAGTTGTAATAGTAGTAGTAGTAGTGGAATAGTAGTAGTAGTAGTAGCTGTGAGTAGTAGTAGTAGTAATAGTAGTATTAAAATGAGTAGTGTTAGTAGTAGTAGTAGTAGTAGTAGTAGTATAAGTAGTGGATGGTAGTAGTAGTAGTAGTATTATAAGTAGTTGTAGTAGTAGTAGTCATTAGAAGATGTAGTAGTAGTAGTAGTAGTTGTATTAGTATTAGTAGTGGTAGTAAAAGTAGTAGTAATAGTAGTAGTAGTAGTTGTTGTAGTAGTAGTAGTAGTCATTAGTATATGTAGTAGTAGGAGTATTATTATTAGTTGTTTTATTAGTAGTAGTAGTGGAGTAGTAGTAGTAGTAGTAGTAGAAGTAGTGGATGGTAGTAGTAGTAGTAGTAGTATGAGTTGTAGTAGTAGTAGTATTATAAGTAATAGTAGTAGTAGTAGTATTATAAGTAGTAGAAGGCCTCATCAAAGAGCTGGAGCAGGAAGTTAAAGATCTGACCAATAGGAGCTCAGAGGTGAAGCAGCTCTCACACACTGAAGACCACCTCCACTTCCTCCAGAGCTTCAGTTCCCTGAAGAATCCTCCCAACACCAGGGACTGGACCAGGGTGGAGGTCCCTCCTCCTCCGTCATACGTAGGGACCTTGGGAGATAAGCTGAAGGAGACACTAGACATGGAGATGAAGAAGCTGCCTGAACTGAAACCAGCTGTAAAGAAGTGCATGGAGATGGAGAAGCTGCCTGACCTGAGGTCGACTCTAAAGAAGTGTAAGTGTCTGTTTAGTTTGAGTCATCACACACACTAACTCCTCAGATTGAAAGTCCATCCACACAGCAGGAGGTGACGTCCTACTGGGAATGAACATGATGGTGGACATCATGTATCTTATCAATATATTAATATATTAATGAGATGCATGATGGTGGACATCATGTATCTTATCAATATATTAATATATTAATGAGATGCATGATGGTGGACATCATGTATCTTATCAATATATTAATATATTAATATATTGATGAGATGCATGATGGTTGACATAAAGTATCTTATCAATATATTAATATATTGATGAGATGCATGATGGTTGGTATCTTTTACATAATGCATAACCATCACAATGAATCCTTCTTCTGTAAAATACAACATATATTATTACTGTAACAATATTATTTATTAATGATGAGTATTATGAGTGTTATTATTATTAGACAATCATAATCAGGATGCTGTTAATCATACTTGTATGTGTATTTTATATTCAGAACATGATCTAAAATATATCTAATAATATATGTGAATAAACATATTTGATATACTAATATATATCACTATATAATAATGTTTATATTAATCAATAAAATATATATAAATATTAATATATTATAATAAATTGATTACGTTCTAATTATATATATAATTTATAATAATATATATTTTCATCATACTTTAGGTCCTAGGAAACTAGGCAACCTCTCCTATCAAAGTCACAATTGTAGTTATCAAAGGTTAATGTTGGCAACTGCTAGCGTTTAATGATGTCCTATCTATAAATCAAGAGAGTACTTTCCAATCAAGTACTTTTTCTTCCTCAGTGGTTATTCACGGCTCCACCCATTTCTAAAGGGTTTATTGAACTGACTCCAAACGGCTCATATCTTGATGACCTCATCAGGAGTATTTCTGTGTAGACTCATCATGTCTTTGGTTCTCTCTCCCATCAGATGAGTGTGAACTCACACTGGACCCAAACACAGCCTCGAGAGGACTCTCTCTGTCTGAGGACAACAGGAAGGTGACGATGGTTGGAGAGCAGGAGTCGTATCCTGATCACCTGGAGAGATTTGACCCCTGGGACCAGGTGTTGTGTAGAGAGGGTCTGACTGACCGCTGTTACTGGGAGGTGGAGGTGGAAGGAGGAGGTGTTAGTATAGAAGTGACATACAGAGGAATCACTAGGAGAGGAGGGGGTGATGACAGCTGTCTTGGATTCAACAACAAGTCCTGGAGACTTGATTGTTATAATGATTATTACTCTGTCCAGTACAACGGTAATATAACAGCCATAGATCTCCTCCCCTCTAACAGAGTAGGAGTGTATGTGGACCGACCTGCTGGCTCTCTCTCCTTCTACAGAGTGTCCCCAGATGGAGGAGGGTCCTCAGACACACTGACACTCATCCACACCTTCCAGTCCACATTCACCCAGGAGGACCTCCTCCCTGGCTTTGGGATCTGGTTTGGGGGTTATGGTTCCTCAGTGTCTCTGTGTCGCTTGTAGCAACACGCATAGAGCACACACACACACACACACACAACACACAGTATACAGACAAACACACACACGCAAATATAGAGAAGTACACACACACACATACATACATACACATTTTTATACACACTCACACATATAGAGAAATACACAAATGAACACAAAAACACACACATACACACACAAACATAGAAACGCACACACACACATATAGAAATAAACACACACACACACACACTTATAGAAATACACACATATATAGAAATAAAAACAGACATACACACACACACACATACAGACACCTCTCTATTTGTCATTCTATAGTTCTATAGTACTTTGATATTCTGCGTATATTAACATTCTAAAAAGGGCTTGTTAATGAACAGCATGTTAATTTATTAAAGATATGTTCTCCTGTACCTGCTCCTTAATGACCTCTGACCCCTACCTGCTCCTCAATGACCTCTGACCCCTACCTGCTCCTCAATGGCCCCTGACCCCTACCTGCTCCTCAATGACCCCTGAACCCTACCTGCTCCTCAATGACCTCTAACCCCTACCTGCTGCTCAATGACCCCTAACCTCTAGCTGCTCCATAATGACCTGTAATCCCTAACTGCTAATTTTTGACCTCTGACCTCTACCTGCTCCTTAATGACATCTGACCCCTACCTGCTCATTAATGAGCCCTAACCCCTATCTGCTCCTTAATGAGCCCTAACCCCTACCTGCTCCTCAATGACCCCTAACCCTTACCTGCTCCTTAATGACCTCTGACCCCTACCTGCTCCTTAATGACCTCTGACCCCTACCTGCTCCTTAATGAACTGTAATCCCTACCTGCTCCTTAATGACCTCTGACCCCTACCTGCTCCTCAATGACCCTTGACCTCTACCTGCTCCTTAATGACCCCTTGCCCCTACCTGCTCCTTATTGATCTCTAACCCCTACCTGCTCCTTAATGACCTCTGACCCCTACCTGCTCCTCAATGACCCTTGACCCCTACCTGCTCCTCAATGACCCTTGACCCCTACCTGCTCCTTAATGACCCCTTGCCCCTACCTGCTCCTTATTGATCTCTAACCCCTACCTGCTCCTAATGACCTCTGATCCCTACCTGCTCCTTAATGACCCCTAACCCCTACCTGCTCCTTAATGACCTCTGACCCCTACATTCTCCTAATGACCTCTTACCCCTACCTGCTCCTTAATGACCCCTAACCCTACCTGCTCCTTAATGACCTCTGACCCCAACATTCTCCTTCATTCAAGGTTCAAAATTCAAGATTTGTATTTGCCATATGCAACAAGTAGAATTGAATGCTTACTCCCCATTCCCTCCTGCAGTTTGAGTTTATACTACAATTTAACACAATATACTATACTATGTACTATACTTACACTGTACTGTAACAATACTGACACAATTAAAATGACAATAAAAATGACAATAAAGTTACTGATGGAGTGTGAGTTCAATTGTACATAAAAAGCATTTAAAAAGCATTTTAAAGTGCCAGTAGTGCAGCAGCATCATGAATTCAGTGCAGAACAGTGCAGTAACTGTAATGAGTCCAGCAAAGTATGATAGTGTCATGTTAATGACAATGTGATGATAGTGGCAGCACTCCTAGCAGTTCAGTAGGTCACTGCCTGTGGATCAAACTATCCTTGAACCTGGTAGTCGTTGTACGGATGCTGCAGAACCGACGACCGGACGGTAGGGGGAGAAGAGATGGAGCCCAGGGTGGTGTGGTGGAAATCTACGTGAATAAGAAGGCAAATTATCAATCAATAAGAACTGTCACACATGAACTCAATTAAGTTTGAAGATTTGTCAAGCAAGCAGAACACAATGAACAAATACAAGTAGACAAGTAGACAAGTGGCCAAACAGACATATAGACAGACAGTCAGACAACAGACAGACAACAGACAGACAAAGCTTTGTCGGGAGCCCCGAATCCTATGAGGTGAGGATAGGGAAGTCCACCGTAATGCTGGCAACACTCAGTATTTATCCCTCCTTAGGACTGCCCCTAAGACACTGTCTTTCACCCCAATGATGCAAGTCTTGACCACCTGGCTCCACCACCCCCATCTCCAGCACGGGAACAGAGGAACTCTCGTGCAGGCAGAGGAAGCCAGAGGTGTTGAACCAGGAGTGGCCAAGCCTTTGATCCAGCTCAATAGTTGTATGCCAACTGTAGAAGCAGAAACCGACTTGTGGAATTTCTATATATGTTTGGTGTCATATTTATGTTTGAACTCTAGGGGGCACACCACCTCTATTATAAGTAACCTTGCTGATCAGTGTAATGCATGCACCTGTTAAGGAGATACGTTTTCCTACCTGTTTCACTGTTTGGAACTGATAAATTGAGCAACTGACAACTGTTCTGATTTAACCATTTAATCACTATTATTCTTTTTTGGACAATAAAACCCTGCAAACTACACCAGTCGCAACTTGGACATTCTACTATATTTTCATCAAAAACTTTGTTACCGAGTAGAGAACTAATCATGCATGGTGCATCGTTACGCCTGTCAACACAATCGGGGAGCGACAAGCGGTCACTACAGATGGGTCAGAAAGATACAAGGCAAGATATGTAGAAAAGGCTACAGCCAAAAACCAGGAACTGACTATGATGAGATATTCTGACCCACAGCTGACATGACGAGTATAAGAGTGGTTATGCAAAAGGCAGCGCAGGAGAACCTAGTCTTACACCAGATGGACGCTAAGACGCCCTATTTGCACGCACCAATTGATGGTGAAATCTATATAGAGCAGCCAGAGGGCTATGAGAAAAAGTCAGAAACAGGTGAAAAGCTAGTGTGTAAGTTGCAGAAGTCTCTCTATGGTTTAAAACTGTCAGGGAGAAACTGGAATGCTTTGTTACATACATATCTGTGTGAAAATGGTTTTGTGCAGAACCCTGCAGACCACTGTGTGTATCCTAGAGAAAAACACAAGGAAAAGGTCATCTTGCTAATACGGGTTGAGGATCTGATCATAGCAGCCAGTAGTGAGGATGTACTGAAAAGTGGAAAGAGGAGGCTCACTGAAAGGTTCCAAATGAAAGATTTGGGAAAGTTGAAGTATTTTCTGGGAATAGATTTTGAACAAGCAGAAGGTCAAGTCAAAATGTCACAGAAGAGATATGTGAGTCAAATATTGGAGAAGTTTGAAATGCAGGATTGCAGGTCTAGGGAAACTCCATGGGAGTCAAAACTCGAGTACACAGAAAATGCTGAAAAAATGACAGAAGCAAGAAAGTCCAGAGAAGCAGTGGGAAGGTGAATGGACTCGTCTACGTGCGCTCCACCAGATATCTAACCCTAACCCTGGAACACAATTAAACACCTGCTCAGATACCTTAAAGGTACAGCAGAAAATGAGTTATGCTTCAAAAGAAATACCACAGAAAGACTAAGAGTCTAAGAGTGTACCGTGATGCTGCCTGGCCATCAGATGTAACAGACACACGCAGCACAACAGGATACAGCGCTAGTCTAAGTAAAGGAAGTGCTTTGATCTCATGGAAAACAAGGAAACAGCCAACAGTGGCATGGTCTACTTGCCAGGCAGAATACATGTCTTTAGCAGCAGCTATACAGGAATGGATCTATTTGAAACAGCTACTCAGAGGTATAGACAGATACCAATATGGACAAACAAAGGTTTATGAAGACCACCAAGGTACTATAGCACTAGCCAGAAACCCAGTGAACAGGCAACGGTGCAAGCACCTTGATATTAAGTACCACTTCATAAGGGAAACTGTAAATAATGGAAATGTAACTTTGGAATACTGTCCTACTGACCAAATGACTGCTGATGGAATGACAAAACCAGCCACCAAGTCTAAACTAAAGAAGTTTGCACAGGACATGTTTGGCACTTAGGTGAAACTTTATGTTTGTGTTTTGTTTTTTGTTTTTCATGCAATCCATTGAGCTAAGAGCGAGTGGGAGTGTTAAGTGTTGTCACTAGATTGCACCCTTACTCATTGTATTACGGTAGTAATATTGTGTGTGTTCTATTAAAGTGTTTACGGTACGCTCATGACGTCACCACGCTGTACGTGAGCAGCGCACGCTTCGGTGCTCAGACTGCAGAATATACAGTAGCATGTTATGTTGCCTGAAGAAATATGCCGACAGGCTGAAGAGTTAACCACCGAGTGAAAGCTTTAGTTGTTATCCACAATTACGCGGAAGATTGCGCATCCAAGCTTTACACCACTACTACTAAAAAAAACGATCTTTTAAAAACGTATTAAAGTGTTTAAACAACAGTTTAAAGTGGTTGTAATGTTCCTATATGTGTATATATCCCCATATTTATTCTACTACTACCACTACTACTAAAAAAACGATCTTTTAAAAACGTATTAAAGTGTTTAGACAACAGTTTAAAGTGGTTGTAATGTTCCTATATGTGTATATATCCCCATCTATATGAGTGATGGAGTATCGTAGGGCTTGATATAAACATATAATACACATCTACGTTTAACCTGAAGTGACGTCATCGCGTGGCCCCGCCCCCCATGACGTCACAAAGCTTAGCGGAGCATAAAAGGCAAGACGCGACGCGGAGATAACAGTTCCTCTTTGAGACGCGACGAGGAGAGAGACAGTTGAAAGGACACCAGCCTTTGTCCAACTAAGCGGTGGACAGCGTTCTAAGGTGAGTAGTTGTAGTAGTAGTAGAGTGTTGACCAAGGGCTTCAAAGAGTTAGTTCTGCACCAGGGAGCCTGTTTAATTGTGGACCATTGTTAAGTTCATGTAGTATTAGATGTGTATTATATGTTTATATCAAGCCCTACGCTACTCCATCACTCATATAGATAGAGATATATACACATATAGGGACATTAGAACCACTTTAAACTGTTGTCTAAACACTTTAATACGTTTTTAAAAGATCGTTTTTTTTTAGTAGTAGTGGTAGTAGTATAAATCGAGTAGTAGTAGTAGTAGTAGTAGTAGTATAGTAATAGTCGTCGTCGTAGTAGTAATAGTAATAGTAGTGGTGGTATTAGTGGATTGTAGTAGTAGTAGTAGTAGTAGTTGTAACAGTAGTAGTTGTAGTAGTAGTAGTAGTAGTCATTAGTATATATAGTAGTAATAGGTGTAGTAGTATTATTAGTTGTTGTATTAGTAGTGGTAGTGGAGTAGTAGTAGTAGAAGTAGTGGATGGTAGTAGTAGTATGAGTTGTAGTAGTAGAAGTAGTAGTATTAATTGTAATAGTAGTAGTATTAGTAGTTAGTTGTATTAGTATTAGTAGTATTATAAGTAGTAATTAGTAGTTGTAGTAATATAATAAGTATTTGTAGTTGTGGTTGAGTAGTAGTAGTTGTAGTGGTAGTATCAGTAGTGTTAGTAGTAGTAGTAGTAGTAGTAGTAGTAGTTATAGTAGTGGAGTATTAGTAGTAGTAGTAGTGGAATAGTAGTCATTGTAGTAGTAGTAGTAGTAGTAGCTGTGAGTAGGAGTAGTAGTATTAATATTAGTAGTGTTAGTAGTAGTATAAGTGTCACGAGAGAGGGAGCGGGTTGGACCCCGAACGCAGACGCCGACAAGTGGAGAGTGATACGAACGGCTTTATTAGCACAAGCACACACAAAAACACAAGGGTGCATGGGAGGACGATCCGCGGAGTACCGGCGGGTAGTCCGGGACAGGGGAAGAAGTCTGTATCGGGTGCGGAGTACCGGCAGGTAGTCGGCAGGCGATGGGTACCAGACGGGAGAACTACGTGAAAGTAGAATAGTTAGTAACGACCTCACGCTGGGGTAAAGGAAAGGCAACGTATATATACCCCAGGTGAGGTGATCAACAAATGACACGGGGGGAAATTGAGTCCAGGTGTGTGTGTGTGTGTGTGTGTGGCCAGCGCACGTGGCTAGACCACGCCCCCTGCCAACCAACGTAATTGTTGACAGGAGTGTGTGCGCCACCAGCGCACGTGACTAGGCCACGCCCCCTGCCAACCACCGTAACCGTGACAGTACCCCCCCCTCAACGGGCGCATCCTGGCGTCCAACCCGGCTTGAAGGGGTGTTCACGGTGGCAGTTGAGGGAAAAGAACAGATCCCGACTGTAGCGGCGCGGGGGCCAACCCCGCCCCTCTGGACCGTCTGCGTCCCAGTCGATGACCCGGGGGGGTGGAGGAGATTTGGTGGGCGGGTGGGGCCCGGGAAGAGAGCCACCCCTTCTGCCCAGGTCGGTGGGAGTCCTCTCTGGAGGTCTCCTCCGGACCCTCCTCCAGGGGTCTCCTCTAAGGGTCCCCTTCGGGACCTCCTCTGGAGTCTCCTCAGGGGTCTGCTCTGAACCCCCTCTGTAGTCGACAGCCGGGGACCGCGTGACGTCGTCGGGCGGATACGGCGCGGCGTCAGCAGACGGGGGCTGCGTGACGTCAGCAGACGGAGGCTGCGTGACATCGTCGGGCGGGTACGGCGTAGCGTCCGCAGACGGGGGCTGCGTGACGTCGTCAGGCGGGTACGGCGCGGCGTCAGCAGACGGGGGCTGCGTGACGTCGTCGGGCGGATCCGGCGCGGCGTCAGCAGACGGGGGTTGCGTGACGTCGTCGGGCGGGTACGGCGCGGCGACAGCAGACGGGGGCTGCGTGACGTCGTCGGGCGGGTACGGCGCGGCGTCAGCAGACGGGGGCTGCGTGACGTCTTCAGGCGGGTACGGCGCGGCGTCAGCAGACGGGGGCTGCGTGACATCGTCAGGCGGTACGGCGCAGCAGACGGGGGCTGCGTGACGTCGTAAGGCGGGTACGGCGCGGCGTCAGCAGACGGGGCTGCGTGACGTCGTCGGGCGGGTACGGCGCGGCGTCAGCAGACGGGGGCCGCTTGACGTCAGCAGACGGAGGCTGCGTGACATCGTCTGGCGGGTACGGCGTAGCGTCCAAAGACGGGGGCTGCGTGACGTCGTCGGGCGGGTACGGCGCGGCGTCAGCAGACGGGGGCTGCGTGACGTCGTCAGGCGGGTACGGCGCGGCGTCAGCAGACGGGGGCTGCGTGACGTCGTCAGGCGGGTACGGCGCGGCGTCAGCAGACGGGGGCTGCGTGACGTCGTCGGGCGGGTCCGGCGCGGCGTCAGCAGACGGGGGCTGCGTGATACGAACGGCTTTATTAGCACAAGCACACACAAAAACACAAGGGTGCATGGGAGGACGATCCGCGGAGTACCGGCGGGTAGTCCGGGACAGGGGAAGAAGTCTGTATCGGGTGCGGAGTACCGGCAGGTAGTCGGCAGGCGATGGGTACCAGACGGGAGAACTACGTGAAAGTAGAATAGTTAGTAACGACCTCACGCTGGGGTAAAGGAAAGGCAACGTATATATACCCCAGGTGAGGTGATCAACAAATGACACGGGGGGAAATTGAGTCCAGGTGTGTGTGTGTGTGTGTGTGGCCAGCGCACGTGGCTAGACCACGCCCCTGCCAACCAACGTAATTGTTGACAGGAGTGTGTGCGCCACCAGCGCACGTGGCTAGGCCACGCCCCCTGCCAACCACCGTAACCGTGACAGTACCCCCCCCTCAACGGGCGCCTCCTGGCGTCCAACCCGGCTTGAAGGGGTGTTCACGGTGGCAGTTGAGGGAAAAGAACAGATCCCGACTGTAGCGGCGCGGGGGCCAACCCCGCCCCTCTGGACCGTCTGCGTCCCAGTCGATGACCCGGGGGGGTGGAGGAGATTTGGTGGGCGGGTGGGGCCCGGGAAGAGAGCCACCCCTTCTGCCCAGGTCGGTGGGAGTCCTCTCTGGAGGTCTCCTCCGGACCCTCCTCCAGGGGTCTCCTCTAAGGGTCCCCTTCGGGACCTCCTCTGGAGTCTCCTCAGGGGTCTGCTCTGAACCCCCTCTGTAGTCGACAGCCGGGGACCGCGTGACGTCGTCGGGCGGATACGGCGCGGCGTCAGCAGACGGGGGCTGCGTGACGTCAGCAGACGGAGGCTGCGTGACATCGTCGGGCGGGTACGGCGTAGCGTCCGCAGACGGGGGCTGCGTGACGTCGTCAGGCGGGTACGGCGCGGCGTCAGCAGACGGGGGCTGCGTGACGTCGTCGGGCGGATCCGGCGCGGCGACAGCAGACGGGGGCTGCGTGACGTCGTCGGGCGGGTACGGCGCGGCGTCAGCAGACGGGGGCTGCGTGACGTCGTCAGGCGGGTACGGCGCGGCGTCAGCAGACGGGGGCTGCGTGACGTCGTCGGGCGGGTACGGCGCGGCGTCAGCAGACGGGGGCCGCTTGACGTCAGCAGACGGAGGCTGCGTGACATCGTCTGGCGGGTACGGCGTAGCGTCCACAGACGGGGGCTGCGTGACGTCGTCGGGCGGGTACGGCGCGGCGTCAGCAGACGGGGGCTGCGTGACGTCTTCGGGCGGGTACGGCGCGGCGTCAGCAGACGGGGGCTGCGTGACATCGTCAGGCGGGTACGGCGCGCGTCAGCAGACGGGGGCTGCGTGACGTCGTAAGGCGGGTACGGCGCGGCGTCAGCAGACGGGGGCTGCGTTATACGAACGGCTTTATTAGCACAAGCACACACAAAAACACAAGGGTGCATGGGAGGACGATCCGCGGAGTACCGGCGGGTAGTCCGGGACAGGGGAAGAAGTCTGTATCGGGTGCGGAGTACCGGCAGGTAGTCGGCAGGCGATGGGTACCAGACGGGAGAACTACGTGAAAGTAGAATAGTTAGTAACGACCTCACGCTGGGGTAAAGGAAAGGCAACGTATATATACCCCAGGTGAGGTGATCAACAAATGACACGGGGGGAAATTGAGTCCAGGTGTGTGTGTGTGTGTGTGTGGCCAGCGCACGTGGCTAGACCACGCCCCCTGCCAACCAACGTAATTGTTGACAGGAGTGTGTGCGCCACCAGCGCACGTGACTAGGCCACGCCCCCTGCCAACCACCGTAACCGTGACAGTACCCCCCCTCAACGGGCGCATCCTGGCGTCCAACCCGGCTTGAAGGGGTGTTCACGGTGGCAGTTGAGGGAAAAGAACAGATCCCGACTGTAGCGGCGCGGGGGCCAACCCCGCCCCTCTGGACCGTCTGCGTCCCAGTCGATGACCCGGGGGGGTGGAGGAGATTTGGTGGGCGGGTGGGGCCCGGGAAGAGAGCCACCCCTTCTGCCCAGGTCGGTGGGAGTCCTCTCTGGAGGTCTCCTCCGGACCCTCCTCCAGGGGTCTCCTCTAAGGGTCCCCTTCGGGACCTCCTCTGGAGTCTCCTCAGGGGTCTGCTCTGAACCCCCTCTGTAGTCGACAGCCGGGGACCGCGTGACGTCGTCGGGCGGATACGGCGCGGCGTCAGCAGACGGGGGCTGCGTGACGTCAGCAGACGGAGGCTGCGTGACATCGTCGGGCGGGTACGGCGTAGCGTCCGCAGACGGGGGCTGCGTGACGTCGTCAGGCGGGTACGGCGCGGCGTCAGCAGACGGGGGCTGCGTGACGTCGTCGGGCGGATCCGGCGCGGCGTCAGCAGACGGGGGTTGCGTGACGTCGTCGGGCGGGTACGGCGCGGCGACAGCAGACGGGGGCTGCGTGACGTCGTCGGGCGGGTACGGCGCGGCGTCAGCAGACGGGGGCTGCGTGACGTCTTCAGGCGGGTACGGCGCGGCGTCAGCAGACGGGGGCTGCGTGACATCGTCAGGCGGGTACGGCGCAGCAGACGGGGGCTGCGTGACGTCGTAAGGCGGGTACGGCGCGGCGTCAGCAGACGGGGGCTGCGTGACGTCGTCGGGCGGGTACGGCGCGGCGTCAGCAGACGGGGGCCGCTTGACGTCAGCAGACGGAGGCTGCGTGACATCGTCTGGCGGGTACGGCGTAGCGTCCAAAGACGGGGGCTGCGTGACGTCGTCGGGCGGGTACGGCGCGGCGTCAGCAGACGGGGGCTGCGTGACGTCGTCGGGCGGGTCCGGCGCGGCGTCAGCAGACGGGGGCTGCGTGACGTCGTCGGGCGGGTCCGGCGCGGCGTCAGCAGACGGGGGCTGCGTGACGTCGTCGGGCGGATCCGGCGCAGCGTCAGCAGACGGGGGTTGCGTGACATCGTCAGGCGGGTACGGCGCGGCGTCAGCAGACGGGGGCCGCTTGACGTCATCAGGCGGGTCCGGCGCGGCGTCAGCAGACGGGTGCTGCGTGACGTCGTCGGGCGGATCCGGCGCAGCGTCAGCAGACGGGGGCTGCGTGACGTCGTCGGGCGGATCCGGCGCAGCGTCAGCAGACGGGGGTTGCGTGACATCGTCAGGCGGGTACGGCGCGGCGTCAGCAGACGGGGGCCGCTTGACGTCATCAGGCGGGTACGGCGCGGCGTCAGCAGACGGGGACTGCGTGACGTCGTCGGGCGGGTACGGCGCGGCGTCAGCAGACGGGGGCCGCTTGACGTCATCAGGCCGGTATGGCGGAGCGACGTCGTCAGCCGGGTGCGGAGCGGCGTCGTCAGCCGGGTGCGGAGCGGCGTCGTCAGCCGAGTGCGGAGCGACGTCGTCAGCCGGGTGCGGAGCGACGTCGTCAGCCGGGTGCGGAGCGGCGCCGTCAGCCGGGTGCGGGGCGGCGTCGTCAGCCGGGTGCGGGGCGGCGTCGTCAGCCGGGTGCGGAGCGATCAGACGGGGGAGAAGCGTGACGTCAGAGGTCCTTCCGATGAGGGAAGCAATGAAGGTTGCCATGTTCCCGCACCGGTCCAACGTCGTCTGTATTTTCCGACCCGCCTGTCCGTGACTGGCGATCAGGGACTCAACAACGAGCTGACACTGGTCACGGACAGCGGGGCCCATGTTGGCCAACCGGGCCTCCCACGCTTCCTCCTGCTCCCGCAGCGCCTGGATCTGTGCTCTGAACCCGACCATCTGAGCATCGAGCCCGCGCTTCGCACGCTCGAGAAGGCCGGGGTCCAGGCAAGCATCCCGGTCGTCCCGCATCACCCGGCATATTTGGCGCCACTCGTCGAGGTCGCCGGGGTCCATAGTGGTGAGGTCGTTCTGTCACGAGAGAGGGAGCGGGTTGGACCCCGAACGCAGACGCCGACAAGTGGAGAGTGATACGAACGGCTTTATTAGCACAAGCACACACAAAAACACAAGGGTGCATGGGAGGACGATCCGCGGAGTACCGGCGGGTAGTCCGGGACAGGGGAAGAAGTCTGTATCGGGTGCGGAGTACCGGCAGGTAGTCGGCAGGCGATGGGTACCAGACGGGAGAACTACGTGAAAGTAGAATAGTTAGTAACGACCTCACGCTGGGGTAAAGGAAAGGCAACGTATATATACCCCAGGTGAGGTGATCAACAAATGACACGGGGGGAAATTGAGTCCAGGTGTGTGTGTGTGTGTGTGTGGCCAGCGCACGTGGCTAGACCACGCCCCCTGCCAACCAACGTAATTGTTGACAGGAGTGTGTGCGCCACCAGCGCACGTGGCTAGGCCACGCCCCCTGCCAACCACCGTAACCGTGACAATAAGTAGTGGATGGTAGTAGTAGTAGTAGTGGAGTAGTAGTAGTAATAGTAGTAGTTGTAAAATTAGTAGTAGTAGTAGTAGTTTTGATAGTAGTAGTGGAATAGTAGTATAATAAGTATTTGTAGTAGTAGTTGAGTAGTAGTAGTAGTAGTTGTTATAGTATTAGTTTTAGTAGTGGAATAGTAGTAGTAGTATCAGTAGTGTTAGTAGTAGTAGTTGTAATTGTATTAGTAGTAGTAGTAGTACTACTCTCTCTCTCTCTCTCTCTCTCTCTCTCTCTCTCTCTCTCTCTCTCTCTCTCTCTCTCTCTCTCTCTCTCTCTCTCTCTCTCACTACACTTTAACACTTTAATACGTTTAAAAATAAGGTTGTTTTCTAATTTGATTCAACAATGTGTTCTAGGAATGGCCTCTGCTAAATCTTCCTGGTCTGAGGAGAACTTTTCCTGTTTCGTCTGTCTGGATGTGTTCAAGAGTCCAGTTTCCACACCATGTGGACACAACTTCTGTAGAGCCTGTATCACCACGTTCTGGGAGGACCAGGTCCAGTTCAAATGTCCTCTTTGCAACGAGCTGTTCTGCACAAGACCTGATCTACGGGTCAATACCCTCTTATCGGAGATGGTGGACGAGTTTAGACGGTCCGTACCGGTCAAAGAGCAGCCTTGTGTTGAACCAGGAGAAGAGGGGGACCAAAGGTCCCATTCTGTTGTACGTCTGAAGGAGGAATATGAGCTGAAGAAGGCCCAGCTGGGGAAGATAGACTCATGCATAGGGACCTTGAGGAGATCCCTGGATCAGCTGAAGGAGACACTGGACATGGAGATGATGAAGCTGTCTGTCCTGAGGTCGACTCTAAAGAAGTGTAAGTGTCTGTTTAGTTTGAGTCATCACAACAACACACTAACTCCTCAGATTGAAAGTCCATCCACACAGCAGGAGGTGACGTCCTACTGGGAATGAACATGATGGTGGACATCATGTATCTTATCAATATATTAATATATTGATGAGATACATGATGGTTGGTATCTTTTACATAATGCATAACCATCACAATGAATCCTTCTTCTGTAAAATACAACATATATTATTACTGTAACAATGTTATTTATTAATGATGAGTATTATGAGTGTTATTATTATTAGACAATCATAATCAGGATGCTGTTAATCATACTTGTATGTGTATTTTATATTCAGAACATGATCTAAAATATATCTAATAATATATGTGAATAAACATATTTGATATACTAATATATATCACTATATAATAATGTTTATATTAATAAATAAAATATATATAAATATTAATATATTATAATAAATTGATTACGTTCTAATTATATATATAATTTATAATAATATATATTTTCATCATACTTTAGGTCCTAGGAAACTAGGCAACCTCTCCTATCAAAGTCACAATTGTAGTTATCAAAGGTTAATGTTGGCAACTGCTAACGTTTAATGATGTCCTATCTATAAATCAAGAGAGTACTTTCCAATCAAGTACTTTTTCTTCCTCAGTGGTTATTCACGGCTCCACCCATTTCTAAAGGGTTTATTGAACTGACTCCAAACGGCTCATATCTTGATGACCTCATCAGGAGTATTTCTGTGTAGACTCATCATGTCTTTTGTTCTCTATCCCATCAGATGAGTGTGAACTCACACTGGACTCAAACACAGCTCACAGAGGACTCTCTCTGTCTGAGGAACACAGGAAGGTGACGATGGTTGGAGAGCAGGAGTCGTATCCTGATCACCTGGAGAGATTTGACCCCTGGGACCAGGTGTTGTGTAGAGAGGGTCTGACTGACCGCTGTTACTGGGAGGTGGAGGTGGAAGGAGGAGGTGTTAGTATAGAAGTGACATACAGAGGAATCACTAGGAGAGGAGGGGGTGATGACAGCTGTCTTGGATTCAACAACAAGTCCTGGAGACTTGTTTGTTATAATGATTATTACTCTGTCCAGTACAACGGTAATATAACAGCCATAGATCTCCCCCCCTCTAACAGAGTAGGAGTGTATGTTGACCGACCTGCTGGCTCTCTCTCCTTCTACAGAGTGTCCCCAGATGGAGGAGGGTCCTCAGACACACTGACACTCATCCACACCTTCCAGTCCACATTCACCCAGGAGGACCTCCTCCCTGGCTTTGGGATCTGGTTTGGGGGTTATGGTTCCTCAGTGTCTCTGTGTCGCTTGTAGCAACACGCATAGAGCACACACACACACACACACAACACACAGTATACAGACAAACACACACACGCAAATATAGAGAAGTACACACACACACATACATACATACACATTTTTATACACACTCACACATATAGAGAAATACACAAATGAACACAAAAACACACACATACACACACAAACATAGAAACGCACACACACACATATAGAAATAAACACACACACACACACACTTATAGAAATACACACATATATAGAAATAAAAACAGACATACACACACACACACATACAGACACCTCTCTATTTGTCATTCTATAGTTCTATAGTACTTTGATATTCTGCGTATATTAACATTCTAAAAAGGGCTTGTTAATGAACAGCATGTTAATTTATTAAAGATATGTTCTCCTGTACCTGCTCCTTAATGACCTCTGACCCCTACCTGCTCCTCAATGACCTCTGACCCCTACCTGCTCCTCAATGACCTCTGACCCCTACCTGCTCCTCAATGGCCCCTGACCCCTACCTGCTCCTCAATGACCCCTGAACCCTACCTGCTCCTCAATGACCTCTAACCCCTACCTGCTGCTCAATGACCCCTAACCTCTAGCTGCTCCTTAATGACCTGTAATCCCTAACTGCTAATTTTTGACCTCTGACCTCTACCTGCTCCTTAATGACATCTGACCCCTACCTGCTCATTAATGAGCCCTAACCCCTATCTGCTCCTTAATGAGCCCTAACCCCTACCTGCTCCTCAATGACCCCTAACCCTTACCTGCTCCTTAATGACCTCTGACCCCTACCTGCTCCTTAATGACCTCTGACCCCTACCTGCTCCTTAATGAACTGTAATCCCTACCTGCTCCTTAATGACCTCTGACCCCTACCTGCTCCTCAATGACCCTTGACCCCTACCTGCTCCTTAATGACCCCTTGCCCCTACCTGCTCCTTATTGATCTCTAACCCCTACCTGCTCCTTAATGACCTCTGACCCCTACCTGCTCCTCAATGACCCTTGACCCCTACCTGCTCCTCAATGACCCTTGACCCCTACCTGCTCCTTAATGACCCCTTGCCCCTACCTGCTCCTTATTGATCTCTAACCCCTACCTGCTCCTTAATGACCTCTGACCCCTACCTGCTCCTCAATGACCCTTGACCCCTACCTGCTCCTCAATGACCCTTGACCCCTACCTGCTCCTTAATGACCCCTTGCCCCTACCTGCTCCTTATTGATCTCTAACCCCTACCTGCTCCTAATGACCTCTGATCCCTACCTGCTCCTTAATGACCCCTAACCCCTACCTGCTCCTTAATGACCTCTGACCCCTACATTCTCCTAATGACCTCTTACCCCTACCTGCTCCTTAATGACCCCTAACCCTACCTGCTCCTTAATGACCTCTGACCCCTACATTCTCCTTCATTCAAGGTTTAAAATTCAAGATTTGTATTTGCCATATGCAACAAGTAGAATTGAATGCTTACTCCCCATTCCCTCCTGCAGTTTGAGTTTATACTACAATTTAACACAATATACTATACTATGTACTATACTTACACTGTACTATAACAATACTGACACAATTAAAATGACAATAAAAATGACAATAAAGTTACTGATGGAGTGTGAGTTGAATTGTACATAAAAAGCATTTAAAAAGCATTTTAAAGTGCCAGTAGTGCAGCAGCATCATGAATTCAGTGCAGAACAGTGCAGTAACTGTACTGAGTCCAGCAAAGTATGACAGTGTAATGTTAATGACAATGTTATGATAGTGGCAGCACTCCTAGCAGTTCAGTAGGTCACTGCCTGTGGATCAAACTATCCTTGAACCTGGTAGTCGTTGTACGGATGCTGCAGAACCGACGACCGGACGGTAGGGGGAGAAGAGATGGAGCCCAGGCTGGTGTGGTGGAAATCTACGTGAATAAGAAGGCAAATTATCAATCAATAACAACTGTCACACATGAACTCAATTAAGTTTGAAGATTTGTCAAGCAAGCAGAACACAATGAACAAATACAAGTAGACAAGTAGACAAGTGGCCAAACAGACATATAGACAGACAGTCAGACAACAGACAGACAACAGACAGACAAAGCTTTGTCGGGAGCCCCGAATCCTATGAGGTGAGGATAGGGAAGTCCACCGTAATGCTGGCAACACTCAGTATTTATCCCTTCTTAGGACTGCCCCTAAGACACTGTCTTTCACTCCAATGATGCAAGTCTTGACCACCTGGCTCCACCACCCCCATCTCCAGCACGGGAACAGAGGAACTCTCGTGCAGGCAGAGGAAGCCAGAGGTGTTGAACCAGGAGTGGCCAAGCCTTTGATCCAGCTCAATAGTTGTATGCCAACTGTAGAAGCAGAAACCGACTTGTAGAATTTCTATATATGTTTGGTGTCATATCATACTTACTCTAGGGGGCACACCACCTCTATTATAAGTAACCTTGCTGATCAGTGTAATGCATGCACCTGTTAAGGAGATACGTTTTCCTACCTGTTTCACTGTTTGGAACTGATAAATTGAGCAACTGATAACTGTTCTGATTTAACCATTTATTCACTATTATTCTTTTTTGGACAATAAAACCCTGCAAACTACACCAGTCGCAACTTGGACATTCTACTATATTTTCATCACAAACTTTGTTACCGAGTAGAGAACTAATCATGCGTGGTGCATCGTGACGCCTGTCAACACAATCGGGGAGCGACAAGCGGTCACTACAGATGGGTCAGAAAGATACAAGGCAAGATATGTAGCAAAAGGCTACAGCCAAAAACCAGGAACTGACTATGATGAGACATTCTCACCCACAGCTGACATGACGAGTATGAGAGTGGTTATGCAAAAGGCAGCGCAGGAGAACCTAGTCTTACACCAGATGGACGTTCAGACGGCCTATTTGCACGCACCAATTGATGGTGAAATCTATATAGAGCAGCCAGAGAGCTATGAGAAAAAGTCAGAAACAGGTGAAAAGCTAGTGTGTAAGTTGCAGAAGTCTCTCTATGGTTTAATACAGTCAGGGAGAAACTGGAATGCTTTGTTACATACATATCTGTGTGAAAATGGTTTTGTGCAGAACCCTGCAGACCACTGTGTGTATACTAGAGAAAAACACAAGGAAAAGGTCATCTTGCTAATATGGGTTGAGGATCTGATCATAGCAGCCAGTAGTGAGGATGTACTGAAAAGTGTAAAGAGGAGGCTCACTGAAAGGTTCCAAATGAAAGATTGGGAAAGTTGAAGTATTTTCTGGAATAGATTTTGAACAAGCAGAAGGTCAAGTCCAAATGTCACAGAAGAGATATGTGAGTCAAATATGTGAGAAGTTTGAAATGCAGGATTGCAGGTCTAGGGAAACTCCATGGGAGTCAAAACTCGAGTACACAGAAAATGCAGAAAAAATGACAGAAGCAAGAAAGTGCAGAGAAGCAGTGGGAAGGTGAATGGACTTGTCTACGTGCACCACCAGATATCTAACCCTAACCCTGGAACACAATTAAACACGTGTTCAGATACCTTAAAGGTACAGCAGAAAAGGAGTTATGCTTCAAAAGAAATAAGACATAAAGACTAAGAGTCTAAGAGTGTACCGTGATGCTGCCTGGCCATCAGATGTAACAGACACACGCAGCACAACAGGATACAGCGCTCGTCTAAGTAAAGGAAGTGCTTTGATCTCATGGAAAACAAGGAAACAGCCAACAGTGGCATGGTCTACTCGCCAGGCAGAATACATGTCTTTAGCAGCAGCTATACAGGAATGGATCTATTTGAAACAGCTACTCAGAGGTATAGACAGATACCAATATGGACAAACAAAGGTTTATGAAGACCACCAAGGTACTATAGCACTAGCCAGAAACCCAGTGAACAGGCAACGGTGCAAGCACCTTGATATTAAGTAGCACTTCATAAGGGAAACTGTAAATAGTGGAAATGTAACTTTGGAATACTGTCCTACTGACCAAATGACTGCTGATGGAATGACAAAACCAGCCACCAAGTCAAAACTAAAGAAGTTTGCACAGGACATGTTTGGCACTTAGGTGAAACTTTATTTTTGTGTTTTGTTTTTTGTTTTTCATGCAATCCATTGAGCTAAGAGCGAGTGGGAGTGTTAAGTGTTGTCACTAGATTGCACCCTTACTCATTGTATTACGGTAGTAATATTGTGTATGTTCTATTAAAGTGTTTACGGTACGCTCATGACGTCACCACGCTGTACGTGAGCAGCGCATGCTTCGGTGCTCAGACTGCAGAATATACAGTCGCATGTTATGTTGCCTGAATAAATATGCCGACAGGCTGAAGAGTTAACCGCTGAGTGAAAGCTTTACTTGTTATCCACAATTACGCGGAAGATTGCGCATCCAAGCTTTACACCACTACTACAAAAAAAAACGATATTTTAAAAACATATTAAAGTGTTTAGACAACAGTTTAAAGTGGTTGTAATGTTCCTATATGTGTATATATCCCCATCTATATTCTACTACTACCACTACTACTAAAAAAACGATCTTTTAAAAACGTATTAAAGTGTTTAAACAACAGTTTAAAGTGGTTGTAATGTTCCTATATGTGTATATATCCCCATATGTATTCTACTACTACCACGACTACTAAAAAAACGATCTTTTAAAAACGTATTAAAGTGTTTAGACAACAGTTTAAAGTGGTTGTAATGTTCCTATATGTGTATATATCCCCATCTATATGAGTGATGGACTATCGTAGGGTTGATATAAACATATAATACACATCTACGTTTAACCTGAAGTGACGTCATCGCGTGGCTCCGCCCCCCATTACGTCACAAAGCTTAGCGGAGCATAAAAGGCAAGACGCGACGTGGAGATAACAGTTCCTCTTTGAGACGCGACGAGGAGAGAGACAGTTGAAAGGACACCAGCCTTTGTCCAACTAAGCGGTGGACAGCGTTCTAAGGTGAGTAGTGAGTGTTGACCAAGGGCTTCAAAGAGTTAGTTCTGCACCAGGGAGCCTGTTCCAACGGACACACTTTGATGGTGGACCATTGTTAAGTTCATGTAGTATTAGATGTGTATTATATGTTTATATCAAGCCCTACGCTACTCCATCACTCATATAGATAGAGATATATACACATATAGGGACATTAGAACCACTTTAAACTGTTGTCTAAACACTTTAATACGTTTTTAAAAGATCGTTTTTTTTTAGTAGTAGTGGTAGTAGTAGAATTCGAGTAGTAGTAGTAGTAGTAGTAGTAGTAGTTGTAATAGTCGTGTGTGGGAGTAGGAGTGTATGTGGACCGGCCTGCTGGCTCTCTCTCCTTCTACAGAGTGTCCCCAGATGGAGGAGGGTCCTCAGACACACTGACACTCATCCACACCTTCCAGTCCACATTCACCCAGGAGGACCTCCTCCCTGCGTTTAGGTTATGGAGAGAAGGTTCCTCAGTGTCTCTGTGTCGCTTGTAGCAACACACACAGAAACACACACACACACACATAGAGTATAAACACACACACACAAATATAAAATACACACATTCACACACAAAACATTTAGCTTTGGATAAAAGTGCAATATAAAAGCATCCATTACCACACACACATATATATAAATACACACATAAAAACACACACACACACACATATATGGAAACACATACACACAAACACACACATAGAGACACACATATAGAGACACACACAAAATTCAAAACCCAGAAACACCAGGTTACTGCCTAAGTGCCGTTGAGCAAGGCACCCCCTACCCTGCTCCCCGGGCGCTGCACTAATGGCTGCTCACTGCTCCTAACACTAGGATGGGTCAAATAGAAATTATCAAAATACACACACAAAGAAAGAATTCAATTTCTAGATTTTTATTGATTACCTTGTGTTAGGAGCTGATAAAGTGAATATTGATTTCTTTGTGATGGGAGCTAATAAAGTGAACATTGATTTCCTTGTTTTTGGAGCTGATGAAGTGACTATTTATTTCCTTGTGTTAGGAACAACTTAGCCACACACATCATGTTCAGTTATAAAGATGTCTTCTCCTCAATGACCCCTAACCCCTACCTGCTCCTTAATGACCTCTGACCCCTACCTGCTCCTTAATGACCTCTAACCCCTGCCTGCTCCTTAATGACCTCTGACCCCTACCTGCTCCTTAATGACCCCTAACCCCTACCTGCTCCTTAATGACCTCTGACCCCTACCTACTCCTTCATTCAAGGTTCAAGATTTAATATTTTGAATATCCATATGCAAGTAGAAGTGAATGTTTACTCCCCATTCCCTCCTGCAGTTTGAGTTTATACTACAATTTAACACAATATGCTATACTATGTACTATACTTACACTGTACTGTAACAATACTGTACACAATCAAAATTATAGTAAAATTTACTAGAAAATTACTGATGGAGTGTTTGTTGAATTATGCAGAAAAGCATTTAAAAAGCATTTTAAAGTGCCAGTAGTGCAGCAGCATCATGAATTCAGTGCAGAACAGTGCAGTAACTGTAATGAGTCCAGCAAAGTATGACAGTGTAATGTTAATGACAATGTTATGATAGTGGCAGCACTCCTAGCAGTTCAGTAGGTCACTGCCTGTGGATCAAACTATCCTTGAACCTGGTAGTCGTTGTACGGATGCTGCAGAACCGACGACCGGACGGTAGGGGGGAGAAGAGATGGAGCCCAGGGTGGTTGGGAACCTCCCAGGCATAACAGGTATAACAGGCAACTGTAAACACATTCAACCGCCCTCTTTAAGATGAATGCAGTGACAAACTGAATATGCTCTGTGGGGTTAAGTTAACGTTACATTTGGTTATGGATGAGAGAAGTGGGAAAAGCTGTGACTCCTGTAAACGCTTAACGTTAGTAGTGTCCAACTCAACAGCGTACTGACCAGCAGTAGTGTCCTTTATCCTGACTCTGGTGAAGACTAATCTAAAGTCAATGATTAGAACCACTTATTGTTAGACAAGTAAAAACTAAATAACGGTACAACTGTATCTGATCGTACGTCTGTTACATTTTAAATTGTTTGTATTTTTCAGTAATACGATATTGACAAGAAGACAGCTAGAGGTGGTAAACGCCTAATAAGATGGCTCCAGAGGGAGAGACTGTTGGTGAGGAATAAACAATGCCCTTTGTGCAACTACAGAATGAAATTAAAACAAACCAACAGGACCAAGGATGTGTCAGGGCAGGGTAGAGGTATAGGACCCGAAAGCACAGTGACAGAAGCCAGGTAGAACAGGTGTTTAATGATCGGCGCACACGCCGATTAACGCCAGCAAAAGGCAAAAGGTACAGACAGGGCAAATCCAAAAAGGTGGTCAGATCAGAGTTGACTACAGTATCTTAGTCTTCTTCCTGCTGTAATAAAGTGATATATGATGATATATTAGTGATATATATTGATGATACATCACAGATCAGAGTTGACTACAGTATCTTAGTCTTCTTCCTGCTGTAATAAAGTGATATATGATGATATATTAGTGATATATATTGATGATACATCACAGATCAGAGTTGACTACAGTATCTCTGACTCGGTATCAAAGCATGATGAACCAGTTGGTCCAGTTCCCCTCCCAGTTCAGTTCCTTTCAGACTAACCTCTTCTAGGCTGTTGTTCCATGACTCACTCAGTCATGAACTATAATAACCTTATTAAAATATGAACCACAGACTGAGAGCTCTGAGGACTAGAAGCTCAGACACACACAGTCTCTGACAATACTTTGATTCATTTTGAATAAAATCAGAAGTGTACACACATTGTAACATGATGTCATTCATTATTCAGAAGCATAAACTTGAATCAATATAGACTACAACTCTTGAGAAGTTTCTTTGAAATGGTTCACAGACTTTTTGGTTGTTTCCAGTTTTTTGGGACACACACACACACACACACACACACACACACACGTGTGTGTTGGAGATGCCGGGGATTGAACCCACAGCCTCATACAGGAGAACCATGCGCTCTACCACTGATCTACATCCCCTTTCACCGTAGATGGCTTCTTATCTCTAGAAGCACAACTTATCAAACACTATCACATTGGAGATATGGTTGCATTTTGTGATCTTCTTTGGATATGATGATGAATCCAGTGAACTGATCACATCTTGGAGATGAGCATAAGGCAACAATCTTAGGCTCAAAGGACAGGCTGTAGTCTAACCAATCGTTTTGGGTAGGTTTCTCACGTGCGCGGGGAAAGACCCCAATGAAACACAATACTCTTAGGTAGCGACTATACATCATTTATATAACTATTTTTCATTGATCTTGTAATTCTATGTTCCTACACACAGTTCTCTTATTGTGTGTTCTGTGTACTGTTGTTTGCACATTCCTGCCGGCCGCTGGCCCTTTGTTATTCCACTGCACACCCTGGGTGTGTGTGACAAATACACATCTAGAATCTTGAAAAACAATGGACTTTTCACTCACTTTTAAGCTTTTACAAATCATATGTGCTTGTTTTCATAAAAATAACAAGTTGACAGGTAAACATATGCTTCTCAGATTCTTTTTTATTGTTTCTGGAAGACCATTTATCCAATTTGAACACACTGAACATATTTACTTTAAATAACAACAATTGACAAAATACACTTAAATAATACACAAACTGACACTGACACAACATCTTAAAGACAACTTTGACTGCAGGGTTTGTTGATTGTCTTTCCACTCTGTGATGGTTTGTCCAGATGCTGGACAGTACCACTTTCCCTTAGACCGGGTATGACCAGTGGTTTTACTTTTTGATTGACCACATCATTTACACAGATAATGATAATTCTGTTTGCAGTGCTGCTTTTCTGGTGGCTCTCCTCTTTCCACACGCTCCTGGTCTTCACGTGCTGCCTTTCACTGTCTCCATTCACGGTGACCATTTGACGATGGTGTTGCCGTTGCCACTGGAGATGGTGATGGTTGCTGAGAGGGAGGGGGTGGCGGATGCGAGGACCAGCCAGGGAATGGGGCGGGTGGTAGATGACCCTGCCCGTACGAGGACCAGGGAGGAGGAGATGGGGCGGGTGGTAGATGACCCTGCCCGTACGAGGACCAGGGAGGAGGAGAGGGGGCGGGTGGTAGATGACCCTGCCCGTACGAGGACCAGGGAGGAGGAGAGGGGGCGGGTGGTAGATGACCCTGCCCGTACGAGGACCAGGGAGGAGGAGATGGGGGGGTGGTAGATGACCCTGCCCGTACGAGGACCAGGGAGGAGGAGATGGGGCGGGTGGTAGATGACCCTGCCCGTACGAGGACCAGGGAGGACCGGCCTCTCTGCACTTGAGCTGCACTCTGCACCTGTTTGCTCAGCTGACTGAAAAATAAGTTTGAAAATAAGTTTTTAACCTCATTTGGTAACAATTGTGAAACACTTCAACCACATTTAATAGGATAAATAATGCATTTCTGTTTTAATGTAATAACTAATGTAATAACTAAAATCTAATCATCCCTTACCTTGTGATATCCACATTTGCAGGGGATTTGTTTCCTGAAGATATCATATTCACGCATTGGCAAATTAAATGGAGGAGTCAATGGACAGGCGTCAATGCGCTTCATGACAGCCTTCCATCTCCTAGAGCCCGGCTCGGTACCTGTGGTGAACCGGTACCCTCGGCATACAGGCTCAGGATACCTGCCCGATACGCCTCGGGTATACCAGTCTTCGTCATTTCTGAAAATATCAGGGTAAATGCCGCGTTACACAACGGGAATCGAGAAGCCCAACGGGGGGGGGGTGAATCGAACACCACAAAGCGCGCGGGGGGGGGGGAATCGTCGCAGTGGTTCAATATAATCTGTTCTCCTCAGGGGCCCCCTTCCAGCTCGGGGCCCCAGGCAATTGCCTACGTTGCCTACACTGTTGCGAGACGCCCCTGCAGACTAGACTATAAGGGGACAACTATGGAAAAAAGTACATCGACAATTTCAATATCAAGCCCTACTTTGAAATAAAAACGATTTCGAAAATTGGTGGATAGATCGATAGGTGGATAGATCGATAGGTGGATAGATCGATTGGTCGATAGATCGATCGATGGATAGATGGATAGATAAATATCCCGAGGGAAAGGCTTCCAGCAGCTCGTGACACAAAAACAAACAATTCTACTATTAAAATATAAAAACAAAGCGACGTAGACAATTGTAGAATTATACTGTACAATTACAATAAAATAATATAATAATTTGCTTGTAAATCGATGTAATACCTTGCTTGTTACGCCGTCGATCGATGAGTCGATGTAAGAGGTTGTATCTGCCGTCTTCCTCGTCTTCTGATCGGAGAAAGTGGGGTGGGGGAAAGCTCGAGGTAAAAGACCACGTGACCAGGACAGTAACGCCCACATCTCTGTTCGGACTGTGTTGTACCGGTTCGTACTGTGTTCGGACTGTGTTCGGAACGGTTAGGACTCTTTGAGACTGTGTTAGGACTGATTGGGACTCGGTAGGACTTGTTGGATCGTTGGCAGTCCCATCGCTGGCAGTAACGGCCACCTCATCTCATGCACAATAGTTGATACTGTATTGAATGTGCTCTGGAAAACACCCTTTCACCACTGAAAAACAGAAGAGCAGTCCAGTTATTGATAAAGAGCCACAGCAAACAAGGTTCCACTGAGACTTGAACATGGATCACTGGTCAGAGTCCAGAGTGCTAACCATTACACCATGGAACCCTTTGGTTTACATAGCAATTAATAAAATAACATTGTTACCATTAATTTAACTTGGAGACCAGTGAACTGCAAGGACAACCATGAAACCTGAGTGAATTCATGGTTTCAATTATCAATTGAATTTTTCTTTAGAATGAGAAGCATTGGCGGTGAGAACGGCTGCCTTCCAAGCTGTTTATTCCCAGCCAATGTCATTCTGACATTGTAAGAAATACTTGAACCGATGAGGATGGGATTCGAACCTACACGTGCAGGGGACAATGGATTAGCAGAGCATCGCCTTAACCACACGGCCACCTCATCTCTCCAGAGTTTACAGATCTGTGCACAATATTTGATACAGTATTGAATGTTCTCTGGAAAACACCCTTGTAGCCACTGAAAAACAGGTCAGTTATTGATAAAGAGCCACAGCAAACAAGGTTCCACCGAGACTTGAACTCAGATCACTGGAATCAGAGTCCAGAGTGCTAACCATTACACCATGGAACCCTTTGATTTACATGGAACCCTTTGGTTTACATAGTAATTAATAAAATAACTTCATAGTTACCATTTTTTAACTTGGAGACCAGTGAACTACAAGGTCGACCCTGAAACTTGGGTGTCATGATTTCAATTGCATTTGTCTTTGCAATGAGAAGCATTGCTTGTATAGTGTGAGCATAGCTGCCTTCCATGCAGTTGACCTGAATTTGAATTCTATAAATTGAAAATAACACAAATTCACAAGCAAAGCAGAAATGATAAACATGATACAAACATACAAGTGGGCGGCCCTAGTCTTTCCTTCGCTACCTCTATCTCTCAATGTTTAGTGTAGTCAACTCTTCTCTCAGGGAAATGTAGAGGTCAATTGCCATGAATGCATCCACAGGAACATGCAGATTGTTTTGTGCCATCATGAAGGTGCACAGGGTGAATACCTCCTCATCACAAGCTATGTGACGGCGGTGGATACGGTCAGCTTCACAGCTGGTACAATCTTCCTCCGACAGCTGACACAAATAGTTTCCTGTTCCATATAGTTCAGGTATGGAACACATGACACCAGACCGACCACAGGGAACATGTTCATTACTTGATGGACCAATCAGATGGATGTTCCATATAGTTCAGGTATGGAACCCATGACACCAGGCCGACCACGGGGAACATGTTCATTCCTTGATGGACCAATCAGATGGCTGTTCCATATAGTTCAGGTATGGAACCCATGACACCAGGCCGACCACGGGGAACATGTTCATTCCTTGATGGACCAATCAGATGGCTGTTCCAGGTCTCCTTAGTTGAATCCAATTGTTCGAGGTGAAAACAGTAAACAGGAAATGACCAAATCATAGTTATTCTTGTATTTATGTCACAAGTCACACCATCTATTGTTGATGCCACTTGCCTGTATCAAACTGAGGAAGCTGAATTATTGTCCAAGAAGTCCCCATCAAACTCACCTTCATCTTTAAGCCTGTGTAGATGTTGGAGCCCAAACTCCACACACTCTTTAAGAAGCTCCAGCACCAGCTCTCTATTCTTTGATTGCTTGTGCTTTAGCCATAAATAAAGCTTCTGTCACCCCATGAGCATCATCATCATTGACACGTAGGTACCGTTGCATATCCCGTATCGTGCTGTTTTCCGTCCCCTTATCTGTCCTCAGGATACGAGCGCATCCACCTAGCTCCTCTACTGTCTCTACTGTATAAATCACCTCCTCTAACTGTGGGCTCAGGTCTGGTTCAGTCATCATTCAACCAGAGCATCCACCTAGCTCCTCTACTGTCTCTACTGTATAAATCACCTCCTCTACCTGTGGGCTCAGGTCTGGTTCAGTCATCATTCAACCAGAGCATCCACCTAGCTCCTCTACTGTCTCTACTGTATAAATCACCTCCTCTACCTGTGGGCTCAGGTCTGGTTCAGTCATCATTCAACCAGAGTGTTCTTCTGGAGATCCCCTCAATGGCTCCATGGATGCATAGACCCAATGCCTCTCATTTCTCATATGAATCAACAGGCCATACTAAATTGGGCCCTTTGGAAAAGTATGCTTGTCTGTTCAATCTTCTACTTCTTCGGATTTCTGTGCCCTCTTCTTTACGTCCATGCGATCCCCTATCTTTGCATTTAGTGTACATCCACCTGTAGCCACGCAGAGCCCCAGAGCCTTGGAGCTCCTCCCTTATGAACTGAATAGCTTCTGTTATATCCTCAAAGTGTTTTTTTGGCGAAACGGTCCGTTCTCCTTCAGGATTCGTTTTAGAGTTTTCAAGCGGAGAACAATCCTGTCAAAATATGGAGAATTTCCTTGTATTTCAGGCCCAAGTTAAAGTATATTTCTATTAACTCCAGCTCATCCATGTGAGGTTCCGGTTTTCGCCATTTAGCCTACTTAAATAATAGGCTAACTAAAACCCAGTTTTTAAATCTAGTTTTTAAATCAAATCACATTTCAGCTAAGTATATTCTGTACTGAAATAATAATGGTAATAGACCTTCATACACAGATGTTTTAAATAGGTCCTATTCAGAATGCTCCTCCCAAACACATACTGTATATTACACATCATCATTCCAAAACCAAAACACACCATCAGCGTTCTACCCGAGACGACCCCCGACATTAACAATCCAACGAGGTTATAGTTCCAGCTGTTTCCAGGACAACAAGGTTATAGCTCCAGCTGTTTCCAAGACAACAAGGTTATAGCTCCAGCTGTTTCCAGGACAAGGGTTAGGCTCCATAGAACTATAGCCCTATAATAGAGGGCCACATCAGGCATGAATAGTGAACTGTAGCGCTCATCACCAGAATCAAGGCTTTAGCTTAAACCACATACAGGACATAGGCTATTTAAACTATATACAGTGTATTAATATATGTAATGTGTATATTATACACATTACATATGTGAACTAGCTATTAGTCTACATACCTCGTCGTTGATGAAGGTGGAGACAGCCGTCTCGTCTAGCCTCCGTTGTTCTGTGAGAAATGTATGAGAAATGTATTATCAACACATAAGAAGTTAGTATGTCAAGTTAGCCCGCAGGAAGTAGTTAGCACATTAGCACCGTGCTAACGTTAAGTGTTTGATATGTTAACGTTAGCTAGCTACTTAACGATCGTGACGACGACACGTGGCTTGGTTAATAAACTGTGTGTGAGTGTGAAGGCAACTCACTGATTTCACTGTCGTAAAAAATAATATAAGATATAGAGAAATGTGAAAAACATTTATAGAAATGATGTATAGTCGTTACCTAAGTGTATTGTGTTGTAACAGTGGTGTTATATTGGTATAGGAATATGTATTAAATCTCTCTCTATCTCTCTCTACAGTTACATTTAGTGCATTTAGCAGACGCTTCATCCAAAAGTGACTTACAAGTACATTTGTTTGATAAAGAGCAATGTATTTCTGAGGTAAATAAAGACACGAATAGAACAAGTTTCCAGCATTCCCAATCGCAGGCCTATAGAAAAATCTTCCCACCTACTAGGATGCCTGCATAGCGACATATGCGAGTGCATTAAAAACAACACGCTATCTACTACTACAAGATAAACACAACGCACAGTGTGGTCAAAACGGTGCCTAGAAGCACAAGCAATTCTCCCTCTCTTTCCTCCCTCTGTTTAAACAACACATCTGTAGGATTGAATCCTCTCTATTGGTCACATACACATTCAAACATACAGTGAACTGTGTTTTTGCTAGGAGGAGCCGGGGGATGGAACCAGCAACCATGCGGTTCTGAGGCAACCGCTCAACCTCCTGAGCTATACTGGCGCCTGTATACTCCCCCCCCTCTCTCTCCCCCCCCTCTCCCTCTCTTCTCCCCCCCTCTCCCTCTCTTCCCCCCCCCCCCTCTTCTCCCCCCCCCCTCTTCCCCCCTCTCCCTCTCCCCCCCCCTCTCCCTCTCTCCCCCCCCCTCTCTTCTCCCCCCCTCTCCCTCTCCCCCCCCCCTCTCCATCTCTCTCCCCCCCTCTCCCTCTCCCCCCCCCTCTCCCTCTCTCTCTCCCTCTCTCCCCCCTCTCCCCCCCCTCTCCCTCTCTTCTCCCCCCCCCTCTCCCTCTCTTCCCCCCCCCTCTCCCTCTCTTCTCCCCCCCTCTCCCTCTCTTCTCCCCCCCCCTCTCCCTCTCTCCCCCCCCTCTCCCTCTCTTCTCCCCCCCCCTCTCCCTCTCTTCCCCCCCCTCTCCCTCTCTTCTCCCCCCCCTCTCCCTCTCTCCCCCCCCTCTCCCTCTCTTCTCCCCCCCCCTCTCCCTCTCTCCCCCCCCCTCTCCCTCTCTCCCCCCCCTCTCCCTCTCTTCCCCCCCCTCTCCCTCTCTTCTCCCCCCCCCTCTCCCTCTCTTCCCCCCCCTCTCCCTCTCTTCTCCCCCCCCTCTCCCTCTCTCCCCCCCCCTCTCCCTCTCTCCCCCCCCTCTCCCTCTCTTCCCCCCCCTCTCCCTCTCTTCTCCCCCCCCCCTCTCCCTCTCTCCCCCCCCCTCTCCCTCTCTTCCCCCCCCTCTCCCTCTCTCTCCCCCCCCCTCTCCCTCTCTCCCCCCCCCTCTCCCTCTCTTCTCCCCCCCCCTCTCCCCCCCCCTCCCTCTCTCCCCCCCTCTCCCTCTCTTCTCCCCCCCACAGTAGCAGTCCTTTCGCCCTATCTTTCTCCGAGTGGTTAAGGTGATGGACTAGAAATCCGTTGGGTTCTCCCCGCAGGTTGCAGGTTTGAATCCTGCAGACAAAGATTGGTAAAACCTTTCCTTTGAACCTAAGAGTCTTTGAAACTAAGATTGTTGACTTATGCTCATCTCCAAGACGTGATCAGTTCACTAGATTCATCATCATATCCAAAGACAATCACAACATGCAGTCTCTGCAACCATATCTCCAATTTGATACAGTGTGATAAGTTGTGCTTCTAGAGATAAGAAGCCATCTACGGTGAAAGGGGATGTAGCTGAGTGGTAGAGCGCATGCTTCTCATGGATGAGGCCGCGGGTTCAATCCCCGGCATCTCCAACATGTAGGCAGGTTCATACAGTGGTGTGGAGGCTTGGGTTTTATTCTAAATAATTCACGCCGTCTACTCCATACAATGAAATGCAAACAGTTTGATGGAAATGAAACAGGACAGTTATGTCCACGTGTTGTCGTGGCCGAGTGGTTAAGACATGGACTAGATATCCATTGTGGTCTCTGTTACCAACGTGTTCGTTGCATGTTGCACGCATGTTTGTTTCTCCCTCTCTTTTCTCTCCCAGGTACTGGTTCGTCCCGCCCCCTGTCAATCATCGTTGGTTTGTCGGTCCCCCTTTGATCAATCAGCCACCGGCCAATCAGCCAATGGGCCAATCAGAGGGGCGTGGGCGTGGCTACTTCAGTCTCCCACTCCCTTTGTGTGGGAGAAGAGGGGATGATATGTTTGTTTGGCCTGCTGTTAGCACTCTGTGTTGGGCCTGCTTCTCGTTGCTCTTCAGTCACCATTGTTCCCAGTAGTGAAGCCCCATGGGGAGGGCGAGGTACGCCGAGGTAAGACGCCCATGGGTTTACACCACGCATCACGTAGGTTCAACTCTGTCTAAATACACTAGGCTAGCTTTTCCAGGCGGGTGTCATCTCCTGTATTTCTGGGATTAGATTAGTTACTAGTTAGTAAGACATTGTATTGTGTTCTTAGTTTAGGGTACTAGAAGTGATAGGGTGCCAGGAATAGCTGGGGTGTTTTGCTGTTTTCATTCCTTTGACACCCGGTCTGTTTTGGCGTCCTCCCCTAGTCTCCCTACCTGTGTGTCCTCGTGAAAAAGTATCATTGTGGTTTAATCACTGTCCTCATTTACTCCATAAATAAACCCGTTACTTTTTGCACCATATCCCCGTGGTCCTTGTTCTGTGTTTCCGCCGACCTGCACGCCAGCGACGTTAGCATAGCACCGACCT
Source organism: Muraenolepis orangiensis (assembly GCA_027704905.1). Taxonomy (NCBI): domain Eukaryota; kingdom Metazoa; phylum Chordata; class Actinopteri; order Gadiformes; family Muraenolepididae; genus Muraenolepis; species Muraenolepis orangiensis. The sequence continues at coordinate 28,417,516 of CM051004.1, forward strand.
GCACGCCAGCGACGTTAGCATAGCGCCGACCTGCACGCCAGCGACGTTAGCATAGCACCGACCTGCACGCCAGCGACGTTAGCATAGCACCGCCTTGCATGCTGCCACGGCCTGTTAGGTTCACCCCTTCTTCCCCCTAGACCAGCCCTCTAAGGGGGTTCCTAACAGTCTCCCTGCACTAGTTCTAATCCCGCTGACAACCATTTGTAAAAGTACAGCCTCTCCTTTGAACCCAAGATATTTGACTCATGCTCAACTCCAACATGTGATCAGTTCACTAGATTCATCATCAGATTTGAAGTTGTGGTTCTAGAGATGAGAAGCAAGTAACATGGAAGGGGAAGTCGCTCAGTGGCAGAACGCATGCTCTGCATGGAGGAGGCCCCGCCTTCAATCCCCGCCATCTCCAAGATTTGGGCATATTGATGGTACTGATTTTACTCAAAAATGATCACACTGTGTGTGTGTGTGTGTGTGTGTGTGTGTGTGTCTGTGTGTGCTGCCTGTAAAGGGCGTAACCCAAAAAACGAACCAGGAAACAACACGAGACGAATCCAACCCAACAAGACTGTGAACCATTTCAGAGTGAACAGTTGCAGTCAGTAATCAATAGTCTATAGTGATTAAAGTTGATGCTTCTGAATAATGAATGACATCATGTTACAATGTTTGTACACTTTAGGTATGTTGCGAACATTATGTGTGGCTTTTTTTTACGTTATTATTAACAATAATAATAATACAAATGATAAAAAATAATTATAAAATAAAAAATAAATAAACCTCATGGGTCACATCAAGAGGATTCTGAAATCATCTCGCAACCCCCCCCCTCGGGGTCCCGCGACCCCCACTTTGGGAACCCCTGCTGTAGACACACATCTGGAACATGGGCCTAAAGGTCCACCAGCAGATAACACATCTGGAACATGTCTAACTGGGCCTCGGGGTCCACCAGCAGATAACACATCTGGAACATGTCTAACTGGGCCTCGGGGTCCACCAGCAGATAACACATCTGGAACATGTCTAACTGGGCCTCGGGGTCCACCAGCAGATAACACATCTGGAACATGTCTAACTGGGCCTAAAGGTCCACCAGCAGGTTATGTTGTTACCACATTGTCCCTGCAATGTATAGAGGATCAAAAGACAGTGTTTTAGATTATAATAAGGGTGTTAAAATACACTACAAAAAAAAATCTCTTTTAAAGATCATCTCTTTTATTTCTCTTCTAAATAATTATAAGATAATTTATTTTAATCCTCATTTAAAGCTCATCTCTTTTAATTCTCTTTTAAAGCTCATCTCTTTTAATTCTCTTTTAAAGCTCATCTCTTTTATTTATTTTTTAAAGTTCATCTCTTTTAATTCTCTTTTAAAGCTCATATCTTTTAATTGTCTTTTAATTAGCATATATTCCAACTAAACAGTTGAACTGTGGACTGCCCCCCCTTGCGTTTGATTGGTTGAGAACTCCCCAGTAGAATCTGAGGTCTTAGTGAACCTGGGACAGGCGTTTACCACCTTGTGCCGTCCTCTGGAGTAGTCTTCTTGTTAACGTCATATTACTGAAATATACCAACAATTTAAAATGTAACAGACGTACGATCAGATGCAGTTGTACCGTTATTTAGTTTTTACTTTTCTAACAATAAGTGGTTCTAATCATTGACTTTAGATTAGTCTTCACCAGAGTCAGGATAAAGGACACTACTGCTGGTCAGTACGCTGTTGAGTTGGACACTACTAACGTTAAGCGTTTACAGGAGTCACAGCTTTTCCCACTTCTCTCATCCATAACCAAATGTAACGTTAACTTAACCCCACAGAGCATATTCAGTTTGTCACTGCATTCATCTTAAAGAGGGCGGTTGAATGTGTTTACAGTTGCCTGTTATACCTGTTATGCCTGCGAGGTTCCCAACCACCCTGGGCTCCATCTCTTCTCCCCCCTACCGTCCGGTCGTCGGTTCTGCAGCATCCGTACAACGACTACCAGGTTCAAGGATAGTTTGATCCACAGGCAGTGACCTACTGAACTGCTAGGAGTGCTGCCACTATCATAACATTGTCATTAACATTACACTGTCATACTTTGCTGGACTCATTACAGTTACTGCACTGTTCTGCACTGAATTCATGATGCTGCTGCACTACTGGCACTTTAAAATGCTTTTTAAATGCTTTTCTGCACAATTCAACACACACTCCATCAGTAACTTTATAGTATTTTTATTGTCATTTTAATTGTGTACAGTATTGTTACAGTACAGTGTAAGTATAGTACATAGTATAGTATATTGTGTTAAATTGTAGTATAAACTCAAACTGCAGGAGGGAATGGGGAGTAAGCATTCAATTCTACTTGCATATGGATATTCAAAATATTAAATCTTGAACCTTGAATGAAGGAGCAGGTAGGGGTCAGAGGTCATTAAGGAGCAGGTAGGGGTTAGGGTCATTAAGGAGCAGGTAGGGGTCAGAGGTCATTAAGGAGCAGGTAGGGGTCAGAGGTCATTAAGGAGCAGGTAGGGGTTAGGGGTCATTGAGGAGCAGGTTCAGGAGAACATATCTTTATAACTGAACATAATGTGTGCGGCTAAGTTGTTAGCCGACCTTGCGACCTTGCGACCTTGCGGCTCCCAAGCCAAGTCCTTATACACTGAGCTACTGCCCCTCCTTGTGTCCGTCTCTATATGTGTGTTCTATGTGTGTGTATGTGTTTCCATATATGTGTGTGTGTGTGTATTTCTATATATATATATATATGTGTGTGTGTGTGTATTTCTATATATGTGTGTGTGTGGTAATGGATGCTTTTAAATTACACTTTTATCCAAAGCTACATTTTTGTGTGTGAATGTGTGTATTTTATATTTGTGTGTGTGTGTTTATACTCTATGTGTGTATGTGTGTGGCTACAAGCGACACAGAGACACTGAGGAACCATAACCCCTAAACCCAAACCCAAACCCAGGGAGGAGGTCCTCCTGGGTGAATGTGGACTGGAAGGTGTGGATGAGTGTCAGTGTGTCTGAGGACCCTCCTCCATCTGGGGACACTCTGTAGAAGGAGAGAGAGCCAGCAGGTCGGTCCACATACACTCCTACTCTGTTAGAGGGGAGGAGATCTATGGCTGTTTTACTACCGTTGTACCAGACAGAGTAACAATCATCAGAACACTCAAGACTCCAGGACTTGTTGTTTAATCCAAGACAGCTGTCTTTACCTACTCCTCTCCTAGTGATTCCTCTGTATGTCACTCCTATATCAACACCTCCTCCTTCCACCTCCACCTCCCAGTAACAGCGGTCAGTCAGACCCTCTCTACACAACACCTGGTAATGGGAGTCAAATCTCTCCAGGTGATCAGGATACGACTCCTCCTTTCTAACCCTCGTCACCTTCCTGTTGTCCTCAGACAGAGAGAGTCCTCTGTTGGCTGTGTTTGGGTCCAGTGTGAGTTCACACTCATCTGATGGGAGAGAGAACCAAAGACATGATGAGTCTACACAGAAATACTCCTGATGAGGTCATCAAGATATGAGCCGTTTCAAGTCAGTTCAATAAACCTTTTAAAAATGGGTGAAGCCATGAATAATGACTGAGGAAGAAATATGAGTAAGTAACACTGAGTAAGAATATGTATATACTTATATATTAATATATACATTATTATATATTAATAGATATATTTTAAATCATGTTTATGAATATTATAAAATTAAAAGGATTCATTGTGATGGTTATTGAAGATAAGAGTTAGTCAGAGTAAGAGTTAAGAGTTAACAGTTAGTGTGAGGTAAGAGGTAAGAGTTAGTGTGTTGTTGTGATGACTTAAACTAAACAGACACTTACACTTCTTTAGAGTCGACCTCAGGACAGGCAGCTTCTTCATCTCCATGCACTTCTTTACAGCTGGCTCCAGGTCAGGCAGCTTCTCCATCTTCTTGCACTTCTTTACAGCTGGCTCCAGGTCAGGCAGCTTCTCCATCTCCATGCACTTCTTTACAGCTGGTTTCAGGTCAGGCAGCTTCTCCATCTTCTTGCACTTCTTTACAGCTGGTTCCAGGTCAGGCAGCTTCTTCCTCTTCATGCACTTCTTTACAGCTGGTTCCAGGTCAGGCAGCTTCTTCATCTCCATGTCCAGTGTCTCCTTCAGCTGATCCAGGGATCTCCTCAAGGTCCCTGCGTATGACGGAGGAGGAGGGACCTCCACTTTGGTCCAGTCCCTGGTGTTTGGAGGATTCTTCAGGGATCTGAAGCTCTGGAGGAAGTGGAGGTGGTCTTCAGTGTGTGAGAGCTGCTTCACCTCTGAGCTCCTATTGGTCAGATCTTTAACTTCCTGCTCCAGCTCTTTGATGAGGCCTTCAGCGTGTTTCTCTATGGATTTCAGTTTCTCTTCAACCGTTTGTTTGTGATCATCCCGACACTTTTTAACGCAGCTCATCAGAGCGTTGAGGACCTGGTCACCATCGGCTAGCTCTCGGTCTGCGTCTTCTTTGCTGCGCGTTACTGCGTCTTTGATCTCCTGAATCTTTCTTTTTCTCTCCTGGATCATCTGCTGATCTTCAGACTCTATCTTCCCCAGCTGGGCCATCTTCAGCTCATATTCCTCCTTCAGAGGTACAACAGGATGGGACCTGTGGTCCGTCTCTGTACAGAGCTGACACACAGATACCTGTTCAGTCTGGCAGAAGAGCTCCAGAAGTTGATAATTGTGTTTCTTACACATCCGGTCTTCCAGACGATCCTGAGGCTCGACCAGCTTATGTTTCTTCAGGCCTGCGACTCTCTGATGTGGCTCCAGGTGGGAGTGGCAGAAGGAGCTAAGACACACTAGGCAGGACTTGACAGCCTTCAGCTGGGTCCCGGTACAGACGTCACAGGACACTTCTCTTGGTTCAACACAAGGCTGCTCTTTGACCGGTATGGACCATCTAAACTCGTTCGCCATCTCTGATAAGAGGGTATTAACCTGTAGATCAGGTCTTGTGTGGAAAAGCTTGTTGCAAACAGGACATTTGAACTGAACCTTGTCATCCCAGAACGTGGTGATACAGGCTCTACAGAAGTTGTGTCCACATGGTGTGGAAACTGGACTCTTGAACACATCCAGACAGACGGAACAGGAAAAGTTATCCTCAGACCAGGAAGTGTTAGCAGAGGCCATTCCTAGAACACATTGTTGAATCAAGTTAAAAAACGATCTTTTTAAAACGTATTAAAGTGTTTAGACAACGGTTTAAACTCGTTCTAATGTTCCTATATTTGTATATATCTCCATCTATATGAGTGATGGAGTAGCGTAGGGCTTGATATAAACATATAATACACATCTAATACTACATGAACTTAACAATGGTCCACCATCAAAGTGTGTCCGTTGGAACAGGCTCCCTGGTGCAGAACTAACTCTTTGAAGCCCTTGGTCAACACTCACTACTCACCTTAGAACGCTGTCCACCGCTTAGTTGGACAAAGGCTGTGATGAGGGTTGGTTAACTCAGGGCTTTGTTGCCTAAGACACGAAAAGACACGTCATACTTATTTATCGAGTTGTCTCACATGAACACACACACACAGAGTTAACCTTCTCCTATTACCATATTACCGTAAGCACGGTAGAAGAAGGTAACCGTAAGAGACGCAGTATAAGTGGGAGGTAAGGACGTAAATGGTACAACGTACATGTCCATTCTCTACAGGCTGCTTTCCTTTGAACTGTCTCTCTCTCCACGTCGAGTCACAACAAAAAACTACTACTACTACCAGTGGCGGCTGGCCCATAGGGCCGCCCACCCCCCCCCCCCCAAACCACATACACATATGCCTAGTACACTGCAGCCTTAAGGGCGCATTTGTATGACGATGCTGCTGGGGCGCTTTTCAAATCGCCCCACGGAGGCGGGTCTCTGTAGCAGTTTAGCCAATTGCTGATTCAAGATATAAACAAGTAATGTAGCCAATCAGCGTCCTCAAAACATCTTCCCGTGGGGCGCTTTTCAAATCGGCCCACGGAAGACGTCATTTGACGTCATTTAGCGTCACAGTGTACTACTAGAAAAAGCATATTATGCTCTGTCTCTGCGGGCACACACACACACACACACACACACACAGACGCACACACACGCACAGACACACACACACACGCACACATGCACACACACTTACAAATATATGTCAGTGTTTTTTGTCAGTGTGTGCCGATATATATTTTTGTTGAGTGATTGATATAGTTTTCGTGAGTGATTTAAACAAGCAGGTATATATATATGGATGTCGCGATCGTGAAGTCCAACGGGGGGGGGGGGTATAGCTGGTAAATACAAAAAGTAATTGTATATAATGTAATTAACAATATGTAATTGTAAATAAAAGAAAAATGGTATAGCCCCCCCTGGTGAAGAATGCACCAGCCGCCACTGACTACTACTAATACTACTACTAACTATTACTAATACTACTACTACTATTAATACTACTACTAACTATTACTACTACTACTACTACTACAACTACTATTCCTATTAACACTACTTATAATAGTACTACTACTACTACAACTACTACTACTACAACTACTACTACTACTGCTACTACTACAACTACTACTACGATTTCTAATTCTACTAACACTACATATACTAATTTTACTTCTACTAAGTACAACTACAACTACTAACAACTACTACTACTACTACTACTAATACTACTAATACTATTAACACTACTTATAATAGTACTACTACTACAACTACCACTACTACAACTACTACTACTACTGCTACTACTACAACTATTACTACTACTACTACTTAAACTACTACTACTACTATTAACACTACTTCTAATAGTACTAATACTACAACTACCACTACTACAACTACTACTACTGCTACTACAACTACTCCATTACAACTATTGCTACTACTACTACTTAAACTACTACTACGACTATGATTACAACTTCTAGTAACACTACTTATACTAATACTACTACTACTAACAAGTACAACTACTAACTACTACTACTACTACTACTACAAATGCTACTTCAACAAATGTACACCTTGTAAGTCGCTTTGGATAAAAGCGTAAATGTAAATGTAAACTACTACTACTACTACCATCCACTATTTATACTACTACTACTACCATCCACTACTTCTACTACTGCTACTACTACTCCACTACCACTACTAATACAACAACTACTAATACAACTACTACTACTCCTACTACTATCCACTACTTATACTACTACTTCTACTAACACTACTTATATAAATACTACTACTACAACTAATACTACACCACTACTACTACTACTACTACAACTAATACTACTACTACTACAACTACCACTATTACTTATACTACTACTACATATACTAATGACTACTACTACTACAACTACTACAACTCAACTACTACTAGTACTTTTACAACTACTACTACTACTCTTACAATCCATGACTACTACTATTACGACTACTACTACTACTACTACTACTACTACTCCTACTTATAATACTAATACTACTACTACTACTACTTAAAATACTACTACTATTACTTATAATACTACTTGTTATAATGTGGGTTACTTTTCATTCAGGCAGTCAGACCTTCACCTGCAGGGTCCTATGAGGCTCCTACTTAGGTAGTATAATGAGTAACAGCTGTGTGTTGCATGGGACCTGTATTGCATTTGACAGCTTGAAATAAACATCACAAACGAGCATTCGGACTGGACCTTTACATTATTACATTGGCCACGAGGATGGGATAAAACTTGGAGTTTAGCCGAACGGTAGAAAATGACGACGTATGGGAATTGGCAGCAGTACGTGGAACGTCTGGAATTCTACTTTGTGGCTAACAAGATCACAGATGCAGGACAAAAGCGAGCCATATTCCTGAGTGCATGTGGAGGAAAAGTCTACGCTATGCTGCGCGATTTGTGCCTGCCGGGTAAGCCAGGAGATTCTGACTTGACGGGGCTATTGAAACTTTTGAGTGATCACTTCACACCTAAACCTAGTGCCATTGTGGAGCGTTTTAAGTTTCATTCAAAAACGAGACAGCAAGGACAGTCTGTGTCATCATTTCTAGCCGAGCTGAAGTGAATAACTGAACATTGTGGGTTTGGCGCTACGTTAAATGACATGATTCGAGACAGACTGGTGTGCGGGATTAATGACGATCGCATTCAAAGGCGAAACGGATGACAGACTCACGTTGGCCAGGGCTATTGAGTTAGCAATCACAATGGAAACAGCGGCTAAAGATATAGCGGAGCTGCAGCACACGGGAGGGGAGGGACCCATTCATAAAGTACAACTACAACCTGTAGCACCGGAGCGGAGACCACCGTCGGCAGGATGTTACAGATGGGGAGGAAATCACGGGCCGGCGGATTGCCGATTCATAGATGCAGTTTGCCACAACTGCCAAAGGCGAGGACATTTGGCTAGAAAATGCCGCAGCCCCAGGCAGGTCAGACAGCCCAGAAAGAACCTGGGAAATGGACTGGGTGCAACCCACATACTGGAGTATGAAGAGGAGGATTATACACACAATCTGTATAATCTGGATGATGGAGAGAGAGTGGAGCCATACAGAGAGCAAGTGTCGGTGAATGGACATGACATTGACTCTGAAGTAGACACTGGTGCAGGTATGACTATTATTAATGAGGAAACCTACACTAAGATGGGAGGGGGGCCACTCCATCAAACAAAAATAAAACTGTACACATACACCAGAGACAGAGTAGGAGTGTTAGGCAAGATGCACGCACAAGTCACCTACAAAGGGCAGACCAAGAAATTGGCATTGCTGGTGGTAAAAGGGGAGGGGCTTAATCTGATGGGGAGAAATTGGCTCAAAGCTATGCGGCTAGACTGGAGAGCCATTTTCAGACTACAGATAGGTCAGCAGCAGCAGTTAAATTCTCTGCTAGCACAACATGAGGATGTTTTTAAAGGCGAGCTGGGCACTTTAGTAGGGGCTACATCAAAGATATATGTGGACCAGGGTTTCCGTTGATAAAAAACCGGTAATTTAAAAAGCTGCCGGTCAAAATGTACGGTAATAATGCTCATACTAAACTGAGATCAGCTTTATTACTGCTCCTCCCCCCCCCCCCCCCCCGTTGGACTTCACGATCACGACAACCGGCTCCCCCCCACCGTTGGGCTTCACGATCGCGACAACCGCCCCTCGAAACATGACCGCTAAGTTTAGAATTTGTCCGGCAAGAAAAAATCCTAGCGGAAACCCTGATGTGGACCCAGAAGCCAAGCCACGGTATTTTAAAGCCAGGCCATTACCCTATGCTCTCAAAGAGAAAGTGGAGACAGAGTTGGTCAGATTGGAGAGGGCAGCTCCCATAGTGCCCCTACTAAAACCAGACAAGACAACCCCAATATGAGGGGACTATAAAGTGACAGTGAATCCAGTGTCCAAGTTGGACAACTACCCTATTCCAAAAACAGAGGACTTGTTGGCGGTATTAGGGGGGGGGGGCAGAAATTCACAAAATTGGTCACAGGCCTATCAACAGCTCCCACTGAATGAAGAATCTAAGAAATTCACAACAATAAACACCCACCGGGGTCCGTATCAGTACACCAGGCTACCCTATGGTGTGTCATCAGCACCCGGCATATTCCAGCGCACCATGGATAACCTACTACAAGGCCTTCCCCAGGTGGTGAGGTGACGACGATGCCAGCCATCTACACCACTTAGAGGTAGTGCTGAAGAGACTCTCAGCTGCAGGACTGCGTCTGAGGAGAGACAAATGTGTGTTCATGGTACCAGAGCTTGTTTACCTGGGTTACCAAATTAACCACAAAGGGATTCAACCAGTGGCTGACAAGGTACAGGCCATTGTAAATGCCCCATTTAAATGCCCCACACAGCCGACTGACCAGACACAGTTAAAGTCTTTCCTGGGCATGCTAAACTATTATCACAGGTTCCGGCCAAATGTGTCTACCATATTGGAGCCACTACATCTCCCATGGAGATGGGAAAAAGGTCAGACCCAGGCATTTGAGGAGGCAAAAAAGTGCCTCCAGTCTGAAAAATTATTAGTGCATTTTGATGAGACAAAGACACTCTACTTGGCTTGTGATGCATCACCTTATGGCGTCGGAGCAGTATTACCACACCGGTTTCCAGATGGCTCCGACAGGCCAATCGGATACATGTCACGGTCACTGTCATCAGCAGAACGGGGATATTCACAGCTAGAGAAAGAGGCGCTGTCTATCATTTTTGGTCTTAAAAAATTCCACCAGTATCTGTTTGGAAAACACTGCACTATTGCAACTGATCACAAACCCCTGCTAGGCCTTTTGGGAGAGAGTAAGGGCATCCCACAACTCGCGGCAGCCAGAATGCAAAGATGGGCATTACTTTTAGCCGCTTATGAGTACACCTTGGAGTATAAGGAGGGCTCAAAAAACGGGAATGCAAACGCACTGAGCAGACTCCCACTGCCCATAAAGCCCAGAAATATACCACAGGAGGAAGAGGTGGTGCTGCTTATGGAGCATATGAATGGTACACCACTGCAGGTAAAACACATCCGGGACTAGACTCGTCGGGACCCTATCCTGTCCAGAGTCCACCAGTGGCTGTTGCAGGGCTCCTGGCCCTCACAGAACACCGACCCAGAAATACGGCCTTACACGAGACGACAACATGAACTGAGTGTGGAGGACGGGTGCATCCTGTGGGGAAGTAGAGTGATAATACCACCACAAGGAAGACAGACTATGATCAAGGAGCTTCATGAGTTTCATCCAGGGGTCTCAAGAATGAAAACATTGGCCCACAGTTATGTGTGGTGGCCAAACATGGATGCAGATTTAGAGTCAGCAGTGCAAGATGTCATGCATGTCAGTTGAACCAAGCCGTCCCAGCAGCAGCACCTTTACCCCCGTGGGAGTGGCCAGACCAACCTTGGATGAGGCTGCATGTGGATTTTTGTGGGCCAGTATATGGAAAGATGTTTTTAATAGTCATTGACGCCTATTCAAAGTGGATTGAGGCTCACCCAATGTCTATTACTTCATCCATGACTGTGGAGAAATTGAGGAGCATTTTTGCCACCCATGGAATCCCAGCAGTCCTGGTTAGTGATAATGGACCAAGTCTGGTCAGTGCAGAGTTCAAACACTTCCTTAAAAAACCCGGCATAAAGCATGTGACAACAGCACCATACCATCCATCCTCGAATGGCTGTGCTGAGCGTGGGGTGCGGGTGTTCAAAGAGGGCATCAAGAAGATGGGGGAGGGTAGTGTGGAGACAACGCTATTCACATGAACACACACACACACACACACACACACACACACACACACACACACACACACACACACACACACACACACACACACACACACACACACACACACAGAGCAACTATAATAATACTTAGTATACTAATACTACTATTAATACTACTACTAATACTACTACTAACTATTACTACTACTACTACAATCCACTACAACTACTACTAACAACTATTAGTAGTTAGTAATTACTACTTATAATACTACTAATACTAATACAACTAACTAATACTACTACTACTACTACTATTACTTATAATACTACTACTACTACAACTCATACTACTACTACCATCCACTTCTTCTACTAATACAACAACTAATAATACTACTACTACTACTACACCTACTACTACTACATATACTAATGATTACTACTACTACTACTACCACTACTACTACTATTACAACTACTACTACTACAATCCACTACTACTACCACTACTACTACCACTACTACGATGACTACTACTACTACTAACAACTATTACTACTACTACTACTACTCGAATTCTACTACTACCACTACTACTAAAAAAACGATATTTTAAAAACGTATTAAAGTGTTTAGACAACAGTTTAAACTACTACTACTCAAATTCTACTACTACCACTAAAAAACGATCTTTTTAAAACGTATTAAGGTGTTTAGACAACAGTTTAAACAGGTTCTAATGTTCCTATATGTGTATATATCTCTATGCATATGAGTGATGGAGTAGCGTAGGGCTTGATATAAACATATAATACACATCTAATACTACATGAACTTAACAATGGTCCACCATCAAAGTGTGTCCGTTGGAACAGGCTCCCTGGTGCAGAACTAACTCTTTGAAGCCCTTGGTCAACACTCACTACTCACCTTAGAACGCTGTCCATCGCTTAGTTGGACAAAGGCTGGTGTTCTTTCAACTGTTTATCTCCGCGTCGCGTCTCCCTGCTTGGTCTCCTGTACGATTCATTTCCTCAAACGTGACGTCACCTCGCGGCCCCGCCCCCCTGGCGTCAAGCCAGAACCAACAAGAGAGAGAGAAAGAGAGAGAGAGAGAGAGAGAGGAGGAGAGAGAGAGACACACACATACACACACACACAGACATACACACACACATACACAAACACACAAACAGATGCAGACACACACACATACACACACACACAGACATACACACAGATACAAACACACACGGACACACAGACATACACACACACACACACGGACACACACACATACAAACACACACAAATACACACACAGACACACACACAGACACAAACACACACAAACACAGACACAGACACACACACACACACACACACACACACACACACACACACACACAGATAGACACACACACACACACACATAGACAGATAGACAGATAGACAGAGACAGACACACACACGCACACACACACAGATACAGCTACACAAATACAGGCGTACACACACACACGCATGCACGCATGCACGCACACACACACACACACACACACACACACACACAACTCCAGTTCCTAGTTTCCAGGCTAGTCCTTGTGTCTCTAGCTCCTAGCTTCCAGGCTTGCTCCCTGTGTCTCCAGTTCCTAGCTCCCAGGCTAGCTCCCTGTGTCTCCAGTTCCTAGCTCCCATTGTCTCCAGTTCCTAGCTCCCAGGCTAGCTCCCTGTGTCTCCAGTTCCTAGCTCCCAGTGTCTCCAGTTCCTAGCTCCCAGGCTAGCTCCCTGTGTCTCCTGTTCCTAGCTGTTAGGCTAGCTCCCTGTGTCTCCAGTTCCTAGCTCTCAGTGTCTCCAGTTCCTAGCTCCCAGTGTCTCCAGTTCCTAGCTCCCAGGCTAGCTCCCTGTGTCTCCTGTTCCTAGCTCCCAGGCTAGCTCCCTATGTCTTCTGTTCCTAGCTTCCAGGCTAGCTCTGTGTGTCTCCAGTTCCTAGCTCCCAGGCTAGCTCCCTGTATCTCAAGCTCCTAGCTTCCAGAGCTAGCTCCTCGTGTCTCCGGTTCCTAGCTCCCAGGCTAGCTCCCCGTGTCTCCAGTTCCTTGCTCCCAGGCTAGCTCCCCGTGTCTCCAGTCCCTAACTCCCAGGCTAGCTCCCTATGTCTCCAGTTCCTAGCTCCCAGGCTAGCTCCGTGTCCCCAGTTCATAGTTTCCAGGCTAGCTCCCTGTGTCTCCAGATTCCTATCTCCAAGGCTAGCTCCCTGTCTCCAGGTCCTACCTCCCAGGCTAGCTCCCTGTGTCTCCAGCTCCTAGCTTCCAAGCTAGCTCCCTGTGTCTCCAGTTCCAAGTTCCCAGGCTAGCTCCCTGCGTCCCCAGCTCCTAGCTTCCAGGCTAGCTCCATGTCCCCAGCTCCTAGCTTCCAGGCTAGCTCCCTGTGTCTCCAGTTCCTTGCTCCCAGGCTAGCTCCTTGTGTCTCCAGTTCCTAGCTCCCAGGCTAGCTCCCTGTGTCTTCACCTCCTAGCTTCCAGAGCTAGCTACTTGTGTCTCTGGTTCCTACCTCCCAGGCTAGCTCCCTGCGTCTCCATCTCCTAGCTCCTGGCTAGCTCCTTGTCCCCATCTCTTAGCTTCCAGTCTAGCTCCCTGTGTCTCCAGTTCCTAGCTCCCAGGCTAGCTCCTTGTGTCTCCAGCTCCTAGCTTCCAGGCTAGCTCCCTGTGTCTCTAGTTCCTAGCTCCCAGGCTAGCTCCCTGTGTCTCCATTTCCTAACTCCCAGTCTAGCTCGCTATTCCCAGGCTAGCTCGCTATGTCTCCAGTTCCTAGCTTCCAGGCTAGCTCAGTGTCCCCAGCTTCTAGCTTCCAGAATAGCTCCTTGTGTCTCCAGTTCCTAGT
>CM051004.1:28436713-28441713 GCA_027704905.1 Muraenolepis orangiensis
GTGTGTATTTCTATGTGTGTGTGTGTGTATTTCTGTGTGTGTTGCTACAAGTGACACAGAGACACTGAGGAACCTTCTCCCCCCCATAACCCAAACCCAGGGAGGAGGTCCTTATGGGTGAATGTGGACTGGAAGGTGTGGATGAGTGTCAGTGTGTCTGAGGACCCTCCTCCATCTGGGGACACTCTGTAGAAGGACAGAGAGCCAGCAGGTCGGTCCACATACACTCCTACTTTGTTAGAGGGGGGGAGATGTATGTATTTTTGACTATTGTTGTACCAGACAGAGTAACGACCACCATGACAATGAAGACTCCAGGACTTGTTGTTCCTTCCAAGATTGCTGTATTTGCCATCTCCTTTCCTAGTGATTCCTCTGTATGTCACTCCTATATAAACACCTCCTCCTTCCATCTCCACCTCCCAGTAACAGCGGTCAGTCAGACCCTCTCTACACAACACCTGGGGAGAGGAGTCAAATCTCTCTGGGTGATCAGGATACTCTCTAACCCTCGTCACCTTCCTGTTGTCCTCAGACAGAGAGAGGTATCTCCTGGCTGTGTTTGGGTCCAGTGTGAGTTCACACTTATCTGATGGGAGAGAAGGAAAGACATGATGAGTCTACACAGAAACACTACATATAAAATACACATACAAGTATCATGAATAGATGTATTATTATATATTAATATATCTAGAATATATGTTAATATATATATTATTAAATATAAATATATATTATTCAATTATTTTTAATTCAATTATTATTAAATAAAGGGTTATATTAATATATTGATAACATACATGATGTCCACCATCATGTATGTTATCAATATATTGATAAGATACATGATGGTGGACATTATGTATCTTATCAATATATTAATATATTCATAATATACATGGTGGACATGATGTATCTTATCAATATATTAATATATTCATAATATACATGGTGGACATGATGTATCTTATCAATATATTAATATATTGATAACATAAATGATGTCCACCATCATGTATGTTATCAATACATTAATATATTGATGAAGATAAATCATGTCCACCATCATGTATGTTATCAATATATTAATATATTGATAACATACATGATGTCCACCATCATGTTCATTCCCAGTAGGACGTCACCTCCTGCTGTGTGGATGGTCTTTCCATCTGAAGAGTTAGTGTGTTGTTGTGATGACTCAAACTAAACAGACACTTACACTTCTTTAGAGTCGACCTCAGGTCAGGCAGCTTCTTCATCTCCATGCACTTCTTTACAGCTGGTTCCAGGTCAGGCACCTTCTTCATCTCCATGCACTTCTTTAAAGCTGGTTTCAGGTAAGGCAGCTTCTCCATCTCCATGTCAAGAGTCTCCTTCAGCTGATCCAGGGATCTCCTCAAGGTCCCTACGTATGACGGAGGAGGGACCTCCACCCTGGTCCAGTCCCTGGTGTTTGGAGGATTCTTCAGGGATCTGAAGCTCTGGAGGAAGTGGAGGTGGTCTTCAGTGTGTGAGAGCTGCTTCACCTCTGAGCTCCTATTTGTCAGATCTTTAACTTCTTACTCCAGCTCTTTGATGAGGTCTTCAGCTTGTCTCTCTATGGATTTCAGTTTCTCTTGAACCGTTTGGTTGAGATCGTCCCGACACTTTTCAATGCAGCGCATCAGAGCGGCGAGGACCTGCTCACCGTCGGCTAGCTCTCGGTCTGCGTTTGCTCTGCTGAGCTTCACTGCGTCTATGATCTCCTGAATCTTTATTTTTCTCTCCTGGATCATCTGCTGAACATCAGACTCTATCTTCCCCAGCTGGGCCATCTTCAGCTCATATTCCTCCTTCAGAGGTACAACAGGATGGGACCTGTGGTCCGTCTCTGTACAGAACTGACACACACACACCTGTTCAGTCTGGCAGAAGAGCTCCAGAAGTTGATAATTATGTTTCTTACACATCCGGTCTTCCAGACGTTCCTGAGGCTCCACCAGATTATGTTTCTTCAGGCCTGCGACTCTCTGATGTGGCTCCAGGTGGGAGTGGCAGTAAGAGATAAAACACACTAGGCAGGACTTGACAGCCTTCAGCTGGGTCCCGGTACAGACGTCACAGGGAACTTCTCCTGGTTCAACGCAAGGCTGCTCTTTGACCGGTACGGACCGTCTAAACTGATCAACCATCTCTGATAAGAGGGTATTGACCCCTAGATCGGGTCTTGTGTGGAACAGCTTGTTGCAAACAGGACATTTGAACTGGACCTTGTCCTCCCAGAACGTGGTGATACAGGCTCTACAGAAGTTGTGTCCACATGGTGTGGAAACTGGACTCTTGAACACATCCAGACAGACGGAACAGGAAAAGTTCTCCTCAGACCAGGAAGTGTTAGCAGAGGCCATTCCTACAAAACATTGTTGAATCAAGTTAAAAAACAATCACATTCTTTTTAAAACGTATTACAATGGTTCTATTTGTACATATATATGAGTGATGGAGTAGCGTAGGGCTTGATATAAACATATAATACACATCTAATACTACATGAACTTAACAATGGTCCACCATCAAAGTGTCTCACCTTAGAACGCTGTCCACCGCTTAGTTGGACAAAGGAACTGTCTGTCTCCACGTCGAGTCACAAAGAGAGGAACTGTCTGTCTCCACGTCGAGTCACAAAGAGAGGAACTGTCTGTCTCCACGTCGAGTCACAAAGAGAGGAACTGTCTGTCTCCACGTCGAGTCACAAAGAGAGGAACTGTCTGTCTGCACGTCACGCTTTGCTGCTTTGGTTTCGGTGAGTTCTGTTTCCTCAAAAGTGACATCATCTCGCCCCGCCCCCCCTCGCGCCCCCCCTCGCAGGGGGCCCCCTCTCTCTCTCTCTCTCTCCTCCTGTCCTTACTCCTCTCTCTCTCTCTCTCTCTCTCTCTCTCTCTCTCTCTCCTCTCTCTCTCTCTCTCTCTCTCTCTCCTCTCTCTCTCTCTCTCTCTCTCTCTCTCTCTCTCTCTCTCTCTCTCTCTCTCTCTCTCTCTCTCTCTCTCTCTCTCCTCCTGTCCTTACTCCCCTCTCTCTCTCTCTCTCTCTCTCGCTCTCTCTCTCTCTCTCGGCTGTTGTTCCATGACTCACTCAGTCATGAACTATAATAACCTTATTAAAATATGAACCATAGACAGAGATCTCTGAGGACCAGAGGCTCAGACACACACAGTCTCTGACCGTACTTTGATTCATTTTCAATAAAATCAGAATGGTTGGATGGATAAACTGAACACATATGTATAATCTACATAGGTACATTGTCACGTAATAAAATAATAAAACTTAATAAAGTGACTTAATTACAGTCCGACAGCGAAATCTAAAACAGCTTTTAGCCGGGCTCAAATTCTCTACTGGTTGGTGAAATGCATTCTGGGATATGCTGGCCAGAAGGCTGCAGAAGTCTGCATCGATGACACTTCAATTTGGGGGAATAAGGCTGCATTTGAAGGCTGCATTTGAAGGCTGCATTTGAAGGAGCCTACGAAATAGGACAGGCCTTCAAATGCGGCCTAAAAGGATGCAGACCCTGAAATGGAACACAGCTGTGGTGAACCGGCCCGCTTCCTGCTCCTCCCCCGCAACAACAGTGTGTGTGTGACACGATACTCTGCTGCCCTCTGGTGGAGAGACACCGCAGGTGCAGCCCAACACACATTGTTCCACAGACAGCTCTGAGCTCATAACAACGCACCCGGTTATTTCCGCTCGGAGAAGAGCACATTTCCACACACACACACACACGCACGCACACACGCACGCACGCACGCACACACACGCAAACACACACCCATACACACACACACACACACACACACACACACACACACACACACACACACACACACACCCTCTCCTCCCACTCCCGTTCTAACTCTCTCGTGACTCTCTCCCTCCCGTTCCCACGCAACCCGCTCCGCCTCCCCCTAGCGCTCTCAGCCAATGAGCCTCCATAGTGGACACTTCCCCCCAAACACATGCAGGTAAACAAACACACCCAGACAACAGCCAATGAACTCCCCAAGCCCCTTAGTCCTGGAGGGAGACCCATGGTGGGCCAGGACCCAGCCTTACAGGGAGGTCCCCAAGCCCCTTAGTCCTGGAGGGAGACCCATGGTGGGCCAGGACCCAGCCTTACAGGGAGCTCCCCAAGCCCCTTAGTCCTGGAGGGAGACCCATGGTGGGCCAGGACCCAGCCTTACAGGGAGGTCCCCAAGCCCCTTAGTCCTGGAGGGAGACCCATGGTGGGCCAGGACCCAGCCTTACAGGGAGGTCCTCAAGCCCCTTAGTCCTGGAGGGAGACCCATGGTGGGCCAGGACCCAGCCTTACAGGGAGGTCCCCAAGCCCCTTAGTCCTGGAGGGAGACCCATGGTGGGCCAGAGCCCAGCCTTACAGGGAGGTCCCCAAGCCCCTTAGTCCTGGAGGGAGACCCATGGTGGGTCAGGACCCAGCCTTACAGGGAGGTCCCTAAGCCCCTTAGTCCTGGAGGGAGACCCATGGTGGGCCAGAGCCCAGCCTTACAGTGAGGTCCCCAGGACACTGGGCCTTTTAATAGATATACATATACATATATATATGTGTATAGATATATCTATATATATATCTGTCTATATAGATACATATATATATATATATCTATATAGACATATATATCGATATATATATCTATATCTATATAAATAGATATAGATAAATAGATATATATTTATATATAGATATATATAGAGTGTGACCCGGGACCTGGGTCCAGCAGGGGGACCAGCAGGGGCACCTGGGTCCAGCAGGGGGACCTGGGTCTAGCAGGGGGACCTGGGTCCAGCAGGGGGACCTGGATGGTGCAGCAGGGGGACCTGGGCCCAGCAGGTGGACCTGGGTCCAGTAGGAGGACCTGGGTCCAGTAGGGGGACCAGCAGGGGGACCTGGGTCTATCAGGGGGACCTGGGTCCAGCAGGGGGACCTGGAGGGTCCA
>CM051004.1:28446713-28451713 GCA_027704905.1 Muraenolepis orangiensis
TGTTTTATTATGGGTAAACTCAATGTTGCCTGACTGAAGAATCCCTAATGGTTTTCTTTGGGGTGCCGGGCGTCTCTTAGGGGCGCTCATACCCCTGTCGCCCATCACTGTCATACAGAACTGATATTTTCCTATGCAGGCAACCCGTCCATTTCAGTGAGATTTGGAACACACACACACACACACACACACACACACACACACACACACACACACACACACACACACACACTTACAATGCATGCACAAATGATCCATGATGTCACTTTGGGTGACGGAATAAGCATGATATACCGAGACTCCTGAGCCAAGGCCTTATGCTTATCTGGCTAACCGGCTGCCTCATCAATGTGTGTGTGTGTGTGTGTGTGTGTGTGTGTGTGTGTGTGTGTGTGTGTGTGTGTGTGTGTGTGTGTGTGTGTGTGTGTGTGTGTGTGTGTGTGTGTGTGTGTGTGTGTGTGTGTGTGTGTGTGTGTGTGTGTTATTGGCTTCCGTCCAATCTAATAGGCCAGGCGGCTGCCCCCATTTGTCCCCCCCCCCCCCCAAACGGTTAAGGACCAGAGTCCTGTTTGCTTGGTTTGATTTGCCCAAAAAAGGCCAAAATGTAACCTTTGGAAGCGGGATAGCCTTGCTGCCATCCTATGGATTGGTTGTTGTTGTTGTTGTTGTTGTTGGCTAAAGGGCTCTGGTTCAATTTGATTATTGACTCATTGGCATTATGATTTCTCATTTTGATTAGAAATAGACTAATAACCATGGATGTACAGTATGTGTTTTAATTAGATATAGACAAATAACCATGGATGTATGCATTTTAAATATAGACTAATAACCATGGATGTACTGTATGTGTTTTAATTAGAAATAGACTAATAACCATGGATGTATTTGTTTTAAATAGATAAAGACTATTAACCATGGATGTATTTGTTTTAAATAGATAAAGACTATTAACCATGGATGTATTTGTTTTAAATAGATAAAGACTATTAACCATGGATGTATTTGTTTTAAATAGATAAAGACTATTAACCATGGATGTATTTGATTTAAATAGATAAAGACTAATAACCATGGATGTATTTGTTTTAAATAGATAAAGACTATTAACCATGGATGTATTTGTTTTAAATAGATATAGACTATTAACCATGAATGTATTTGTTTTAAATAGATAAAGACTATTAACCATGGATGTATTTGTTTTAAATAGATAAAGACTATTAACCATGGATGTACTTTGTTTTAAATAGATAAAGACTATTAACCATGGATGTATTTGTTTTAAATAGATAAAGACTATTAACCATGGATGTATTTGTTTTAAATAGATAAAGACTATTAACCATGGATGTATTTGTTTTAAATAGATAAAGACTATTAACCATGGATGTATTTGTTTTAAATAGATATAGACTAATGGACGATGTGCCAGATTATATTCTTATGTCTGTTTCTCTTTAGGACTGAGTACTGACTACTGAGTTTAAGCCAACGGGGGATGTTTGTAAAAACCTCCTGAACCTCCCTACTCTGCAATGGAGAAATGCTTTTTTTAAATATTGATATAAAGGGGATAGACTTTTTGAAAAGAGAAACATTATATTGATGATGCTGAATGTTTTATCATCACTGCATCATTCTAGATGGCCGGCTATCATCTGAAGGACCTTTTTGAAGCACACTTCCGGCTCTCCTTGCGTACTTGCGGTTGGGTTCAGAGTCGGTTCCCCTTGATCAGTGAGCTCAGGTTGCTTCCATCTGGTCGCAGATTAAAAATCTGCCGGACAGAACGGATTTAGCAACTCATGTGTCCTTGCTGTCATGTCATTCTATGTGTTGTGCTGTAACGTGTGTGTGTGTTGATTGGTGTGTGCGTGTGTTGATTGTGGATGATGATTGGATTACTGCCGGCTGCCATACAAATTTCCCATGGCGGATAATTGAAGATAATGACCTTACCTTACCTTGGTTAGGGCTTAGGGCATCTTTCCGTGAAAAGACAGAGTGGTTTGGGGAAATTGAGTGCCTTAACACCATGACAACCAACAATCAACAAGGTTGGTCTCTTTGTGATTGGCTTTTTATTACAGAAAATCTGATTTATTACCTGTGAGATTTCATATGTTTTCTTGGAAGAAATCATGGGCATGGCTCACTGTCCCCGCCCTCGCTCCCCTTGAGATGGATGAGATGCTGTGGCCCTGTGGCTTTGATCAGAGTTGGAGAACAAGCGTGAGCATGTGAAGTTGTTTGGCAGATTGTATTTCCCCGTGGATTCTGGTGACTCTGAATGAATTATGAAGGTGAAATAATGTTCACCTCGTGCTGCATACAAAAATACAACTATTTTCAAATGGTGCTGTGGTTGAAGCCACAACTCTATTCCCCCCCTCTGGGCTCAAGGTCATGTGTCTTTGACCTACGGTCCTCTCTTGCACTTTTTAAGTATCTTTTTACTTTGTTTTTTTCGACTGCCGGCTCGGGCCACAGCAGCGGAGAGAGTGGAGGCTGTCGGGGGGAACTCGGCACAGATATAATGCTATTTAAATGCTAATGTGTTAAGAGGAGCAAAACGACCTTTATTCACACTCAACAAGGCAACAAGAGTGCTAAAAACAAGGGGCCCGCGTAATAAATGAGCCCTCTTCCTCCTGCTCCGTCTATACTCCATCCTCCTCCTCCTCCTCCTCCCTCTCCCTGCGGTGTCAAATTGAAGGGTGTGTTGATAACTGGCTGGTGGGGACTTTGATAACATTCAGGCTTTGGTGTGAGGCCAGATGTTAAGTCGTACACGATTGGTGGGGGACAGAGGGCGCCGAGTCTTAAATCCGCTATTATTGGCTTGTGTCTACACAGAGAGTTTGCGGTCCAACAAGTCTCTATACGAGGTCTAAAGACTTTTGGACGTAATATGGAATGACCTCGTCTCTCGGTCAGTTTGAGTCAGTCTGACTAAATGGTTGCCGTGGGTTTCATCAGCACCATCGATAGCATCCGAGTCCAAATCCTCCACAGTCCACATTTAAGCTCCACCATAATGGTTTGTAGCGATGGTTCATGCGGTGTAGTGCTCTGTGTACCCGGAGAGCAGAAACATGCTTGGCGTTTGGCAGAAGCCATTTCTCTCACCTGAGAGACCTGCTGACCTCGCTTTCCTGCCTTTTGCCTGACATCAATATTCAATCGTTCAACAGTTGTTGGAGAATTCCGTTTTTTTTCGAAGACCTACGCTCCCGTGTCTTTGTTTTGGTTTTTGGTTCCTCACACTCCAACAACCTACAGTACATGTGTGGTTCAGAGAGAGAGAGAGAAGAGCTCATGTATTCCGTATGTGTGTGTGTCTTGAGAGTCAGGGAGGCCCTTCCAGGGAACGCGTCACTCGGCAGCGAAAGGCCACAGAGAACGACATAACTAGCAGTAGCGTAACTTCAGCGTCATCGCCACCCAACAGCAAGCGGGGGGCACAACGTCCCTCTGTCAGGTGGATGGGGAGTGGTTGGTGAGTCAATCAGGTGGAGTGGTCGGTGAGTCAGATGGACAGCCCTCAGACGGAGATCACCTGCTTCAGCTGCCGGGCCTACAGTCATTGATTTGTTTCCCAGTGGGTTATTTTATATCAAAGATTAACCTGTCAATCAATCAATCAAACAAAGCATCATATTCTAACTATTCTTCTAACTCTATTCTTCTAACTCTATTAATTAACATATTGAATTTGTCTTAGTTTGTCCCCAAACGGTATCCTAGATGAACATAGAATTGGCGATGAATCCAATGTGTAAAATGTGGGGACAAAGGCGGCAGTAGAGCTCAGGAGGAAGAGCGGCCGGAAGGTTGCTGGTTCCATCCCCAGCTGTGGGGGATCTCAAACTATTGGACCCGTCTTCCCAGAGCCATTTCCAATGGGGAGGGCATCGCAAATACACAGGAAACAACCATCGGGATGCTGAGCGGTACCAAACGGCTCTCCTTGGATTGAGTCAAATCCAGCTGAATGAAGGGCCTGGACGTGTGGCTTGATGACCTATCAGAGACCAATGGGTTTTAATCTACCAGTATGTGCCTGACAAGGCGGAGGAGAGAGATGGTGTGTGAGTGTGTGTGTGTGTGGGGGGTGGGGCTTATGCATTTAGCCTACGCCTCCCAAGGACGTCTGTCCAGCCGTGCGCCTCAAAGCGCTCTCTCTCTCTTCGGGGCTTTGACGGATGATACAAGTGCCTCAGAGTGATAGGCTATTATTTCACTTTGCATTGAATAAATGGCAATGCAGGTTCCTACCTGTGTCCTCCCCCCCCCCTCTCTCTCTCTCTCTCTCTCTCTCTCTCTCTCTCTCTCTCTCTCTACCTCCACCATGGGGAGTCCCGGTCCCCGTCCTACCTCCTCAGCCCCACAGAGAGCTGCCCTCTGGACGGCCACCACCGCCGCTCCCCGAGGAGCTCCATCCACTCGGAGTGCATGGTGATGCCCGTGTCCGTGTCGGCCACCGACCACTCCCTCTCCAGCAGCACCTTCCCCCGCATGCACTACGGCAGCGCCCCCCGGGACGGCGGCGGGGGTGGCGGTAACAGGGAGTCCCGGGAGGAGAGCGGTGGAGGCGGTGGTTGTGGAGGCGGTGGCGGCGGAGGTGGTGGCGGAGGCGGTAGCAGCGGCTTGTCCTCGCACGGCGGCAGCGGCAAATCCAACCGCCTCCCCGCCAACATGCTGGACCAGTTTGAGAAGCAGATGCCGGTGCACCGCGACGGCTTCCACACGCTGCAGTACCAGCGCACCACCACCACCACCACCACCGCCACCACCACCACCACCACCACCACAGAGCCGCGCAACGAGAGCCCCGCCGCATACGCCACCCGGTGCACTCGGTGCAGCGGCTCTTCACCAAGTCCACTCCCTGCCCTCGGGCGGCCGGTGGAGCTCCGACGACAACCTGGACAGCGACAGCACGTATCGGACGCCCAGCGTCATGTCCCGTCACCCGCCGGAGCACCTGAGCCACT
>CM051004.1:28459213-28464213 GCA_027704905.1 Muraenolepis orangiensis
TGTATTTCTATGTGTGTGTGTGTGAGTGTGTATTTCTATGTGTGTGTGTGTGTGTATTTCTATGTGAGTGTGTGAGGGTGTATTTCTATGTGTGTGTGTGTGTGTGAGTGTGTATTTTTATGTGAGTGTGTGAGGGTGTATTTCTATGTGTGTGTGTGTGTGAGTGTGTATTTCTATGTGTGTGTGTGTGTGTATTTCTATGTGAGTGTGTGAGGGTGTATTTCTATGTGTGTGCGTGTGTGTATTTCTGTGTGTGTGTGTGTGTGTGTATTTCTGTGTGTATTGCTACAAGCGACACAGAGACACTGAGGAACCATAACCCTCTAACCCAAAGCCAGGGAGGAGGTCCTCCTGGGTGAATGTGGACTGGAAGGTGTGGATGAGTGTCAGTGTGTCTGAGGACCCTCCTCCATCTGGGGACACTCTGTAGAAGGAGAGAGAGCCAGCAGGTCGGTCCACATACACTCCTACTCTGTTAGAGGGGAGGAGATCTATGGCTGTTTCACTACCATTGTACCAGACAGAGTAACGACCATCAAGACAATAAAGACTCCAGGACTTGTTGTTCCCTCCAAGCACGCTGTCATTACCCCGTCCTCTCCTAGTGATTCCTCTGTATGTCACTCCTATATCAACACCTCCTTTCATCTCCACCTCCCAGTAACAGCGGTCAGTCAGACCCTCTCTACACAACACCTGGGGACGGGAGTCAAATCTCTCCAGGTGATCAGGATACTCCTTCTCTCTAACCCTCGTCACCTTCCTGTTGTCCTCAGACAGAGAGAGTCCTCTCCTGGCTGTGTTTGGGTCCAGTGTGAGTTCACACTCATCTGATGGGAGAGAAGGAAAGACATGATGAGTCTACACAGAAATACTACATATAAAATACACATACAAGTATCATGAATAGATGTATTATTATATATTAATATATCTAGATTATATATTAATATATATATTATTAAATATATCAAGTATCAGCTACTACTTTTTTTTTCCATCATGCTGTGTATCACGTGAGGAGCAGTGGCGTTGCGCAATATTTGGGGGCTCCCCCGCAGGTCGGACCATGGGGCCCCGCCCCCTCCCTAAATCAATAAGAGTGACATGGGACAGACATCGCGCCCACTTTTTTAAATGTTAATTTTTTCAGGCATCTTTAGTAACCAGTAGAGGTCAGTAGGAGCTCATGTGTTCACTGTTGTACGGTGTTGTCGCGATCGTGAAGTCCAACGAAGCAATTATTTTAAAATCATATTTTACACATATTTCTGGGTGCATTCCATATTTTAAACACACACATATTGACAATTTATATATATATATTTTTTATTATTTTAATTTTTTTATATTTTGTTTGTGCGTGTGCGTGTATATTTTGTTTGTGCGCCCCCTATGGGCCAGCCGCCACTGCTGATAGCTGAACAGAGGGAGGGGTGACACTTCACGCAGGGAAGGGTCCGTTTGCGCCGCGCTAATAAGATGAGTGAAAGTAGGAAAAGAAGCAGCATTTGGCTGCATTTTAACAATTGTGCAAACACAAAGGCAGAATGCAGCATTGTCAACATGAAGCTCTCATATAGAGCAGCTCCACAAACCACCTCCACAGCCACTTGAGAACTGAGCATCCAACAGTTCAGTTGGAAGTCAAAAGGCAGACTGCCTGCTTCTGCCAGTGGTCTACTCCACCTGTTGCTGCTGCAGCTACAGGATCTACCCCCCATGCGTCAGGTACCCAAACACCAACAGCTACACAGACCTCAATAAGACAATGGATATCAAAGGCAATGAATGACCCCAGCTAGACACAACATAGTGGATGAAGAATTGGCCAAAATGATTGCAAGTGATTTCCAACCATTTTCCATTGTGGAGGACAAGGGATTCCTTCACACAGGCTCTCAATCCAATGTATGTTCTGAAACAGGGCAGATAATAACGGAGAGAAGAAACCGGATCAACCCTCTAAGCTGAGGCACTTGGTCTTCCTCAATGCCAATCTGCCCTGAAAAGAAGAAGAACAGGTTACCGTTTGATAGTTGACCGTGGGAAGTTCATTAGAGACTGTTTGATACTGCTGTTTTGCACATTACAATACATTTATTTTTATTATGTTTTTTTATGATAGAGACTGTTATTTGCTGCAGTTTTGAGCATTGCAATATATTTATTTTCATTATGTTATTTATTTATGATCATTTATATTTTTTAAGATTTGATGTCAGCTGTTGCTGTCTTTTGTTCTATATTTTATACTGAAATAGAGCCCTGCTGTTTTGTTAGGGCTTTTTGTTTAAATAAAAATGTCAAATATACAAAAATACAGTAGCTGTCCTTATTTTAAATGTC
Organism: Muraenolepis orangiensis; assembly: GCA_027704905.1. NCBI lineage: Eukaryota > Metazoa > Chordata > Actinopteri > Gadiformes > Muraenolepididae > Muraenolepis > Muraenolepis orangiensis. The sequence goes on from CM051004.1 coordinate 28,461,563, forward strand.
TATGCTTAAGTTGTTCTAGGTGTTGCTATCTGCTGTGTGTAGCCTGGTTCTACAAGCAGGTCAGGTCATTCATTGGGTGCTATCAGAGGTACAAGGGTCTGGAAATGCAATGAAAACAATTGGCCACAGCGAATCATTTATATTAAAAATGTTTTACTTTTGAATACTTCAGTACAAAGGATGTATTGAATAATTTAAGTGATATATGTGTACACACATAAATAATTAGTCAAAATAGGGCTCAATTTGATTGAATTATAAAAGGTATATGTGGTCAAATAGAAGAGCCGTTTGGGAGCCGAAAGAGCCGGCTCTTCTTGGTGAGCCGAGCCAAATGAGCCGGCTCACTCAAAAGAGCCGGAATTCCCATCACTAGTGTGAGTGGTGTCAGTATGAGAGCATGACAGCGCGTCTAATTGTGATGCGGCCCAAGAGCCAATCACTAAAATGCCTGCGATGCAGTGAACCAATCACCTTCGAGGGGGGAAAACCCTATCAAGCACTATCTGAGTTGACCATCTGAGTTCAAACCTAAAATGGCAGGGAAAAAATGCACAGCTAAGCGAAAATATGAAGACGACCATAGGACGTTTTTAGTAGAGTGGGAGAGTTCATCTTTTTTTATAGAACGCAATTGCAAGCCATTTTGCCTTCTATGCCAGACGTCATTAGCCCATTTCAAGGCTTCACATCTTCAGCGCCATTTCACCTCACTCCATGCTCACTCCATCCACCAGGAATTCACTAAAGGTGTTGAACTTCACAAGCAGAAGTTAAACACCTTGAAAAGTCAGGCGGAAAAGCAGACACAGTTTTTCCAAAAAATAAGGAAGCACTCGGAGACCGTAACGCTTGCATCATATCAAGTTGCTTGGAACATAGCACGAGCTAAAAAGCCCTACAATGAAGGGGAGTTTGTTAAAACATGCCTCAGTGACGTGGTTGAAATCTTGTTTCCAGAAAACCAAAAACTGAAACAAGGTGGAGGATTGTTCAAGGCAAGGAATGTCAGAAGTCCCACTCATTTCATTTAAAGAAGCAACATGCGTAGGAAGATAAAAAACTTGTTCACATTTAGTTTACTGAGAGTTTGTGTGAGAGTGCACACAATGTTCATTGTTGATAATAACTGGCCTCTGAATACTAGTAGGAGAGGTTTAATTCAATTTCTGTCAATATTATGGTGTGTGACATTTACAATAAATCTGTCAGAGCAGAGCTATGTGTGTGTGTCTGTGTGAGGGTGTGTGTGTCTTTGGGAGGGAGGATCTTGAGTGTGTGTGTAAAGTTCTAGATGTTCATTTAGTCTGTGTGAGAGAGAGAGGGGAGGAAGAGAGTGAGGGAGCACAGAGAAAGGCTGAGAACAGAAGAGAGAAGGAGTAGGGGGGGCCATCTGTGACTGTGTGTATGATGTGGCTCTTTTTACAGTAACATAGTAACATTTTTGGCTCTTAACCTCTGACTGGTTGGCCACCCCTGATGTATGTTATCAATATATTGATATATTGATAAGATACATGATGTCCACCATCATGTTCATTCCCAGTAGGACGTCACCTCCTGCTGTGTGGATGGACTTTCAATCTGAGGAGTTAGTGTGTTGTTGTGATGACTCAAACTAAACATACACTTACACTTCTTTAGAGTCGACCTCAGGTCAGGCAGCTTCTCCATCTCCATGTCCAGAGTCTCTTTCAGCTGATCCAGGGATCTCCTCAAGGTCCCTGCGTATGATGGAGGAGGAGGGACCTCCACTTTGGTCCAGTCCCTGGTGTTTGGAGGATTCTTCAGGGATCTGAATCTCTGGAGGAAGTGGAGGTGGTCTTCAGTGTGTGAGAGCTGCTTCACCTCTGAGCACCTATTGGTCAGATCTTTAACTTCCTGCTCCAGCTCTTTGATTAGGTCTTCAGCGTGTTTCTCTATGGATTTTAGTTTCTCTTCAACCGTTTGGATGTGATCATCCCGACACATTTCAATGCAGCTCATCAGAGCGTCGAGGACCTGCTCACCGTGGGCTAGCTCTCTGTATTTGTCTTCTATGCTGCGCGTTACTGCGTCTTTGATCTCCTGAATCTTTCCTTGTCTCTCCTGGATCATCTGCTCATCTTCAGACTCTATCTTCCCCAGCTGGGCCTTCTTCAGCTTATATTCCTTCTTCAGAGGTACAACTGGATGGGACCTGTGGTCCCCCTCTGTACATAGCTGACACACACACACCTGTTCAGTCTGGCAGAAGAGCTCCAGAAGTTGATAATTGTGTTTCTTACACATCCTGTTGTCCAGACGGTCCTGAGGCTCGACCAGCTTATGTTTCTTCAGAACTGCGACTCTCTGATGTGGCTCCAGGTGGGAGTGGCAGAAGGACATAAGACACACTAGGCAGAACTTGACAGCCTTCAGCTGAGTCCCGGTACAGACGTCACAGGGAACTTCTCTTGGTTCAACACAAGGCTGCTCTTTGGCCGGTACGGACCGTCTAAACTCGTCCACAATCTCTGATATGAAGGAATTGACCCGTAGATCGGGTCTTGTGTGGAACAGCTCGTTGCAAACAGGACATTTGAACTGGACCTTGTCCTCCCAGAACGTGGTGATACAGGCTCTACAGAAGTTGTGTCCACATGGTGTGGAAACTGGACTCTTGAACACAT
>CM051004.1:28469213-28471713 GCA_027704905.1 Muraenolepis orangiensis
GGACCCGGGTCCAGCAGGGGGACCCGGGTCTAGGGGGACCCGGGTCCAGCAGGGGGACCCGGGTCCAGCAGGGGTATCCGGGTCCAGCAGGGGGACCCGGGTCCAGCAGGGGTATCCAGGTCCAGCAGGGGTATCCGGGTCCAGCAGGGGGACCCGGGTCCAGCAGGGGTATCCGGGTCCAGCAGGGGGACCCGGGTCCAGTATTGGGACCTGGGTCCAGGAGGGGGACCCGGGTCCAGGAGGGGGACCGGGTCCAGTAGTGGGACCCGGGTGGTCCAGCAGGGGGACCTGGGGGGTCCAGCAGGGGAACCTGGGTCCAGTAGGGGGACCCGGGTCCAGCAGGGGGACCCGGGTCCAGCAGGGGAACCTGGGTCAAGTAGTGGGACCTGGGTCCAGGAGGGGGATCCGGGTCCAGTAGTGGGACCCGGGTGGTCCCACTATCTCTCACTGTGGCGATTCAACCCTCCTGGGGGACGCAGGGCTCTGGTCCCTGGGGGACGCAGGGCTCTGGTCCCTGGGGGATGCAGGGCTCTGGTCCCTGGGGGACGCAGGGCTCTGGTCCCTGGGGGACGCAGGGCCCTGGTCCCTGTGACCCCAGCCTCTTGCCTGGGGTCGCCGGGCTTCCGCTGACGTGGCGATAATCCAGGATGGATGGGGTTAATTGCGTGTCCTGTGTCCACCCTGGCTTCCTTCCTTCCCGTACCGTCCAGATGTCCTCTCCTCCGGGTGGAAGGCCTGTCGGGTGTTGCTTAGTGACAGGGGGGGGGTACAAAAGGTGGAGGCTGTTCAAAATGATGGACACATGTCACAGTTAAATGTCAAAAGTAAAAAATGTACTTAAGTCTCTGCGATAAGCATTAGGGCGTAGCACGGGCGGCTTGCTTTGACATAGAGTGATGGTTTAAAGGGGAATTGGAGCTGGGATAAGCACCGTGGTGGTTTGTTAACGGCTCCAGCGGTGCTTTCCGGGGAGCCACGCGGAAGACAAACAAAGCTCTTTGTGTTGACTCAAAGGGAAGCAAACGATCCATCATGGTCGCTGCTGAGGGTTCCTTAATGCAAGGCAGCCACACACCTGTGACACCACAGCGCTGCCACATACCTCAACTGTTGGCTTCAAATCTCTCCGGGGCGTTCGCTTATCGCCCCCGAGCCGGTTCTCCGACTCGACTAATCAACTGCTACTGACCCGCCGGTCGGCTGACCGGCTCTTAAGGCATTCCTTAAGTCTCCTTGTGTGTGTGTGTGTGTTTTGTCCTCTCTCTCTCTCTCTCTCTCTCTCTCTCTCTCTCTCTCTCTCTCTCTCCTCTCTCTCTCTCTCTCTCTCTCTCTCTCTCCTCTCTCTCTCTCTCTCTCTCTCTCTCTCTCTCTCTCTCTCTCTCTCTCTCTCTCTCTCTCTCTCTCTCTCTCTCTCCGTGGTGTCTGGTGGTGGTGGCGGTGGTGGTGGTGGTGGCGGTGGCGGTGGCGGTGGCGGTGGTGGTGGCGGTGTCTGGTGGTGGTGGTGGTGGCGGTGGTGGTGGCGGTGGTGTTAGGTCTGTACTTATCCCAGCCCTCACAGCCAGGGTCGAAAGGATCGTTGGGGTATTTCCTCAAGAGACACCGCGGACATGGAGAAGCCGGGTACCTGATATGTACCTGGCGTCCGATCTGGTATTCCTCCGTCCGAAAATGATGCATGTAACCACAGCTTTCAGAACCATGTCACGATATATAGACCTTAGTTCCATGTCCTTACACAGCCACAGTTAGAGTTCCACAGCCGTGGTCCCCTCACCTGTACTGGACCCCACCCTAAACACCTCCCATGGCCTCTGAACTGAGCCCTACCATGTGATGTGAACAGTGGCGTGGTGTTTTGGATCCCAAGAAATGTTTTAATTTCTCTTCTGAACAGAGAACAAGAGGCACAAAGGCTGATAGATGTTTCAAAAAGTACGTCCTAGGTTATTACTAGGAAATTCATCACTCATAACTCATCATAGTCATAACTTTGTGTTTTATTATGGGTAAACTCAATGTTGCCTGACTGAAGAATCCCTAATGGTTTTCTTTGGGGTGCCCGGCGTCTTTTAGGCAACCCGTCCATTTCAGTGAGATTTGGAACTCAGCCCTTTTCCCCTTGAGAGACAGAAAACCCTACAACGCATTGTCACCGTTATTATTTACCATATGTACTGTACATTTGAACAGATTGTAAACAATGACTTCATGAAAACAATTGAACTATCCCTTATAATGTTCCAGCTTGAATAAAAGTGATAGTGAGAGGACAGATTCCGATGTAGGGATCCAATGGCAATGGCTTAAGATGTGCAACTTGATGGTTTGTACTGAATGAGATCCTGTCAACAGATTGAAACAGCAGGCTGAGGTGTTAGCAGTAGTGTTAAACCAGGGGAACCTGCATCAATTCAACTCTCACCCATCAGTGTTCAAACGCTACGGGGCCTCATCGGGGTAGCCTATGACAGGAATGCCCTAATTAGCCCCGTTAATTGGT
>CM051004.1:28476713-28501060 GCA_027704905.1 Muraenolepis orangiensis
CCATGGATGTACTGTATGTGTTTTAATTAGATATAGACTAATAACCATGGATGTACAGTATGTGTTTTAATTAGATATAGACTAATAACCATGGATGTACTGTATGTGTTTTAATTAGATATAGACTAATAACCATGGATGTACAGTATGTGTTTTAATTAGATATAGACTAATAACCATGGATGTATTTGTTTTAAATAGATATAGACTATTAACCATGGATGTATTTGTTTTAAATAGATATAGACTATTAACCATGGATGTACAGTATGTGTTTTAATTAGATATAGACTATTAACCATGGATGTATTTGTTTTAAATAGATAAAGACTAATAACCATGGATGTATTTGTTTTAAATAGATAAAGACTATTAACCATGGATGTATTTGTTTTAATTAGATATAGACTAATAACCATGGATGTACTGTATGTGTTTTAATTAGATATAGACTAATAACCATGGATGTACAGTATGTGTTTTAATTAGATATAGACTAATAACCATGGATGTACAGTATGTGTTTTAATTAGATATAGACTAATAACCATGGATGTACTGTATGTGTTTTAATTAGATATAGACTAATAACCATGGATGTACAGTATGTGTTTTAATTAGATATAGACTAATAACCATGGATGTACTGTATGTGTTTTAATTAGATATAGACTAATAACCATGGATGTACTGTATGTGTTTTAATTAGATATAGACTAATAACCATGGATGTACTGTATGTGTTTTAATTAGATATAGACTAATAACCATGGATGTACTGTATGTGTTTTAATTAGATATAGACTAATAACCATGGATGTACTGTATGTGTTTTAATTAGATATAGACTAATAACCATGGATGTACAGTATGTGTTTTAATTAGATATAGACTAATAACCATGGATGTATTTGTTTTAAATAGATATAGACTATTAACCATGGATGTATTTGTTTTAAATAGATATAGACTATTAACCATGGATGTACGTATGTGTTTTAATTAGATATAGACTATTAACCATGGATGTATTTGTTTTAAATAGATAAAGACTATTAACCATGGATGTATTTGTTTTAAATAGATAAAGACTATTAACCATGGATGTATTTGTTTTAATTAGATATAGACTAATAACCATGGATGTATTTGTTTTAAATAGATAAAGACTATTAACCATGGATGTATTTGTTTTAAATAGATATAGACTAATGGACGATGTGCCAGATTATATTCTTATGTCTGTTTCTCTTTAGGACTGAGTACTGACTGCTGAGTTTAAGCCAACGGGGGATGTTTGTAGAAACCTCCTGAACCTCCCTACTCTGCAATGGAGAAATGCTTTTTTTAAATATTGATATAAAGGGGATAGACTTTTTGAAAAGAGAAACATTATATTGATGATGCTGAATGTTTTATCATCACTGCATCATTTTAGATGGCCGGCTATCGTCTGAAGGACCTTTTTGAAGCACACTTCCGGCTCTCCTTGCGTACTTTCGGTTGGGTTCAGAGTCGGTTCCCCTTGATCAGTGAGCTCAGGTTGCTTCCATCTGGTCGCAGATTAAAAATCTGCCGGACAGAACGGATTTAGCAACTCATGTGTCCTTGCTGTCATGTCATTCTATGTGTTGTGCTGTAACGTGTGTGTGTGTTGATTGGTGTGTGTGTGTGTTGATTGTGGATGATGATTGGATTACTGCCGGCTGCCATACAAATTTCCCATGGCGGATAATTGAAGATAATGACCTTACCTTACCTTGGTTAGGGCTTAGGGCATCTTTCCGTGAAAAGACAGAGTGGTTTGGGGAAATTGAGTGCCTTAACACCATGACAACCAACAATCAACAAGGTTGGTCTCTTTGTGATTGGCTTTTTATTACAGAAAATCTGATTTATTACCTGTGAGATTTCATATGTTTTCTTGGAAGAAATCATGGGCATGGCTCCCTGTCCCCGCCCTCGCTCCCCTTGAGATGTATGAGATGCTGTGGCCCTGTGGCTTTGATCAGAGTTGGAGAACAAGCGTGAGCATGTGAAGTTGTTTGGCAGATTGTATTCCCCGTGGATTCTGGTGACTCTGAATGAATTATGAAGGTGAAATAATGTTCACCTAGTGCTGCATACAAAAATACAACTATTTTCAAATGGTGCTGTGGTTGAAGCCACAACTCTATTCCCCCCCTCTGGGCTCAAGGTCATGTGTCTTTGACCTACGGTCCTCACTTTTTAAGTATCTTTTTACTTTGTTTTTTTCGACTGCCGGCTCGGGCCACAGCAGTGGAGAGAGTGGAGGCTGTCGGGGGGAACTCGGCACAGATATAATGCTATTTAAATGCTAATGTGTTAAGAGGAGCAAAACAACCTTTATTCACACTCAACAAGGCAACAAGAGTGCTAAAAACAAGAGGCCCGCGTAAGAAATGAGCTCTCTTCCTCCTCCTCCTCCTCCTCCTCCCTCTCCCTGCGGTGTCAAATTGAAGGGTGTGTTGATAACTGGCTGGTGGGGACTTTGATAACATTCAGGCTTTGGTGTGAGGCCAGATGTTAAGTCGTACACGATTGGTGGGGGACAGAGGGCGCCGAGTCTTAAATCCGCTATTATTGGCTTGTGTCTACACAGAGAGTTTGCGGTCCAACAAGTCTCTATACGAGGTCTAAAGACTTTTGGACGTAATATGGAATGACCTCGTCTCTCAGTCAGTTTGAGTCAGTCTGACTAAATGGTTGCCGTGGGTTTCATCAGCACCATCGATAGCATCCGAGTCCAAATCCTCCACAGTCCACATTTAAGCTCCACCATAATGGTTTGTAGCGATGGTTCATGCGGTGTAGTGCTCTGTGTACCCGGAGAGCAGAAACATGCTTGGCGTTTAACAGAAGCGATTTCTCTCACCTGAGAGACCTGCTGACCTCGCTTTCCTGCCTTTTGCCTGACATCAATATTCAATCGTTCAACAGTTGTTGGAGAATTCACGTTTTTTTTTCGAAGACCTATGCTCCCGTGTCTTTGTTTTAGTTTTTCGTTCCTCACACTCCAACAACCTACAGTACATGTGTGGTTCAGAGAGAGAGAGAGAAGAGCTCATGTATTCCGTATGTGTGTGTGTCTTGAGAGTCAGGGAGGCCCTTCCAGGGAATGCGTCACTCGGCAGCGAAAGGCCACAGAGAACGACATAACTAGCAGTAGCATAACTTCAGCGTCATCGCCACCCAACAGCAAGCGGGGGGCACAACGTCCCTCTGTCAGGTGGATGGGGAGTGGTTGGTGAGTCAATCAGGTCGAGTGGTCGGTGAGTCAGATGGACAGCCCTCAGACGGAGATCACCTGCTTCAGCTGCCGGGCGTACAGTCATTTACAAAGCATAATATTCTAACTATTCTTCTAACTCTATTCTTCTAACTCTATTAATTAACATATTGAATTTGTCTTAGTTTGTCCCCAAACGGTATCCTAGATGAACATAGAATTGGCGATTAATCCAATGTGTAAAATGTGGGGACAAAGGCGGCAGTAGAGCTCAGGAGGAAGAGCGGCCGGAAGGTTGCTGGTTCCATCCCCAGCTGTGGGGGATCCAAGAGGCATGACTTGTAAATGGCTTAGGATAAAAGCGCTCTATAAAAGCAGCCATAACCATTGACCATCACATAGAGAGAGACGTTGGTGTCATGACATCGCACGTGGACACCGGCTCACGTTCACTTCCTCAGAAGATGAGATGCACACAGTTGCTTGGATCATGGATCAGCTTTAGAAAAGGCACAGATTGAATTGCATGGGATTCCTTTAGCCTCTGGGGCCACGGACCAGAAAAGTAGACCAACCCAATGTGGCGCTTCTGAATCCCAAATAACAGCCAAATCCAACCCAAAAGCAGCCGGTTTGCCCTCTGATGCTGATGGAGACTACAACAGAACAAGGAGGCTCAGAACCGCTGGGCCTTAGGGGGGGGGGGCAAATCAAACCCCCTCCCGTTAGAAATTGTTCAATCTTTTGTACACAGTGAGTGTTGAAGTGGAGCAGTTGATGTCGTTAAGCCTCCATGCCTAAAAGATTAGTAAGATCAATTCAATCGTTTCCTTTTGCACACACAAAACGCTCCGAGTGCGGTTCACTGTGGCTCATAACCGACAACACAATGGAATCAGTTTCTGGTAATTGTGTATTGAGCCTCATCCAATGTGTAACTGTTGATATCCTTGCCTCCATGATGATCGCACCAAGGAAGAAAGGATGTCAACAAGGCCTGATGGAGCAAGGAACAGTGATAAGTACAAAGAAAGAGAGAATAATCAGCCACAAGACCAGGCAGAGAGACCATCACGTGGGGCGACGGCATTTAGAGTCATCCAGAATGATGGGGACACTCATACATCCACAATAGTTCCAGTGTGGGTGTCATCTACAGGTGAGCCAAGTCGTGAGGTTCTGGTGTACGCACTCCTCGATACACAAAGTGACACAACCTTTATCCTCGAAGAGACAGCAAAGGCTCTCAACACAAAAGGTGAACCAGTTCAGCTAAAGCTCTCCACGCTGGCTTCAAGAAACACAGTCGTGTCCTGTTGGAAGCTGACAGGTCTACAAGTAAGAGGATTCAATTCAGACAAGATAATCACTCTGCCAGTGACTTACTCAAGAGAGTTTATCCCTGCAAACAGAGACCATATTCCCACACCAGAGACAGCGAAGGCATGGCCTCATCTTGAACACATTGCAGAGGAGATCGCTTCTCAGCAAAGCTGTGATGTCGGCCTGTTAATTGGCTACAACTGTGCTCAAGCCCTCATTCCAAGACAAGTGGTGACTGGTGAGGAACATCAGCCGTTTGCTCAGAGAACAGACTTGGGCTGGAGTGTGGTGGGATATGGTAAACCGTGTCTCAACTATGGAGATACAATCGGAATCAGTCGCCAAGTCATTGTGAAGCAAGTGACGCCAGGTCTACCGTCCTCTTCCGACCTCACAAGTGAAGTGCACTATGTCTGTAGAACACAGATCAAGGAAGTTGTGTTACCTGCAGATGCCATAAAGATGCTGGAGTCTGACTTCGCTGAAAGAGTGTCAGAAGCCAGCCCCATCTCTCAAGAGGATCTAAGGTTCCTGTCGAAAATGGAGAAGGGCATCAAGTTAAAGAGCGACGGTCATTATGAAATGCCGCTGCCATTCAAGAAGGAAAGGCCTAACTTACCTGATAACAAGATCTGTACTATCCATCGTCTCAACTGTCTAGAAAGGAAGTTGAGAAGAAACGATCAGTACCACACAGACTACAAGACCTTCATGGATGAGACCATAACCCGTGGAGATGCAGAAAGGGTTCCAGAGGAAGACATCTACAAAGCTCCAGCTTGGTATATCCCACATCATGGGGTGTATCATCCACAAAAGCCTGGGAAGATACGTGTTACCAAGAGAAAGAGAACCAAGTGGAGAAGTCAAGGTGGGAGAGATCGCAAGTGACGACCCTGAACTTAAGAAGGCCCAGGTTCTCAACACCCAGGCGAAGTCGGAAGTGACCTTTCCTGTGGAGGCCAAGGACCGAAGTTATTGTATTTAGTTTTGTTTACTTTCTATGCAGTATGTTGGCTCTAAGTCATTGTAAAATCATATACAAGTGATATGTTTGGTGGGAGTGTAACTGCCTCTGTGTTCAGTTTGAGTTTTGGTTCCTAACAGTTTTTGGTGCCTACCTAAATGCTGTAGAGTAAGAGCGGAACTAATGGTTGAAGCGCACAGTGTTCCGGGACGTTTTATGCCGACGCACACGTGTGTAGAAATCTCTATATAAGAGAAAGTTCCGTCACAGTCAGTCAGTTCGGTCGATCAGTTCAGTCAGTGAAGTTCCATAATTTCCTCTCTTATTGCATGCAGCCAATAAGGTACGTTTGGTGTTGTGGTTGTTAGCTAAGGTGCTAACGAAATGTTTGCTAAGTGAGTTTATTGTTATTATTATTGCAGAAGGATTTAATGTGTTTTGTAGGTTAAGTTCATTTTGGTGAACGATATTGTAAAGACATGTGACACTAAGAGACGAAGTAGAAATAATATAGATGTATGTTGTTATTGCTTGATCTGTGATTTATTGTATTCCATGTGTGTTTCACAGTTCTCACGGTCTGGATTGAATAAATCCTATCAGTATCATAAAGAACGCATTGCTGTCATCATTGCATGAGAGGGAGTTACAGTAGTAGTTGTATTAGTATTAGTAGTGGTAGTAAAAGTAGTAGTAATATTAGTAGTGGTAGTGGTAGTAGTAGTTGTAAAAGTAGTAGTAGTTGTTGTAGTAGTAGATGTAGTATTAGTAGTTGTTGTATTAGTTGTAGTAGTATTATAAGTATTACTAGTAGTAGTATTATAAGTAGTAGTAGTAGTAGTTAGTAGTAGTATAAGTAGTAATTAGTGGTAGTAGTAGTAGTAGAATAAGTATTTGTAGTAGTAGTTGAGTAGTAGTCGTAGTGGAATAGTAGTAAGATGTAGTAGTAGTTGTATTGGTAGTGGTAGTAGTATTAGTAGTAGAAGTAGTACTACTCTCTCTCTCTTTCTCTCTTTCTCTCCCCTTCTCTCTCTCCGTCTTCTCTCTCTCTCTCTCTTTAAAGTACACAACACTTTAATACGTTTAAAAAAAGGTTGTTTTCTAACTTGATTCAACAATGTGTTCTAGGAATGGCCTCTGCTAAATCTTCCTGGTCTAAGGAGAACTTTTCCTGTTCCGTCTGTCTGGATGTGTTCAAGAGTCTAGTTTCCACACCATGTGGACACAACTTCTGTAAAGTCTGTATCACCACGTTCTGGGAGGACAAGGTCCAGTTCAAATGTCCTCTTTGCAACGAGCTGTTCCGCACAAGACCTGATCTATGGGTCAATACCCTCTTATCGGAGATGGTGGACGAGTTTAGACGGTCCGTACCGGTCAAAGAGCAGCCTTGTGTTGAACCAGGAGAAGAGGGGGACCACAGGTCCCATCCTGTTGTACGTCTGAAGGAGGAATATGAGCTGAAGAAGGCCCAGCTGGGGAAGATAGACTCACACGCAGGGACCTTGAGGAGATTCCTGGATCAGCTGAAGGAGACACTGGACATGGAGATGAAGAAACTGCCTGACCTGAAACCAGCTGTAAAGAAGTGCATGGAGATGGAGAAGATGCCTGTCCTGAGGTCGACTCTAAAGAAGTGTAAGTGTCTGTTTAGTTTGAGTCATCACAACAACACACTAACTCCTCAGATTGAAAGTCCATCCACACAGCAGGAGGTGACGTCCTACTGGGAATGAACATGATGGTGGACATCATGTATCTTATCAATATATTAATATATTGATGAGATACATGATGGTTGGTATCTTTTACATAATGCATAACCATCACAATGAATCCTTCTTCTGTAAAATACAACATATATTATTACTGTAACAATATTTTTTATTAATGATGAGTATTATGAGTGTTATTATTAGACAATCATAATCAGGATGCTGTTAATCATACTTGTATGTGTATTTTATATTCAGAACATGATGTAAAATATATCTAATAATATATGTGAATAAGTATATTTTATATAATAATATATATCACTATATAATAATGTTTATATTAATAAATAAAATATATAAATATGAATATATTATAATAAATCTATTACGTTATAATTATATATATAATATATAATAATATATATTTTCATCATACTTTAGGTCGTAGGAAACTAGGCAACCTCTCCTATCAAAGTCACAATTGTAGTTATCCAAGGTTAATGTTGGCAACTGCTAGCGTTTAATGATGTCCTATCTATAAATCAAGAGAGTACTTTCCAATCAAGTACTTTTTCTTCCTCAGTGGTTATTCACGGCTCCACCCATTTCTAAAGGGTTTATTGAACTGACTCCAAACGGCTCATATCTTGATGACCTCATCAGGAGTATTTCTGTGTAGACTCATCATGTCTTTGGTTCTCTCTCCCATCAGATGAGTGTGAACTCACACTGGACCCAAACACAGCCTGGAGAGGACTCTCTCTGTCTGAGGACAACAGGAAGGTGACGAGGGTTAGAAAGGAGGAGTCGTATCCTGATCACCTAGAGAGATTTGACTACTATCACCAGGTGTTGTGTAGAGAGGGTCTGACTGACCGCAGTTACTGGGAGGTGGAGATGGAGATGGAAGGAGGAGGTGTTTCTATAGGAGTGACATACAGAGGAATCACTAGGAGAGGAGAGGGTGATGACAGCAGGCTTGGATTAAACAACAAGTCCTGGAGTCTTCTTTGTTCTGATGATCGTTACTCTGTCTGGTACAACGGTAGTGAAACAGCCATAGATCTCCCCCCCTCTAACAGAGTAGGAGTGTATGTGGACCGGCCTGCTGGCTCTCTCTCCTTCTACAGAGTGTCCCCAGATGGAGGAGGGTCCTCAGACACACTGACACTCATCCACACCTTCCAGTCCACATTCACCCAGGAGGACCTCCTCCCTGCGTTTGGGTTATGGGGGGGTTTTGGTTCCTCAGTGTCTCTGTGTCGCTTGTAGCAACACACATAGAACACACACACACACACACACACACACACACACACACGCAAATATACACACACAGAGAAATACACAAATGAAAACAAACACACACATACACACACAAACATAGAAACACACACACACACACTTATACAAATACAAAAATATATAGAAATAAAAACACACATATACACACACACACATTTTTATAGATAAACACACACACACACATATAGACACATCGCTATTTGTCATTCTATAGTCATGTTAATTTAATAAAGATATGTTCTCCTGTACCTGCTCCTCAATGACCTGACCCCTACCTGCTCCTCAATGACCTCTGACCCCTACCTGCTCCTCAATGACCTCTGACCCCTACCTGCTCCTTAATGACCTCTGACCCCTACCTGCTTCTTAATGACCCCTAACCCCTACCTGCTCCTCAATGACCTCTGACCCCTACCTGCTCCTTAATGACCTCTGACCCCTACCTGCTCCTCAATGAACTCTGACCCCTACCTGCTTCTTAATGACTTCTGACCCCTACCTTCTCCTCAATGACCTGACCCCTACCTGCTCCTTAATGACCTCTGACCCCTACCTGCTCCTTAATGACCTCTGACCCCTACCTGCTTCTTAATGACCCCTAACCCCTACCTGCTCGTCAATGACCTCTGACCCCTACCTGCTCCTTAATGACCTCTGACCCCTACCTGCTCCTTAATGACCTCTGACCCCTACCTTCTCCTCAATGACCTGACCCCTACCTGCTCCTTAATGACCTCTGACCCCTACCTGCTCTTTAATGACCCCTAACCTCTACCTGCTCCTTAATGACCTGTTATCCCTACCTGCTCATTTTTGACCTCTGACCTCTACCTGCTCCTTAATGACCTCTGACCCCTACCTGCTCCTTAATGAGCCCTAACCCCTACCTGCTCCTTAATGACCTCTGACCCCTACCTGCTCCTTAATGACCTCTGACCCCTACCTGCTTCTTAATGACTTCTGACCCCTACCCGCTCCTCAATGACCTCTGACCCCTACCCGCTCCTCAATGACCTCTGACCCCTACCTGCTCCTTAATGAGCCCTACCTGCTCCTTAATGAACCCTGACCCCTACCTGCTCCTCAATGACCCCTAACCCCTACCTGCTCCTCAATGACCTCTAACCCCTATCTGCTCCTTAATGAGCCCTAACCCCTACCTGCTCCTCAATGAGCCCTAACCCCTACCTGCTCCTCAATGACCCCTAACCCCTACCTGCTCCTTAATGACCTGTAATCCCTAACTGCTCATTTTTGACCTCTGACCTCTACCTGCTCCTTAATGACCTCTGACCCCTACCTGCTCCTTAATGAGCCCTAACCCCTACCTGCTCCTTAATGAGCCCTAACCCCTACCTGCTCCTCAATGACCCCTAACCCCTACCTGCTCCTTAATGACCTCTGACCCCTACCTGCTCCTTAATGACCCCTTACCCCTACCTGCTCCTTGATGACCTCTGACCACTACCTGCTCCTTAATGAACTATAATCCCTACCTGCTCCTTAATGACCTCTGACCCCTACCTGCTCCTTAATGAACTGTAATCCCTACCTGCTCCTTAATGACCTCTGACCCCTACCTGCTCCTCAATGACCTCTGACCCCTACCTGCTCCTTAATGACCCCTTGCCCCTATCTGCTCCTTAATGACCTCTAACCCCTACCTGCTCCTTAATGACATCTGACCCCTACCTGCTCCTTAATGACCTCTGACCCCTACCTGCTCCTTAATGACCTGTAACCCCTACCTGCTTCTTAATGACCCCTTACCCCTACCTGCTCCTTAATGACCTCTGATCCCTACCTGCTCCTTAATGACCCCTTACCCCTACCTGCTCCTTAATGACCTCTGACCCCTACCTGCTCCTTAATGACCCCTACCTGCTCCTTAATGACCCCTAACCCCTACCTGCTCCTGAATGACTACTCACCCCTACCTGCTCCTTAATGACCTTACCCCTACCTGCTCCTTAATGACCCTACCCTACCTGCTCCTTAATGACCCCTAACCCCTACCTGCTCCTTAATGACTCTGACCCCTACCTGCTCCTTAATGACCTCTGACCCCTACCTGCTCCTTAATGACCCCTAACCCTACCTGCTCCTTAATGACCCCTAACCCCTACCTTCTCCTTAATGACCTGACCCCTACCTGCTCCTTAATGACCTCTGACCCCTACCTGCTCCTTAATGACCTCTGACCCCTACCTGCTCCTTTATGACCCTAACCCTACCTCTCCTTATGACCCCTAACCCTACCTGCTCCTTAATGACCACTACCCCTACCTACTTCTTCATTCAAGGTTCAAGATTCAAGATTTTTACTTGCCATATGCAACAAGTAGAATTGAATGCTTACTCCCCATTCCCTCCTGCAGTTTGAGTTTATACTACAATTTAACACTATATACTATACTATGTACTATACTTACACTGTACTGTAACAATACTGTACACAATTAAAAATGAAATAAAAATGACTATAAAGTTACTGATGGAGTGTGTGTTGAATTCTGCAAAAAAGCATTTAAAAAGCATTTTAAAGTGCCAGTAGTGCAGCAGCATCATGAATTCAGTGCAGAACAGTGCAGTAACTGTAATGAGTCCAGCAAAGTATGACAGTGTAATGTTAATGACAATGTTATGATAGTGGCAGCACTCCTAGCAGTTCAGTAGGTCACTGCCTGTGGATCAAACTATCCTTGAACCTGGTAGTCGTTGTACGGATGCTGCAGAACCGACGACCGGACGGTAGGGGG
This sequence comes from Muraenolepis orangiensis, assembly GCA_027704905.1. Lineage (NCBI taxonomy): Eukaryota > Metazoa > Chordata > Actinopteri > Gadiformes > Muraenolepididae > Muraenolepis > Muraenolepis orangiensis. The sequence goes on from CM051004.1 coordinate 28,488,036, forward strand.
AGAAGAGATGGAGCCCAGGGTGGTTGGGAACCTCGCAGGCATAACAGGTATAACAGGCAACTGTAAACACATTCAACCGCCCTCTTTAAGATGAATGCAGTGACAAACTGAATATGCTCTGTGGGGTTAAGTTAACGTTACATTTGGTTATGGATGAGAGAAGTGGGAAAAGCTGTGACTCCTGTAAACGCTTAACGTTAGTAGTGTCCAACTCAACAGCGTACTGACCAGCAGTAGTGTCCTTTATCCTGACTCTGGTGAAGACTCATCTAAAGTCAATGATTAGAACCACTTATTGTTAGAAAAGTAAAAACTAAATAACGGTACAACTGCATCTGATCGTACGTCTGTTACATTTTAAATTGTTGGTATTTTTCAGTAATACGATATTGACAAGAAGACAGCTAGAGGTGGTAAACGCCTAATAAGATGGCTCCAGATGGATCAATAGACAGAACACAATGAACTTAACTTGATACGAACGTGAGGCTTTCGGAGAAATCAGGGTGATGATCCAGCATTGAGTAACACAACAGACATGGCTTGAATACAGCTTGGTCAATGAGGAGCGATTGACAACAGGTGAGTTCAGTGTGAAACGGCTGACAGGGAAAACACGGAGTGGCATCGCGGAACGGAGTCCGGTGACATCGCGGATCCAGGAAGCCGGTGGAGATCCAGGACTAGGAGCGTGAAGAGCTGGGTTGGACCGTGACAAGAACTTCCTCAAACATGACTAGAAATGAGCCATCTGCATTTTGATTGGGCCAGGGCCCTTGCGCCCTGTATTAACAAGCTGCCACTGATATAAACACATCAATCTGATTCAATGTAGGTTTAAAGCCAAGTCAATTCACACATACAAGGAATTTGCATCCATTTAAAGTCAGTACTACTTGAGTATTATTATGAAAATAACACTACTTTTAAGACTCTTTTATACCATATATATATATATAAATACATCAAATAAATACATTTATTCTCCAATAATGTTTTTGAAAAGTATACTATGTTTACAGGAGTCATTGAACGTATATTTACAGAATACAATTCATATGATTGGGTTGAGTACACGGTGGTGTTTGCCTCATGTTGAACGTTTTTTAAACCCATTTCTATTGAAGTCTACTTCAACCCACACATGATACTATTGAAGGCATCACAAGGTGGTAGAATCCACATGGAACGTGTCATGTTCTAGCCAATCTAAAGCAGCCCAATGGGTTGTTTTGATGGGCAGAGGTCCACCCAAGAAGAGCTTTGAAAAGTCCTTGGAGCCCAAAGGAAGTGAAGGCTTCTGAATGCAGGAGCATCTCAATGAAGTCCTGTTGGATTGGACTTCTCTTTCTGCACTAAATGGGACTTGATTTACAACTTTTTATTCTATTGAATTCTATATGTGAATGTATATATATATATATATATATATATGCATTTGTATGTGTACGTTCATGTTACATACATAAAAGTAAAAGGGTTAGTAAAAAAGCGATATAAAGACCTATCTTTTTATAGATATAGAGATAAATAGATACAGTGTATATATATATATATATATATATAGAGATAAATAGATACAGTGTATGTATATATATAGATATATATATAGAGAGATATATATAGAGACAAATAGATACAGTGTATATATATATAGAGAGATATATAGAGACATATATAGAGATAAATAGATAATGTATATATATATATATAGAGATATATATAGAGATAAATAGATACAGTGTGTATATATATAGATATATATATATATCTATATATATAGATAAATAGATAGTGTGTGCTTTAAATGCTTTTTAAATGCTTTTTTGCATAATTCAACACACACTCCATCAGTGACTTTGTCATTTTTATTGTCATTTTAATTGTGTACAGTCTTGTTACAGTACAGTGTAAGTATAGTACATAGTATATTATATTGTGTTAAATTGTAGTATAAACTCAAACTGCAGGAGGGAATGGGGAGTAAGCATTCAATTCTACTTATCGCATATGGCAAATAAAAATCTTTAATCTTGAATGAAGGACAGGGTAGGGGTCAGAGGTCATTAATGAGCAGGTAGGGGTCAGAGGTCATTAGGGGTCAGGCAGGGGTCAAAGGTCATTAAGGATTAGATGGGGTCAGAAGTTATTAATGGGTTAGTGGTCAATGAGGAGCAGGTAGGGGTCAGAGGTCATTAAGGAGCAGGTAGGGGTCAGAGTTCATTAAGGAGCAGGTAGGGGTGAGAGGTCATTAAGGAGCAGGTAGGGGTCAGAGGTCATTAAGGAGCAGGTAGGGGCTAGTGGTCATTCAGGAGCAGGTAGGAGTTAGCAGTCATTTTGGAGCAGGTAGGGGTCAGAGGTCATTAAGGAGAAGGTAGGGGTCAGAGATCATTAAGGAGCAGGTAGGGGTTAGAGGTCATTAAGGAGCAGGTAGCACTTTATCAGCTCCCAACACAAGGAAATCAATAATCACTTTATCAGCTCCGAACACAAGGAAATCAATATTCAATATAACAATATTTGATCCCAATATTATGGATGAACAGAATATCAATCAGGATCCGTGTTAGAAACTCATATCAGAGCCTTTTTAGAATGTTAATATACACAGAATATCATAGAGGGTGGTTCTACATGTGTGTGTGTGTGTTTCTATATATGTGTGTGTGTGTGTGTGTGTGTGTGTGTGTGTGTGTATTTCTATGTGTGTGTGTGTGTGTGTGTGTGTGTGTATTTGTTTAAGTGCGTGTGTGTATTTATATATCGTTTTGTGTGTGTGTGTGTGTGTGCGTGTATACTGTATATGTGTGTGTGTGTGTGTGTGTATTTGTTTAAGTGCGTGTGTGTATTTATATATCGTTTTGTGTGTGTGTGTGTGTGTATACTGTATATGTGTGTGTGTGTGTATACTGTATATGTGTGTGTGTGTTGTGTGTGTGCGCGCGTGTGTGTATATGTGTGTTTCTGTGTGTTTCTATGGGTGTGTATGTGTATTTTTGTATACATCTGTGTATGAATTTATATGTGTTTGTGTACTTCTCTATATATGTGTGTGTGTGTGTGTGAGTGTTGCTACAAGCGACACAGAGACACTGAGGAACCATAACCCCATAACCCAAACCCAGGGAGGAGGTCCTCCTGGGTGAATGTGGACTGGAAGGTGTGGATGAGTGTCAGTGTGTCTGAGGACCCTCCTCCATCTGGGGACACTCTGTAGAAGGAGAGAGAGCCAGCAGGTCGGTCCACATACACTCCTACTCTGTTAGAGGGGAGGAGATCTATGACTGTTCTACTACCGTTGTACCGGACAGAGTAACCATCATCATGACAATAAAGACTCCAGGACTTGTTGTTTAATCCAGGCCTGCTTTTATCACCCCGTCCTCTCCTAGTGATTCCTCTGTATGTCACTCCTATAACAACACCTCCTCCTTCCATCTCCATCTCCACCTCCCAGTAACAGCGGTCAGTCAGACCCTCTCTACACAACACCTGGTGATAGGAGTCAAATCTCTCCGGGTGATCAGGATACTCCTCCTCCTCCTCCTCCTCCTCCTCTCCATCCCACATCACCTTCCTGTTGTCCTCAGACAGAGAGAGTCCTCTCCAGGCTGTGTTTGGGTCCAGTGTGAGTTCACACTCATCTGATGGGAGAGAGAACCAAAGACATGATGAGTCTACACAGAAATACTCCTGATGAGGTCATCAAGATATGGTTGCCTAGTTTCCTAGGACCTAAAGTATGATGAAAATATATATTATTATATATTATATACATAATTATAATGTAATCGATTTATTATAATATATTAATATTTATATATTTTATTTATAAATTTAAACATTATTATATAGTGATATATATTATTATATAAAATATGTTTATTCACATATATTATTAGATATATTTTAGATCATGTTCTGAATATAAAATACACATACAAGTATGATTAACAGCATCCTGATTATGATTGTCTAATAATGATAACACTCATAATACTCATCATTAATAAATAATATTGTTACAGTAATAATATATGTTGTATTTTACAGAAGAAGGATTCATTGTGATGGTTATGCATTATGTAAAAGATACCAACCATCATGTATCTCATCAATTTATTAATATATTGATAAGATACATGATGTCCACCATCATGTTGATTCCCAGTAGGACGTCACCTCCTGCTGTGTGGATGGACTTTCAATCTGAGGAGTTAGTGTGTTGTTGTGATGACTAAAACTAAACAGACACTTACACTTCTTTAGAGTCGACCTCAGGTCAGGCAGCTTCTCCATCTCCATGCACCCCCAAACAATCACCCCCACAACAACAATTACAACAATTACAGCTAGTATCAGGTAAGGCAGCTTCTTCATCTCCATGCACTTCTTTACAGCTGGTTTCAGGTCAGGCAGCTTCTTCATCTCCATGTCCAGTGTCTCCTTCAACTGATCCAGGGATCTCCTCAAGGTCCATACGTATGACGGAGGAGTGACCTCCAACCTGGTCCAGTCCCTGGTGTTTGGAGGATTCTTCAGGGATCTGAAGCTCTGGAGGAAGTGGAGGTGGTCTTCAGTGTGTGAGAGCTGATTCAAGTCTGAGCTCCTATTAGTCAGATCTTTAACTTCCTGCTCCAGCTCTTTGATGAGGCCTTCCGCGTGTTTCTCTATGGATTTCAATTTCCCTTCAACTGTTTGTTTGTGATCATCCCGACACTTTTTAACGCAGCTCATCAGAGTGTCGAGGACCTGGTCACCATCGGCTAGCTCTCGGTCTGCGTCTTCTTTGCTGTGAGTTACTGCATCTTTGATCTCCTGAACCGTTCCTTTTCTCTCCTGGATCATCTGCTGATCTTCAGACTCTATCTTCCCCAGCTGGGCCTTCTTCAGCTCATATTCCTCCTTTAGAGGTACAACAGGATGGGACCTGTGGTCCCCCTCTGTACAGAACTGACACACACACACCTGTTCAGTCTGGCAGAAGAGCTCCAGAACTCGGCCGTGTTTCTTACACATCCTGTCTTCTAGACGGTCCTGAGGCTCGACCAGCTGATGTTTCTTCAGGCCTGCGACTCTCTGATGTGGCTCTAGGTGGGAGTGGCAGAAGGAGCTCTGACACACTAGGCAGGACTTGACAGCCTTCAGCTTGGTCCCGGTACAGATGTCACAGGGAACTTCTCCTGGTTCAACACAAGGCTGCTCTTTGACCGGTACAGACCGTCTAAACTCGTCCACCATCTCCGATAAGAGGGTATTGACCCGTAGATCAGGTCTTGTGTGGAACAGCTCGTTGCAAACAGGACATTTGAACTGGACCTTGTCCTCCCAGAACGTGGTGATACAGGCTCTACAGAAGTTGTGTCCACATGGTGTGGAAACTGGACTCTTGAACACATCCAGACAGACGAAACAGGAAAAGTTCTCCTCAGACCAGGAAGATTTAGCAGAGGCCATTCCTAGAACACATTGTTGAATCAAGTTAGAAAACAACCTTTTTTTAAACGTATTAAAGTGTTTAGCAGTTTTAAGCGGAGAGACAGAGAGAGAGAGAGAGAGAGAGAAAGTCAAGTTAAAAAACAATATTTTAAAAAATGTATTAAAGTGTTAAGACAACGGAGAGAGAGAGAGAGAGAGAGAGAGAGAGAGAGAGAGAGAGAGAGAGAGAGAGAGAGAGAGAGAGAGAGAGAGAGAGAGAGAGAGAGAGAGAGAGAGAGAGAGAGAGAGAGAGAGAGAGAAAGAGAGAGAGGTTCAAACTGGTTCTAATGTTCCTATATGTGTATACATCTCTATCTATATGAGTGATGGAGTAGCGTAGGGCTTGATATAAACTTAAAATACACATCTCAGAGAGAGAGAGAAGGGGGGAGAGAGAGACCGGAGAGAGACCAGAGAGAGAGAGAGGAAGAGAGTGAAAAAGAGTGAGAGCGGAGAGAGAGAGAGAGAGAGAGAGAGAGAGAGAGAGAGAGAGAGAGAGAGAGAGAGAGAGAGAGAGAGAGAGAGAGAGAGAGAGAGAGAGAGAGAATTTTTAACGACACTTTATTTATAAATCATTCTAGCATTACAACAAAAAGCATTACACAGTCAACTATACATAACACTCGTCCTTCTTTCAAGAAACCTACACAAACAATTGATAAACAATTTTAAAAAATACAACAAAAAAAAAACACCAGAAACAACACCACCAACAACAAAAAACAACCACAACAAAGAAAAACTCAAATCAGCTCAGTTGCCAATACCAGCTCATCTACTGTTACAGAGCACAACACTCCTTTATGTGCCCATATATCGGTGAACTGATCTAGGTTGTTCGTTGCTCTATAATAATTTAAATCTATGCTCAGTCTGGCTTTGATCATCTTTCTGAACAGACATACAGCATCATGATCCAAGACCTGTTCTATCTTGTTCCTCCTACATTTACATTTACATTTTACATTTAGGGCATTTGGCAGACGCTTTTATCCAAAGCGACTTACAAGGTGTACATTAGTTGAAGCAGACAATAGCATAACACTGGGGTACGCAAACATAAAAATACAGCAGTTCACAAGTATTCATTTTAGGGGGTTCACGAAGGAGGATATCCTACTGAGATACACAGCCATCTTTGATCTCCCTAAAATGAAATTAAAAAGATGACACTTGCTTTTTTCTTTTCTACTGTATCTAAAACCCAAAATGTACCTCTCTTTGGAGAACACCTCTTCACCAGACTGGAAAAGTCTCTCTAGTAACCCTAACAGAGGCAACAACCTGGAACAGTCCAGAAAACAGTGGAACATAGTGGCATAGTGGCATTGACAGCCACTATGCCATGTAAAACCCTCCACTGCAGATCGGCAATTATTTTGAATAATGGTGGTTTGTACAGTGCTCGCCACTCACCTCATCACTGAGACCAAGGTGCGCTCTCCAGGGAGTGTCACCTCTCCCGTTGAGCTTCTCCTTGTGGAGAACCTTGACCAACAGTCTGTACAGACATTTACCATTAACCACATTAAAAACCACACCAGAAACATCTCCCATTACTAAAAGAGGCCCTGTGCAGTTTTTAAAATCAGGCTGCAGCTTAACTGTAGGAAAAAGATCCTCATCACTAGGATGAAGAGACCCATTTTTATACTCTGTCAACATGCAACGTTCTATCTCACTGAGCACCTGCCTCCATTTTCCCAGCATCATGCTGACCGTCCTGATGGATTTCACCTCAAAACGCGAAGCCAGGGCAGCAGCATCGTCCATGTTTGCCCCTGTCAAGTCCACAACATGGCCCAGTGTAGTGACCTTTGACCTGCAGAGCTGCCCGGAGAGTGTCAGTCCCGGCCCACCAGCTATGTCCAAACGTGCTCCCAGCACAACTGGCTCTTTCAAAAGCCAGAACAGTGACTTCCAGCGGTCCTTTCTCGAACTAACTTTTTAAAACTCATGTTTTAAAAAGTACACGGTAAAAAACAGGTAGAACATTTAACTGAGCACCGCTAAAATCCATTAAAAACAGAGAATTTGACAGTCCCAGACCTCCAAGCTGTTGCAGTATGGCACAAGCCACTGGCCTCCACACCAAGTCCTTCGGTCCATAAAAAAGTCTCTGGATGAACTGGAGTCGATAGGTTGCACCTCTACTGCACAGATGCACAAGACCCTGCCCACCCTCCTCCTTGGGCAGGTACAAAACACTCTGGGGCACCCAGTGCAGCTTGTCCCAGAAATAAATCTAAAAAACAAGCTTGAAGCTTAGGGAGAAGGTCAATTGGGGGGTCTACACACATCATACGATGCCACAGTGTAGAAGACACTAGGTTGTTGACTACCAGAACACGACCCCTATACGACATGTTCGGTACAATCCACTTCCATTTCTTTAAACGTCCTTGAGCTTTTTCTAGTACGTTTTCCCAGTTTTTACTTTTAAAAGTCTCATCCCCTAAAAACACTCCCAGATATTTAAAACCTCCCTTCTTCCAATGCAGGCCCCCTGGTAAAATGAGTCTGCTACTCAACTTACGTACCGCGAGCGCTCTTCCCCCAATTGACCTTAGCCGATGAAATCAAAGCAAAACGTCCCACATTTTCAACTAACAAATTGATATCCTCCTGTTTATTTATGAAGATAACCAAGTCATCTGCATATGCTGAAAGCTTAAAAGGTGTGATGCATCCAGGGACACTTACACCAGAGATGCCTGCCCGGAGTCTGTGTAGCAGGGGTTCAAATGCCAGGGAATACAGCATCCCCGACAAAGAACACCCCTGCCTAATACCCCTCTGGATTTTAAAAGGAGCACTCAAACCACCATTAATCTTTAGCACACTCTCAATGTTACTGTACAAGGCCTTGATCTTGGCTATGAGGCCTTGATCTTGGCTATGAGACATGGGCTGAAACCAAAGTTCTCTAGGGTTTTCCACAAGTACTGGTGTTCAACCCTGTCAAAAGCCTTTTCCTGATCTATGGAAATAAGACCAGTTTCCAAACCCAATGCACTAGAGATGTCCAAAAAATCCCGAATCAGAAAAACATTGTCACTGACCAACCTGTCAGGCACACAATAGGTCTGGTCACGATGGTACACCTGCCCCATTACCTCTCTCAGCCTGGTAGCTAACACCTTGGAGAGGAGCTTGTACTCGGTACACAAAAGTGAGACAGGCCTCCAGTTCTTGATCTCCATTAAGTCTCCCTTCTTTGGCAACAGCGTGAGTACTGGCCTCCTGCAGCTCAGCGGCAGCTGTCCTCCAGTAAGACTGTCTCTGAGCACCATCAGGAGGTCCTCCCCCATCACTGACCACATGGTCTTATAAAACTCTACAGGTAGTCCATCTATACCAGGAGCTTTCCCATGTTCCATGCTCTGCAGGGCAGTATGGAGCTCATCAAGAGACACATCCACCTCCAGCTCTGCACTGGACTCTTGTTCTACCTTTGGTAGGCCTTCATAGAACCCATGAGATACCTCCTGCTCCTCTCCAAGTTCAGACTGGAAGAGGCTACTATAAAATCCTACAGCATGCCTCCTGATGTCAGTGGACTCAGACAGTATCTGACCTGTGTCTGAGCGCATGCTGTGGATCAGCCTCTTCTGCCCATTCTTGCGCTCCAGACCGAAAAAGAAACGGGAAGATGCATCCATCTCCGAGATGTTTCTGAAACGTGACCTCACCAGAGCGCCCTGTGCTGAAATACCTAACAGGTCATCCAGAGCAGACTTTTTAGCTTTGAGAGCCCCAATATGGCCTCGATTTCCTGTGGATTCTGCTAGCTCTTGAAGCTCCTCCACATAAAGCTCTAGAGCCTTCATAGATCTGGCGATGTCTCTAGTAACATTTTGAGTGTACTGTTGGCAAAACTGCTTAATCTTGCACTTCCCCACATCCCACCACTGCTGTAGTGAGGTAAAACTGGCCTTTGTCTGCTTATGAACCTTCCATAAGAACGTAAAAGCGTCCCTAAAATTTTGATCAGTTAAAAGAGACGTATTAAAATGCCAGTAAGCACTTTGTGGCTTTACACACTTGATAAAAACAGAGCAGTACACAAGAGAATGGTCAGTAAAACCAACAGGGGTTATATAACAATTGTTAAAAACACTAAAATGGTGTTTAAAACAATAAAACCGATCAAGTCTGGCCATTGATAATAAATTATCCCTAGTGTGAACCCATGTGTATTGCTTCTGTTTTTTATGCAATGGTCTCCACACGTCACACAGCTCATACGTCTCAATCACCCTAGAGAGACGACTACGAGATGCAGAGTGAGGCTCCTGGTGGTTCCTATCTAACACGGGGTTAACAGTGCAGTTAAAATCCCCTCCCAGAAATAAGAACTCTTCATTATCACAACCCTTATTAACATCAGCCAAAGAATCTAAGAAAACCACTCTTTCCAAACCAACATTTGGGGCATATACAACAATAAATACCATTTTCACCTTCTCATATAATACTCTTACTTTATACAACAATAAATACCATTTTCACCTTCTCATATAATACTCTTACTTTTAAAAGACGTCCCTTCACAACCTCCTCAATCTCACATGACTGTGGCAAAAAATGTCTGGAAAATAAAATCCCCACTCCACCACTATTACTGGTGGTGTGGCTTAAAACTATTTCTCCCTTCCATTCTCTTTTCCAAGCCACTGTGTTATCCTCAGTGCTGTGTGTCTCTTGGATAAGCATCACATCAATATTCTTTAAATCCATTAGTTGATAAAGAGATGCCCTCTTTGCATCATCTCTTGCACCATTTAGGTTAAGGGTACCTACTTTAAATTCTGCCATGAGAAAATATCCAAACTGCAGGACATAAAGTACTAAAAAGAGACCAGATACCTTAACCATCATTGGAGATTTTTGATCTTGACCTTTGAACATGTTTCCTTAAACGATAAATCTCCTGATCAGAGAAACCTTCTTCGTTCATGTCATTGCGTCTCATTAGCCACTTAGCGGACTCAACAAATAGCTTTACGTCAGGGAAAAAACTTTCCACCTTAACTGCCCTTGAACCTTTAGTATCCTGTAGAAAACTTTTTATTCTAGTTAAAGAATAACCATCCCTCCTGTCAGCCTGAGACTGAGTGGGAGGCAGAGACTCCACATCATCACTGAAGTCAGAGTCTTCACAGACATTGTCAACCTCCTGCTCTGATTGGCATCTTTTTTTGCTCTAGAGTCAGATTGACTGACCTTGGTCTTCCTTTTTTGGGCAATTTTGGTACCATCAGCATCAAGTTCCATTTCCTCCTCATTTATGATACACTCTGCTTCTCCAGTAGCTAGTCCAGCCCGTTTGCCTAGTCTGGTTCTTTCTTCACCTCTGACCCCTGCCTTCTGACCTCCCACTTCTTCACCCTCCTCGACCACAGTGACCTTCTCAACAGCCTTCGCTTTCCCCTTTGTAGCCATTTTTCCTCCATTAACATTCGCATTTAATCCTGCCTCCACTACCAAACCTCTCCTTTCCTCCTGCACCTGCTCACCCTGTTCTGCCCCCTCTACCAGGTCTCTCCCCTCCCCCTGCTCACCCTGTTCTGCCCCCTCTACCAGGTCTCTCCCCTCCCCCTGCTCACCCTGTTCTTCCCCCTCTACCAGGTCTCTCCCCTCCCCCTGCTCACCCTGTTCTGCCCCCTCTACCAGGTCTCTCCCCTCCCCCTGCTCACCCTGTTCTGCCCCCTCTACCAGGTCTCTCCCCTCCCCCTGCTCACCCTGTTCTTCCCCCTCTACCAGGTCTCTCCCCTCCCCCTGCTCACCCTGTTCTGCCCCCTCCACCAGGTCTCTCCCCTCCCCCTGCTCACCCTGTTCTGCCCCCTCTACCAGGTCTCTCCCCTCCCCCTGCTCACCCTGTTCTGCCCCCTCTACCAGGTCTCTCCCCTCCCCTGCTCACCCTGTTCTGCCCCCTCTACCAGGTCTCTCCCCTCCCCCTGCGCACCCTGTTCTGCCCCCTCTACCAGGTCTCTCCCCTCCCCCTGCTCACCCTGTTCTGTCCACTCTACCAGGTCTCTCCCCTCCCCCTGCTCACCCTGTTCTGCCCCCTCTACCAGGTCTCTCCCCTCCCCCTGCTCACCATTTCATATCTCCTCTGCCAGGCCTCTCCTCTCCTCCTGCACCTGCCTATCCTGTCCTACTCCCTCCTCCAGGCCTCTCCCCTCCCCCTGCACCTTCTGACCTTGTCCTGTCTTCTCCACCAGACCTTCTCCTGTCCCTTTCCTCCCAGAGGTTCTCTCTCGACCCTTGTTGGTGCTTGAGCCACTTGGACCTGCCCTGGATGATGGCGGTGTTTGGTCAGTGGGCCCAGGCCTCTTATTAGGACAGGACCTAAGCATGTGGCCTTCCATCCCACACCCAAAACATTTCATTGTGTCTGAAGTTATATAAATAATATAATCAAAGTCATCCACTCTAAAATTCATGGATAAATTCAGATCACTTTTTTCATTTTTCAAAATCATGAAAACCTGTCTTCTGAAAGATAGCACATGCTTTAGCAGGGGGGATTTACATCCCAGAGAAATCATTTTCACCGGGGAAACTATCTGACCGTGTCTAGCCAGCTCTCTTTCCAGAGCCTAATTTCTGATAAAAGGAGGAACGTTGGATATAATTATCCTTAGTGCTGGACTTACTAGTGGAAACACGGGGGTAAAGGTGTCCTGAACTACCACTCCATGCTCCACAATCACATTCACTTTATCCACACAATCCAAAAAAATTACAACTGCATTGTTCATCCGCGATGCAGATTTCACAGTCATGACCCACAACAGCTCCGACGGCTAAACTACACTCTTCCACGGTGCAGTTTAGTCCGGGGGAGAGCTTTACAGCGTGTCTGCTCGTCAGACGCTCCAAACCCATAGCTGCGGGCGGCATGCCAACCAGCAGAGCTGGTGGCCGCTACTCGCTCCAAAACACACCAAACACTCAACTAACAACACTGACAAACGACAAACAAATGTACATATATATAGATACACAGAAAAAATCAATCACTTTCAGAAAGTTTTAACTCACGCAAAGAGAGAGAGAGAGAGAGAGAGAGAGAGAGAGAGAGAGAGAGAGAGAGAGAGAGAGAGAGAGAGAGAGAGAGATAGAGTCAAGTTAAAAAACATCTAATGTTTCTAATGTTACTATATGTGTATATATCTCTATCTATATGATTGATGGAGTAGCGTAGGGCTTGATATAAACATATAATACACATCTCAGAGAGAGAGAGAGAGAGAGAGAGAGAGAGAGAGAGAGAGAGCGAGAGAGAGAGAGAGAGAGAGAGAGAGAGAGAGAGAGAGAGAGAGAGAGAGAGAGAGAGAGAGTCAAGTTAAAAAACAATATTTTTAAAAACATATTAAAGTAGTTAGAAAACGGTTCAAACAGGTTCTAATGTCCCTATATGTGTATATATCTATCTATATGAGTGATGGAGTTGCGTAGGGCTTGATATAAACATATAATACACATCTAATACTACATGAACTTAACAATGGTCCACCATCAAAGTGTGTCCGTTGGAA
>CM051004.1:28501560-28519060 GCA_027704905.1 Muraenolepis orangiensis
CGCTCCTCTCCTCTCACCTCTCTCCCCGCTCCTCTCCTCTCACCTCTCTCCCCGCTCCTCTCCTCTCACCTCTCTCCCCGCTCCTCTCCTCTCACCTCTCTCCTCTCACCTCTCTCCCCGCTCCTCTCCTCTCACCTCTCTCCCCGCTCCTCTCCTCTCCTCTCTCCTCTCACCTTTCTCCCCACTCCTCTCCTCTCTCCTCTCCTCTCATCTCTCTCCCCGGTCCTCTCATCTCACCTCTCTCCCCGCTCCTCTCCTCTCACCTCTCTCCTCTCTCCTCTCTCCTCTCACCTCTCTCCCCGCTCCTCTCCTCTCACCTCTCTCCCCGCTCCTCTCCTCTCACCTATCTCCCCGCTCCTCTCTCCTCTCACCTCTCTCCTCTCACCTCTCTCCCCGCTCCTCTCCTCTCACCTCTCTTCCCGCTCCTCTCCTCTCCTCTCTCCTCTCACCTTTCTCCCCACTCCTCTCCTCTCTCCTCTCCTCTCATCTCTCTCCCCGCTCCTCTCATCTCACCTCTCTCCCCGCTCCTCTCCTCTCACCTCTCTCCTCTCTCCTCTCCTCTCACCTCTCTCCCTGCTCCTCTCCTCTCACCTCTCTCCCCGCTCCTCTCCTCTCACCTCTCTCCCCGCTCCTCTCCTCTCACCTCTCTCCTCTCCTCTCCTCTCTCCCCGCTCCTCTCCTCTCACCTCTCTCCCCGCTCCTCTCCTCTCACCTCTCTCCCCGTTCCTCTCCTCTCACCTCTCTCCCCGCTCCTCTCCTCTCACCTCTCTCCCCGCTCCTCTCCTCTCACCTCTCTCCCCGTTCCTCTCCTCTCACCTCTCTCCCCGCTCCTCTCCTCTCACCTCTCTCCCCGCTCCTCTCCTCTCACCTCTCTCCCCGCTCCTCTCTCCCTGCTCCTCTCTTCTCACCTCTCTCCTCTCACCTCTCTCCCCATTCCTCTCCTCTCACCTCTGTAATGGAAAAATCATATGTTGTCCCTTCTATCACTCTCTGTTAATTTGACCTTGTGACCCCCCCATGTAATTCTCCCTATCACCCTTTTGTCCTATTGTCCTGAGGGGTCTGGTCCTTATCCTTATCCTGCTTGACCAACTGTAATGTTTATCTCACAGCGGGGGACAGTGGCTATTGCAGTCTACAGCTGTTGAAGGGGGGTTGGCATACAACTATTGAGCTGGATCAAAGGCTTGGCCGCTCCTGGTTCAACACCTCTGGCTTTCTCTGCCTGAACGAGAGTTCCTCTGTTCCCGTGCTGGAGATGGGGGTGGTGGAGCCAGGTGGTCAAGACTTGCATCATTGGAGTGAAAGACAGTGTCTTAGGGGCAGTCCTAAGAAGGGATAAATACTGAGTGTTGCCAGCATTACGGTGGACTTCCCTATCCTCAACTCATAGGATTCGGGCCTCCCGACAAAGCTTTGTCTGTCTGTTGTCTGTCTGTTGTATGACTGTCTGTCAATTTGTCTGTTTGGCCACTTGTGTACTTGTCTACTTGTATTTGTTCATTGTGTTCTGCTTGCTTGATAAATCTTCAAACTTAATTGAGTTCATGTGTGACAGTTCTTATTGATTGATAATTCACGTAGATATCCACCACACCCCGCTCCTCTCCTCTCACCTCTCTCCCCGCTCCTCTCCTCTCACCTCTCTCCCCGTTCCTCTCCTCTCACCTCTCTCCCCGTTCCTCTCCTCTCACCTCTCTCCCCGCTCCTCTCCTCTCACCTCTCTCCCTCTCTCCCTCCTCTCCTCTCACTCTCTCCTCTCACCTCTCTCCCCGCTCCTCTCCTCTCACCTCTCTCCTCTCACCTCTCTCCCCGCTCCTCTCTCCCCTCTCTCCTCTCTCCTCTCACCTTCTCCCCACTCCTCTCCTCTCTCCTCTCCTCTCATCTCTCTCCCCGCTCCTCTCCTCTCACCTCTCTCCCCGCTCCTCTCCTCTCACCTCTCTCCCCGCTCCTCTCCTCTCACCTCTCTCCCCGCTCCTCTCCTCTCACCTCTCTCCCCGCTCCTCTCCTCTCACCTCTCTCCCCGCTCCTCTCCTCTCACCTCTCTCCCCGCTCCTCTCCTCTCACCTCTCTCCCCGCTCCTCTCCTCTCACCTCTCTCCCCGCTCCTCTCCTCTCACCTCTCCTCTCACCTCTCTGCCCACTCCTCTCCTCTCACCTCTCTCCCCGCTCCTCTCCTCTCACCTCTCTCCTCTCACCTCTCTCCCCGCTCCTCTCTCCCCGCTCCTCTCCTCTCTCCTCTCACCTTTCTCCCCACTCCTCTCCTCTCTCCTCTCCTCTCATCTCTCTCCCCGCTCCTCTCATCTCACCTCTCTCCCCGCTCCTCTCCTCTCACCTCTCTCCCCGCTCCTCTCCTCTCACCTCTCTCCCCGCTCCTCTCCTCTCACCTCTCTCCCCGCTCCTCTCCTCTCACCTCTCTCCCGCTCCTCTCCTCTCCCTCCTCTCCTCTCACCTCTCTCCCCGCTCCTCTCCTCTCACCTCTCTCCCCGCTCCTCTCCTCTCACCTCTCTCCTCTCACCTCTCTCCCCGCTCCTCTCCTCTCACCTCTCTCCCCGCTCCTCTCCTCTCCTCTCTCCTCTCACCTTTCTCCCCACTCCTCTCCTCTCCTCTCTCCTCTCCTCTCACCTCTCTCCCCGCTCCTCTCCTCTCACCTCTCTCCCCGCTCCTCTCCTCTCACCTCTCTCCTCTCTCCTCTCCTCTCACCTCTCTCCCCGCTCCTCTCCTCTCACCTCTCTCCCCGCTCCTCTCCTCTCACCTCTCTCCCCGCTCCTCTCCTCTCACCTCTCTCCCCGCTCCTCTCCTCTCACCTCTCTCCCCGCTCCTCTCCTCTCACCTCTCTCCCCGCTCCTCTCCTCTCCTCTCTCCTCTCACCTCTCTCCCCACTCCTCTCCTCTCTCCTCTCCTCTCATCTCTCTCCCCGCTCCTCTCATCTCACCTCTCTCCCCGCTCCTCTCCTCTCACCTCTCTCCCCGCTCCTCTCCTCTCACCTCTCTCCCCGCTCCTCTCCTCTCACCTCTCTCCCCGCTCCTCTCCTCTCACCTCTCTCCCCGCTCCTCTCCTCTCACCTCTCTCCTCTCTCCTCTCCTCTCACCTCTCTCCCCGCTCCTCTCCTCTCACCTCTCTCCCCGCTCCTCTCCTCTCACCTCTCTCCCCGCTCCTCTCCTCTCACCTCTCTCCTCTCACCTCTCTCCCCGCTCCTCTCCTCTCACCTCTCTCCCCGCTCCTCTCCTCTCCTCTCTCCTCTCACCTTCTCCCCACTCCTCTCCTCTCTCCTCTCCTCTCATCTCTCTCCCCGCTCCTCTCCTCTCACCTCTCTCCCGCTCCTCTCACCTCTCTCCCCCTCCTCTCCTCTCACCTCTCTCCCGCTCCTCTCCTCTCCTCTCTCCTCTCACCTCTCTCCCCACTCCTCTCCTCTCTCCTCTCCTCTCATCTCTCTCCCCGCTCCTCTCCTCTCACCTCTCTCCCCGCTCCTCTCCTCTCACCTCTCTCCCTCTCCTCTCACCTCTCTCCCTGCTCCTCTCCTCTCACCTCTCTCCCCGCTCCTCTCCTCTCACCTCTCTCCCCGCTCCTCTCCTCTCACCTCTCTCCTCTCCTCTCAGCTCTCTCCCCGCTCCTCTCCTCTCACCTCTCTCCCCGCTCCTCTCCTCTCACCTCTCTCCCCGTTCCTCTCCTCTCACCTCTCTCCCCGCTCCTCTCCTCTCACCTCTCTCCCCGCTCCTCTCCTCTCACCTCTCTCCCCGTTCCTCTCCTCTCACCTCTCTCCCCGCTCCTCTCCTCTCACCTCTCTCCCCGCTCCTCTCCTCTCACCTCTCTCCTCTCTACCTCTCTCCCCGCTCCTCTCCTCTCACCTCTCTCCTCTCACCTCTCTCCCTCTCTCCTCTCCTCTCCCCTCCTCTCCTCTCACCTCTCTCCCCGCTCCTCTCCTCTCACCTCTCTCCCCGCTCCTCTCCTCTCACCTCTCTCCTCTCCCTCTCTCCCCTCTCCTCTCCTCTCACCTCTCTCCCCGCTCCTCTCCTCTCACCTCTCTCCCCGCTCCTCTCCTCTCACCTCTCTCCCCGCTCCTCTCCTCTCACCTCTCTCCCCTCTCCTCTCCTCTTACCTCTCTCCCCGCTCCTCTCCTCTCACCTCTCTCCCCTCTCCTCTCCTCTCACCTCTCTCCCTGCTCCTCTCCTCTCACCTCTCTCCCCGCTCCTCTCTCCCTGCTCCTCTCTTCTCACCTCTCTCCTCTCACCTCTCTCCCCATTCCTCTCCTCTCACCTCTGTAATGGAAAAATCATATGTTGTCCCTTCTATCACTCTCTGTTAATTTGACCTTGTGACCCCCCCATGTAATTCTCCCTATCACCCTTTTGTCCTATTGTCCTGAGGGGTCTGGTCCTTATCCTTATCCTTATCCTTATCCTTATCCTGCTTGACCAACTGTAATGTTTATCTCACAGCGGGGGACAGTGGCTATTGCAGTCTACAGCTGTTGAAGGGGGGTTGGCATACAACTATTGAGCTGGATCAAAGGCTTGGCCGCTCCTGGTTCAACACCTCTGGCTTTCTCTGCCTGCACGAGAGTTCCTCTGTTCCCGTGCTGGAGATGGGGGTGGTGGAGCCAGGTGGTCAAGACTTGCATCATTGGAGTGAAAGACAGTGTCTTAGGGGCAGTCCTAAGAAGGGATAAATACTGAGTGTTGCCAGCATTACGGTGGACTTCCCTATCCTCAACTCATAGGATTCGGGCCTCCCGACAAAGCTTTGTCTGTCTGTTGTCTGTCTGTTGTCTGACTGTCTGTTAATTTGTCTGTTTGGCCACTTGTCTACTTGTCTACTTGTATTTGTTCATTGTGTTCTGCTTGCTTGATAAATCTTCAAACTTAATTGAGTTCATGTGTGACAGTTCTTATTGATTGATAATTTGCCTTCTTATTCACGTAGATTTCCACCACAGGGTTAGACAGTACAGAGACGGGTCATTAAGGAGCAGGTAGGGGTTAGACAGTACAGAGACAGGTCATGAAGGAGCAGTTAGGGGTTAGACGGTACAGAGACAGGTCATTAAGGAGCCGGTAGGGGTTAGACAGTACAGAGACAGGTCATAAGGAGCAGGTAGGGGTTAGACAGTACAGAGACAGGTCATTAAGGAGCAGGTAGGGGTTAGACAGTACAGAGACAGGTCATTAAGGAGCAGGTAGGGGTTAGACAGTACAGAGACAGGTCATTAAGGAGCAGGTAGGGGTTAGACAGTACAGAGACAGGTCATTAAGGAGCAGGTAGGAGTTAGACAGTACAGAGACAGGTCATTAAGGAGCAGGTAGGGGTTAGACAGTACAGAGACAGGTCATTAAGGAGCAGGTAGGGGTTAGACAGTACAGAGACAGGTCATTAAGGAGCAGGTAGGGGTTAGACAGTACAGAGACAGGTCATTAAGGAGCAGGTAGGGGTTAGACAGTACAGAGACAGGTCATTAAGGAGCAGGTAGGGGTTAGACAGTACAGAGACAGGTCATTAAGGAGCAGGTAGGGGTTAGACAGTACAGAGACAGGTCATTAAGGAGCAGGTAGGGGTTAGACAGTACAGAGACAGGTCATTAAGGAGCAGGTAGGGGTTAGACAGTACAGAGACAGGTCATTAAGGAGCAGGTAGGGGTTAGACAGTACAGAGACAGGTCATTAAGGAGCAGGTAGGGGTTAGACAGTACAGAGACAGGTCATTAAGGAGCAGGTAGGGGTTAGACAGTACAGAGACAGGTCATTAAGGAGCAGGTAGGGGTTAGACAGTAAAGAGACAGGTCATTAAGGAGCAGGTAGGGGTTAGACAGTACAGAGACAGGTCATTAAGGAGCAGGTAGGGGTTAGACAGTACAGAGACAGGTCATTAAGGAGCAGGTAGGGGTTAGACAGTACAGAGACAGGTCATTAAGGAGCAGGTAGGGGTTAGACAGTACAGAGACAGGTCATTAAGGAGCAGGTAGGGGTTAGACAGTAAAGAGACAGGTCATTAAGGAGCAGGTAGGGGTTAGACAGTACAGAGACAGGTCATTAAGGAGCAGGTAGGGGTTAGACAGTACAGAGACAGGTCATTAAGGAGCAGGTAGGGGTTAGACAGTACAGAGACAGGTCATTAAGGAGCAGGTAGGGGTTAGACAGTACAGAGACAGGTCATTAAGGAGCAGGTAGGGGTTAGACAGTACAGAGACAGGTCATTAAGGAGCAGGTAGGGGTTAGACAGTACAGAGACAGGTCATTAAGGAGCAGGTAGGGGTTAGACAGCCTCAGGTTCAAATCAGACCAATGGGGTGTTGGTAAATGGTCCAAATCTTCCTGGATTGTTCTCCGAAGCCGCAGGGACGGCAGTAGAGTGTTTTTTCAACAGTGGAACACATTTTACCAGAGAGTGCTGGACAGTATGGCTATGACTGGTGTTGACCAGCAGGGGGCGCTGGTGAGGAATGACCTGATGACCAACAGCCAACAGCAGCCACACCCCTCCCATGGTAGGGTGGGCAGTGTACAGTCCAGCTCTGAACACATGATCAATACATCTCTCTGTGGGTGGTGACATGTCATATGCAGTCATTCAAAATGCCAACAGAAAACACTAATGTTGAGATACTAATCAACACATGACTATAGGGCCAAGGCCTCAAAGCAGTGTTTACATGCCACAGATCAGACCTTTCTCCCCCAGGAGCCGTACAACAGAAGGTATCACTGATACTACTTTATTTACTCATTCAACTGATTCCTACTCTTAGGACCACTACTGTGTCAACAATGACTATGGTTCTGCTTTTGTTACCTTTAAAGGTGAAACACACTCACACACGCACACACTCACACACACACACACACACACACACACACACATACACTAATGAGAGAACACACACGCACACACACACACATACACTAATGAGAGAACACACACACACACACACACACACACACACACACACACACACACACACACACACACACACACACACACTAATGAGAGAACACACACACACACACACACACACACACACACACACACACACTAATGAGAGAACACACACACACACACACACACTAATGAGAGAACACACACACACACACACACACACACTAATGAGAGAACACACACACACACACACACACAAACACTAATGAGAGAACACACACACACACACACACACTAATGAGAAAACACACACACATACACTAATGAGAGAACACACACACACACACACACACACACACACACACACACACACACACACACACACACACACACACACACACACTAATGAGAGAACACACACACACAGGAGGAAGAGGAAGGAGAGGAGGAGGGGGAGGAGGAGGAGGAGGAGGAGGAGGAGGAGGAGGAGGAGGAGGAGGGGGAGGAGGAGGAGGAGGAGGAGGAGGAGGGGGAGGGGGAGGAGGAGGAGGAGGAGGGAGAGGAGGAGGAGGGGGAGGAGGAGGAGGAGGAGGAGGAGGAGGAGGAGGAGGAGGAGGAGGAGGAGGAGGAGGGGGAGGAGGAGGAGGAGGAGGAGGGAGAGGAGGAGGAGGAGGAGGGGGAGGAGGAGGAGGAGAGAGAGGAGGAGGGAGAGGAGGAGGAGGAGGAGGAGGGAGAGGAGGAGGAGGAGGAGGAGGAGGAGGAGGAGGAGGAGGAGGGAGAGGAGGAGGAGGGGGAGGAGGAGGAGGAGGAGGAGGAGGAGGAGGAGGAGGAGGAGGAGGAGGAGGAGGAGGAGGAGGAGGAGGAGGGAGAGGAGGAGGAGGAGGAGGGGGAGGAGGAGGAGGAGAGAGAGGAGGAGGGAGAGGAGGAGGAGGAGGAGGAGGGAGAGGAGGAGGAGGAGGAGGAGGAGAGGAGGAGGAGGACTACACTATATTACACTAATGAGAGAACACACACGCACACACACACACATACACTAATGAGAGAACACACACACACACACACACACACACACACACACACACACACACACACACACACACACACACACATACACACATATACACTAATGAGAGAACACACACACACACACACACACACACACATACACTAATGAGAGAACACACACACACACACACACACACACACACACACACACACACACACACACACACACACACACACACACAAACACACAAACACACACACACACATATACACTAATGAGAGAACACACACACACACACACACACACACACACACACACACACACACTAATGAGAGAACACACACACACACACACACGAATGAGAGAACACACACACACACACACACACACACTAATGAGAGAACACACACACACACACTAATGAGAGAACACACACACACACACACACACACATACACTAGAGGAGGAGGAGGAGGAGGAGGAGGAGGAGGAGGAGGAGGAGGAGGAGGAGGAGGAGGAGGAGGAGGAGGAGGAGGGAGAGGAGGAGGAGGAGGGGGAGGAGGAGGAGAGAGAGGAGGAGGGAGAGGAGGAGGAGGAGGAGGAGGAGGAGGAGGAGGAGGAGGAGGAGGAGGAGGAGGAGGAGGAGGAGGAGGAGGAGGAGGAGGAGGAGGGAGAGGAGGAGGAGGAGGAGGAGAGGAGGAGGAGGAGGAGGAGGAGGAGGAGGAGGAGGAGGAGGAGGAGGGAGAGGAGGAGGAGGAGGGGGAGGAGGAGGAGAGAGAGGAGGAGGGAGAGGAGGAGGAGGAGGAGGAGGAGGAGGAGGAGGAGAGGAGGAGGAGGAGGAGGAGGTGGAGGGAGTCCCCCCCCCTTACCCTCTCTACCCCCTCTACCTCTCCTCTGATGTTATCATTATGTTATTAACTCTTTAAGACCCTCTACCCCCTCTACCTCTCCTCTGATGTTATCATTATGTTATTAACTCTTTAAGGTCCTCTACCCCTCTACCTCTCATCTGATGTTAACATTATGTTATTAACTCTTTAAGGTCCTCTACCCCTCTACCTCTCACCTGATGTTATCATTATGTTATTAACTCTTTAAGGTCCTCTACCCCTCTACCTCTCATCTGATGTTATCATTATGTTATTAACTCTTTAAGGTCCTCTACCCCTCTACCTCTCATCTGATGTTATCATTATGTTATTAACTCTTTAAGGTCCTCTACCCCCTCTACCTCTCATCTGATGTTATCATTATGTTATTAACTCTTTAAGGACCTCTACCCCCTCTACCTCTCATCTGATGGTATCATTATGTTATTAACTCTTTAAGGTCCTCTACCCCTCTACCTCTCATCTGATGTTATCATTATGTTATTAACTCTTTAAGGTCCTCTACCCCTCTACCTCTCATCTGATGTTATCATTATGTTATTAACTCTTTAAGGTCCTCTACCGCCTCTACCTCTCATCTGATGTTATCATTATGTTATTAACTCTTTAAGGTCCTCTACCCCCTCTACCTCTCATCTGATGTTATCATTATGTTATTAACTCTTTAAGGTCCTCGACCCCTCTACCTCTCACCTGATGTTATCATTATGTTATTAACTCTTTAAGGTCCTCTACCCCTCTACCTCTCATCTGATGTTATTAACTCTTTAAGGTCCTCTAGCCCTCTACCTCTCATCTGATGTTATCATTATGTTATTAACTCTTTAAGGTCCTCTACCTCTCATCTGATGTTATCATTATGTTATTAATTCTTTAAGGGCCTCTACCCCCTCTACCTCTCATCTGATGTTATCATTATGTTATTAACTCTTTAAGGTCCTCTACCCCTTCTACCTCTCACCTGATGTTATCATTATGTTATTAACTCTTTAAGGTCCTCAACCCACTCTACCTCTCATCTGATGTTATCATTATGTTATTAACTCTTTAAGGTCCTCTACCCCTCTACCTCTCATCTGATGTTATCATTATGTTATTAACTCTTTAAGGTCCTCTAGCCCTCTACCTCTCATCTGATGTTATCATTATGTTATTAACTCTTAAGGTCCTCTACCCCTCTACCTCTCACCTGATGTTATCATTATGTTATTAACTCTTTAAGGTCCTCTACCCCTCTACCTCTCATCTGATGTTATCATTATGTAATTAACTCTTTAAGGTCCTCTACCCCTCTACCTCTCATCTGATATTATTAACTCTTTAAGGTCCTCTACCCCTCTACCTCTCATCTGATGTTATCATTATGTTATTAACTCTTTAAGGTCCTCTACCCCTCTACCTCTCATCTGATGTTATCATTATGTTATTAATTCTTTAAGGGCCTCTACCCCCTCTACCTCTCATCTGATGTTATCATTATGTTATTCATTTTTTAAGGGCCTCTACCCCTCTACCTCTCATCTGATGTTATCATTATGTTATTAACTCTTTAAGGTCCTCTACCCCCTCTACCTCTCACCTGATGTTATCATTATGTTATTAACTCTTTAAGGTCCTCTACCCCCTCTACCTCTCATCTGATGTTATCATTATGTTATTAACTCTTTAAGGTCCTCTACCCCCTCTACCTCTCATCTGATGTTATCATTATGTTATTAACTCTTTAAGGTCCTCTAGCCCTCTACCTCTCATCTGATGTTATCATTATGTTATTAACTCTTTAAGGTCCTCTACCCCTCTACCTCTCACCTGATGTTATCATTATGTTATTAACTCTTTAAGGTCCTCTACCCCTCTACCTCTCATCTGATGTTATCATTATGTTATTAACTCTTTAAGGTCCTCTACCCCTCTACCTCTCCTCTGATGTTATCATTATGTTATTAACTCTTTAAGGTCCTCTACCCCTCTACCTCTCATCTGATGTTATCATTATGTTATTAACTCTTTAAGGTCCTCTACCCCCTCTACCTCTCATCTGATGTTATCATTATGTTATTAACTCTTTAAGGTCCTCTACCCCTCTACCTCTCATCTGATGTTATCATTATGTTATTAACTCTTTAAGGTCCTCTACCCCTCTACCTCTCATCTGATGTTATCATTATGTTATTAACTCTTTAAAGTCCTCTAGCCCTCTACCTCTCATCTGATGTTATCATTATGTTATTAACTCTTTAAGGTCCTCTACCCCCTCTACCTCTCATCTGATGTTATCATTATGTTATTAACTCTTTATTGTCCTCTATCCCCTCTACCTCTCATCTGATGTTATCATTATGTTATTAGATCTTTAAGGGCCTCTACCCCCTCTACCTCTCATCTGATGTTATCATTATGTTATTAGATCTTTAAGGGCCTCTACCCCCTCTACCTCTCCTCTGATGTTATCATTATGTTATTAACTCTTTAAGGTCCTCTACCCCTCTACCTCTCATCTGATGTTATCATTATGTTATTAACTCTTTAAGGTCCTCTACCCCCTCTACCTCTCATCTGATGTTATCATTATGTTATTAACTCTTTAAGGTCCTCCCTCCCCTCTACCTCTCATCTGATGTCATCATTATGTTATTAACTCTTTAAGGTCCTCTACTCCCTCTACCTCTCATCTGATGTTATCATTATGTTATTAGCTCTTTAAGGTCCTCTACCCCCTCTACCTCTCCTCTGATGTTATCATTATGTTATTAACTCTTTAAGGTTCTCTACCCCTCTACCTCTCATCTGATGTTATCATTATGTTATTAACTCTTTAAGGTCCTCTACCCCCTCTACCTCTCCTCTGATGTTATTATTATGTTATTAACTCTTTAAGGTTCTCTACCCCTCTACCTCTCATCTGATGTTATCATTATGTTATTAACTCTTTAAGGTCCTCTACCCCCTCTACCTCTCCTCTGATGTTATCATTATGTTATTAACTCTTTAAGGTCCTCTACCCCTCTACCTCTCCTCTGATGTTATCATTATGTTATTACCTCTTTAAGGTCCTCTACCCCCTCTACCTCTCCTCTGATGTTATCATTATGTTAATACCTCTTTAAGGACCTCTACCCACTCTACCGCTCATCTGATGTTATCATTATGTTATTTACTCTTTAAGGTCCTCCCTCCCCTCTACCTCTCATCTGATGTTACATATGAAGACCAGACAGTGTTATTAACTCTTTATGGTCGTTAAGGAGCAGGTAGGGGTCAGAGGTCATTAAGGAGCAGGTAGGGGTCAGAGGTCATTAAGGATCAGGTAGGGGTCAGGGGTCATTAAGGATCAGGTAGGGGTCAGAGGGCGTTAAGGAGCAGGTAGGGGTCAGAGGTCATTAAGGAGCAGGTAGGGGCCAGAGGTCATTAAGGATCAGGTAGGGGTCAGAGGTCATTAAGGATCAGGTAGGGGTCAGGGGTCATTAAGGAGCAGGTAGGGGTCAGAGGTAATTAAGGAGCAGGTAGGGGTCAGGGGTCATTAAAGATCAGGTAGGGGTCAGGGGTCATTAAGGAGCAGGTAGGGGTCAGAGGTCATTAAGGAGCAGGTAGGGGTCAGAGGTCATTAAGGAGCAGGTAGGGGTCAGAGGACATTAAGGGGCAGGTAGGGGTCAGGGGTCATTAAGGAGCAGGTAGGGGTCAGAGGTCATTAAGGAGCAGGTAGGGGTCAGAGGTCATTAAGGATCAGGTAGGGGTCAGAGGTCATTAAGGATCAGGTAGGGGTCAGGGGCCATTAAGGATCAGATAGGGGTCAGAGGTCGTTAAGGATCAGGTAGGGGTCAGGGGTCATTAAGGAGCAGGTAGGGGTCAGAGGTAATTAAGGAACAGGTAGGGGTCAGGGGTCATTAAGGATCAGGTAGGGGTCAGGGGTCATTAAGGATTAGGTAGGGGTCAGAGGTCATTAAGGAGCAGGTAGGGGTCAGAGGTCATTAAGGAGCAGGTAGGGGTCAGAGGACATTAAGGGGCAGGTAGGGGTCAGGGGTCATTAAGGATCAGGTAGGGGTCAGGGGTCATTAAGGAGCAGGTAGGGGTCAGAGGTAATTAAGGAGCAGGTAGGGGTCAGGGGTCATTAAGGATCAGGTAGGGGTCAGGGGTCATTAAGGAGCAGATAGGGGTCAGAGGTCATTAAGGAGCAGGTAGAGGTCAGAGGTCATTAAGGAGCAGGTAGGGGTCAGAGGACATTAAGGGGCAGGTAGGGGTCAGGGGTCATTAAGGATCAGGTAGGGGTCAGGGGTCATAAAAGAGCAGGTAGGGGTCAGAGGTCATTAAGGAGCAGGTAGGGGTCAGAGGTCATTAAGGATCAGGTAGTGGTCAGGGGTCATTAAGGATCAGGTAGGGGTCAGGGGTCATTAAGGATCAGGTAGGGGTCAGGGGTCATTAAGGATCAGGTAGGGGTCAGAGGTCAATAAGGTACAGGATTGAGGAGATCTTTAGAACCAGATGTAGAAAGAAGGCCATCTCCATCACTAAGGACCCTAACCACCCTGGACACCATCTCTTCTCCCCCTACCGTCCTGTCACAGCTGGAGTGCTGCCACTATCAGAACCTTCTCATCCACATTACATTACACTATCATACACTATCCCTCTTTTGATGGACTTTCTGGACTCATTACAGTTACTGCACTTTTCTGCAGGGTACTGCACTGTATTCATGATGCTGCATCACCACTGACACAATTCTCTCTCTCTCTCTCTCCCCTCTCCCCTCTCCCCCTCCCTCTCTCTCTCTCTCTCTCTCTCTCTCTCTCTCTCTCTCTCTCTTTCTCCCCCCTCTCTCTCTCTCTCTCTCTCTCTCTCTCTCTCTCTCTCTCTCTCTCTCTCTCTCTCCCTCTCTCTCTCTCTCTCTCTCTCTCTCTCTCTCTCTCTCTCCCTCTCTCTCTCTCTCTCTCTCTCTCTCTCACTTTTAGTTTTAAATTGACGATTTCAGTTGTATTGTGTTTGTAACTTCTGCAACTATGAAGTGTTTGGGTTGCGGGGCGGAGGAACATTTGGTTCGGTCTCGCCCTGGGGACGAGGAGCGGGCCGAGGAGCGGGACGAGGAGCGGGCCTGAGGAGCGGGCCGAGGAGCGGGCCGAGGAGCGGGCCGAGGAGCGGGCCCAGGTCCCCCTGCTGGACCCAGGTCCCCCTGCTGGAACCCCCAGGTCCCCCTGCTGGAACCCCCAGGTCCCCCTGCTGGACCCTGGTCCCCCTGCTGGACCCCCGGGTCCCCCTGCTAGACCCAGGTCCCCCTGCTGGACCCAGGTCCCCCTGCTGGACCGCCCAGGTCCCCCTACTTGACTGCTGGACCCGGGTCCCCCTGCTAGACCCGGGTCCCCCTACTGGACCCGGGTCCCCCTGCTGGACCCAGGTCCCCCTGCTAGACCCGGGTCGCCCTGCTGTACCTGGGTCCCCCTGCTGGATCCGGGTCCCCCTGCTGGACCCCCTGGATCCCCCTGCTGGACCCGGGTCCCCCTGCTAGACCAAGGTCCCCCTGCTGGACCCAGGTCCCCCTGCTAGACCCGGGTCGCCCTGCTGTACCTGGGTCCCCCTGCTGGATCCGGATCCCCCTGCTGGACCCGGGTCCCCCTGCTGGACCAAGGTCCCCCTGCTGGACCCCTGGGTCCCACTGCTGGACCCCCGGGTCCCCCTGCTAGACCCAGGTCCCCCTGCTGGACCCAGGTCCCCCTGCTGGACCCCCCAGGTCCTCCTGCTGGACCCTGGTCCCCCTGCTCGACCCAGATCACCTTGCTGGACCCTGGTCACCCTGCTGGTCCCAGGTCCCCTTGCTGGACCCAGGTCCCCCTGCTGGACCCCCCCAGGTCCCCCTGCTGGACCCGGGTCCCCCTGTTTTACCCGGGTCCCCCTGCTGGACCCAGGTCCCCTTGCTGGACCCAGGTCCCCCTACTAGACCTGGGTCCCCCTGCTGGACCCCCCAGGTCCCCCTACTTGACTGCTGGACCCCCCAGGTCCCCCTGCTAGACCCGGGTCCCCCTACTGGATCCGGGTCCCCCTGCTGGACCCCCCGGATCCCCCTGCTTGACCCTGGAGACGAGGAGCAGGCCGAGGAGCGGGACGAGGAGCAGGCCTGAGGAGCGGGCCGAGGAGCGGGCCTGAGGAGGGGGCCTGAGGAGCGGGCCGAGGAGCGGGACGAGGAGCGGGCCGAGGAGCGGGCCTGAGGAGCGGGCCCAGGTCCCCCTGCTGGACCCAGGTCCCCCTGCTGGACCCCCCAGGTCCCCCTGCTGGACCCTGGTCCCCCTGCTGGACCCAGGGTCCCCCTGCTGGACCCCCGGGTCCCACTGCTGGACCCCCGGGTCCCCCTGCTAGACCCAGGTCCCCCTGCTGGACCCAGGTCCCCCTGCTGGACCCCCCAGGTCCCCCTGCTGGACCCTGATCCCCCTGCTGGACCCAGGTCCCCCTGCTGGACCCCCCAGGTCCCCCTGCTGGACCCTGGTCGCCCTGCTGGACCCAGATCACCCTGCTGGTCCCGGGTCCCCCTGCTGGACCCAGGTCTCCCTGCTGGACCCCCGGGTCCCACTGCTGGACCCAGGTCCCCCTGCTAGACCCAGGTCCCCCTGCTGGACCCCCCAGGTCCCCCTGCTGGACCCGGGTCCCCCTGCTGCACCCGGGTCCCCCTGCTGGACCCAGGTCCCCCTGCTAGACCCAGGTCCCCCTGCTGGACCAAGGTCCCCTTGCTGGACCCGGGTCCCCCTGCTAGACCCGGGTCCCCCTACTGGACCCGGGTCCCATTGCTGGACCCCCGGGTTCCCCTGCTAGACCCAGGTCCCCCTGCTGGACCCCCAGGTCCTCCTGCTGGACCCTGGTCCCCCTGCTGGACCCAGATCACCTTGCTGGACCCTGGTCACCCTGCTGGTCCCAGGTACCCCTGCTGGACCCAGGTCCCCCTGCTGGACCCCCCAGGTCCCCCTGCTGGACCCGGGTCCCCCTGCTGCACCCGGGTCCCCCTGCTGGACCCAGGTCCCCCTGCTAGACCCAGGTCCCCTTGCTGGACCCAGGTCCCCCTGCTAGACCCGGGTCCCCCTGCTGGACCCCCCAGGTCCCCCTACTTGACTGCTGGACCCCCCAGGTCCCCCTGCTAGACCCGGGTCCCCCTACTGGACCCGGGTCCCCCTGCTGGACCCAGGTCCCCCTGCTAGACCCAGGTCGCCCTGCTGGATCCGGGTCCCCCTGCTTGACCTTCCAGGACCCCCTGCTGGACCCATGTCCCCCTGCTAGACCCAGGTCCCCCTGCTGGATCCAGGTCCCCCTGCTGGACCCAGGGTCCCCCTGCTGGACCCCCGGGTCCCACTGCTGGACCCCCGGGTCCCCCTGCTAGACCCAGGTCCCCCTGCTGGACCCAGGTCCCCCTGCTGGACCCCCCAGGTCCCCCTGCTGGACCCTGGTCGCCCTGCTGGACCCAGATCACCCTGCTGGACCCTGGTCGCCCTGCTGGTCCCGGGTCCCCCTGCTGGACCCAGGTCTCCCTGCTGGACCCCCGGGTCCCACTGCTGGACCCAGGTCCCCCTGCTAGACCCAGGTCCCCCTGCTGGACCCCCCAGGTCCCCCTGCTGGACCCCCCAGGTCCCCCTTCTGGACCCGGGTCCCCCTGCTGCACCCGGGTCCTCCTGCTGGACCCAGGTCCCCCTGCTAGACCCAGGTCCCCCTGCTGGACCAAGGTCCCCCTGCTGGACCCGGGTCCCCCTGCTAGACCCGGGTCCCCCTACTGGACCCGGGTCCCACTGCTGGACCCCCGGGTCCCCCAGCTAGACCCAGGTCCCCCTGCTGGACCCCCCAGGTCCTCCTGCTGGACCCTGGTCCCCCTGCTGGACCCAGATCACCTTGCTGGACCCTGGTCACCCTGCTGGTCCCAGGTCCCCCTGCTGGACCCAGGTCCCCCTGCTGGACCCCCCAGGTCCCCCTGCTGGACCCGGGTCCCCCTGCTGCACCCGGGTCCCCCTGCTGGACCCAGGTCCCCCTGCTAGACCCAGGTCCCGTTGCTGGACCCAGGTCCCCTTGCTAGACCCGGGTCCCCCTGCTGGAACCCCAGGTCCCCCTACTTGACTGCTGGACCCCCCAGGTCCCCCTGCTAGACCCGGGTCCCCCTACTGGACCCGGGTCCCCCTGCTGGACCCAGGTCCCCCTGCTAGACCCAGGTCGCCCTGCTGGATCCGGGTCCCCCTGCTGGACCCCCCGGATCCCCCTGCTGGACCCGGGTCCCCCTGCTTGACCCTCCAGGTCCCCCTGCTGGACCCATGTCCCCCTGCTAGACCCAGGTCCCCCTGCTGGATCCAGGTCCCCCTGCTAGACCCGGGTCCCCCTACTAGACCCGGATCCCCCTGCTGGACCCAGGTCCCCCTGCTAGACCCGGGTCGCCCTGCTGGACCCGGGTCCCCCTGCTGGACCAAGGTCCCCCTGCTGGACCCCTGGGTCCCACTGCTGGACCCCCGGGTCCCCCTGCTAGACCCAGGTCCCCCTGCTGGACCCAGGTCCCCCTGCTGGACCCCCCAGGTCTTCCTGCTGGACCCTGGTCCCCCTGCTGGACCCAGATCACCTTGCTGGACCCTGGTCACCCTGCTGGTCCCAGGTCCCCCTGCTGGACCCAGGTCCCCCTGCTGGACCCCCCAGGTCCCCCTGCTGCACCCGGGTCCCCCTGCTGGACCCAGGTCCCCCTGCTAGACCCAGGTCCCCTTGCTGGACCCAGGTCCCCCTGCTAGACC
>CM051004.1:28524060-28526560 GCA_027704905.1 Muraenolepis orangiensis
AGCCGCTGCCTATCCCTCGTCGGCCTTGGTCGCACATCGCCGTGGACTTCGTCACCGGTCTTCCGCCGTCGTCTGGTAACTCCACCATCCTCACCATCGTCGACCGGTTTTCGAAGGCGGTCCATTTTGTGCCGTTGCCCAAGCTTCCCTCGGCCAAGGAGACGGCGGACCTCCTGGTGCTGCAGGTATTTCGTCTGCACGGGATACCCCTGGACATAGTGTCCGACCGGGGGCCACAGTTCGCGTCGCAGTTGTGGAAGGCGTTCTGCCAGGCTCTGGGGGCCACCGCCAGCCTCTCCTCCGGATACCATCCTCAGTCCAATGGACAAACGGAGAGAGCCAACCAGGACCTGGAAGCGGCTCTCCGCTGCGTCGCCGCGCGCCATCCATCTTCATGGAGTTCCCACCTCCCTTGGGTGGAGTACGCCCACAACTCCCTGATCAGCGACGCCACGGGGATGTCGCCGTTCCAGGCATCACTGGGCTATCAACCACCCCTGTTTCCCGTCCAGGAGGAGGAGATTGCGGTGCCGTCGGTACAGGCCCACCTCCAGCGCTGCCGCCGGATTTGGAGGACCGCACGGTCGGCACTCCTTCGTACGGCCGATCGGAACCGGCGTTTGGCGGACCGTCGGAGGGTTCAGGCACCCATCTATCGACCTGGACAACAGGTTTGGCTCTCCTCCCGTGACCTGCCACTCCAGGTACAGTCCCGGAAGTTGGCGCCTCGTTATGTGGGACCTTACACGGTGGACAAGGTCATCAATCCGGTTTCTGTACGGTTAAGATTGCCGCCAGCCATGAAAGTTCATCCCACCTTTCATGTCTCCCTATTGAAACCTGTGTCTTCCAGTCCCTTGTGCCCTCCCACCACACCCCCTCCCCCCCCCAGGATCATCGACGACCATCCCGCCTACACGGTGAGAAAGATCCTGGACATCCGTCGCCGTGGCCGGGGTTTCCAGTACCTGGTGGATTGGGAAGGGTACGGCCCGGAGGAGCGGAGTTGGATTCCACGGCGGAGTGTCCTGGATCTGTCCCTCATCCGCGACTTCCATCAGGAACATCCCAACAGGCCGAGTGGGGCGCCAGGAGGCACCCGTTGAGGGGGGGGTACTGTCACGGTTACGGTGGTTGACAGGGGGCGTTGCCAGGCCGCGTGCGCTAGAGGCGCACACACACGCACCTGCCAACCATTACCGTGGCTAATTGCCATTGATCTCACCTGGGGGCTATTTATACAGCGGCGTCAGTGAGAGACGTCGCTCGTTCGTACTATGTGTAACCGGTACGCTACCAGTCCCCAGGTGACATTCATCCCTGGCTTTGATCACCCTGCTACGGACTATCAGAGAGATAGCCCGCTCGTCTACTGTTCCAGCCCCTCGTCGGTCCAGACGATCGACGCACCTCGACGCACCACCTCAACGCACCTTGACTTCCCGGTAACCCGACCCATCGCCTGTCCCAACTATCCCTACGTCTGCTACCTGTCGGATCGACGCACCTCGACGCACCACCTCAACGCACCTTGACTTCCCGGTAACCCGACCCATCGCCTGTCCCAACTATCCCTACGTCTGCTACCTGTCGGATCGACGCACCTCGACGCACCACCTCAACGCACCTTGACTTCCCGGTAACCCGACCCATCGCCTGTCCCAACTATCCCTACGTCTGCTACCTGTCGGCTTGACGCACCTCGATCTCCCGGTCCCAGATCCCTCGTCGGTCCTGGAGATAACAATCTATTGTGTGTTGTGCGTAATAAAACCCCTGTTCTTCCTTTTCTGGTCTCCGCCTGCGTTCTGGGTCCAACCTCACCACACACCTTTGTGACACCCTGACTCTCAAGACACACACACATACGGAATACATTAGCTCTTCTCTCTCTCTCTCTGAACCACACATGTACTGTAGGTTGTTGGAGTGTGAGGAACGAAAAACCAAAACAAAGACACGGGAGCGTAGGTCTTCGGAAAAAAAACGGGAATTCTCCAACAACTGTTGAACGATTGAATATTGATGTCAGGCAAAAGGCAGGAAAGCGAGGTCAGCAGGTCTCTCAGGTGAGAGAAATCGCTTCTGCCAAACGCCAAGCATGTTTCTGCTCTCCGGGTACACAGAGCACTACACCGCATGAACCATCGCTACAAACCATTATGGTGGAGCTTAAATGTGGACTGTGGAGGATTTGGACTCGGATGCTATCGATGGTGCTGATGAAACCCACGGCAACCATTTAGTCAGACTGACTCAAACTGACCGAGAGACGAGGTCATTCCATATTACGTCCAAAAGTCTTTAGACCTTGTATAGAGACTTGTTGGACCGCAAACTCTCTGTGTAGACACAAGCCAATAATAGCGGATTTAAGACTCGGCGCCCTCTGTCCCCCACCAATCGTGTACGACTTAACATCTGGCCTCACACCAAAGCCTGAATGTTATCAAAGTCCCCACCAGCCAGTTATCAACACACCCTTCAATTTGACACCGCA
>CM051004.1:28534060-28549060 GCA_027704905.1 Muraenolepis orangiensis
ACTGGCATTTATATAGCACTTTTATCCAAAGTGTCACGCCTCACATTCACCCATTCATACACACCTTCATCCACCGACGGGCGGAGTCAGCCATCAAGGAGACAGCCGGCAGGGAGTCGGGAGAAGTGAGGGTAAGGGACACCTCTGGGGACACTTTTGCTAGGAGGAGCCTGGAGGGGGGGGGATCGGACCAGCAACCTTCGGGTTGTGTGTGACGACCGCTCTACCTCCTGAGCTGCTGGGAATCATCCAGCGCTCATCTCCTGTCTTGTCATTTACAATAACAAATGATTCTACCCAACTAGCATGTGGACCGTGTACCGTGAGCCCCCCCCCCCCCCCCCCCTGGAAAGATAATGAAAGTCATAGAAAGAAATAAAGCAAAGACACTGAGGGATTTATGGTCCTTCCCGTCACATTCACAGATATTAGGGCCTCTGTCAAATCCAAAGCTGCACGCTCTCTCTCTCTCTCTCTCTCTCTCTCTCTCTCTCTCTCTCTCTCTCTCTCTCTCTCTCTCTCTCTCTCTCTCTCTCTCTCTCTCTCTCTCTCTCTCTCTCTCTCTCTCTCTCTCTCTCTCTCTCTCTCTCAATCGTCCCGGATCTCCAGCTGAGTCCGAGCGGCGTGTCCGCAACAGCGCGATGAATAAACTGGTGGCAGTAAAACTGTGATCCTTATCAAAGCCGACGCGCGGCTTAAATGTATGCTAGTATATAGCGACGGCCCGCTATCGGTTATCGAGAGAGAGAGAGAAAAGAGTTGG
Organism: Muraenolepis orangiensis; assembly: GCA_027704905.1. Lineage (NCBI taxonomy): Eukaryota > Metazoa > Chordata > Actinopteri > Gadiformes > Muraenolepididae > Muraenolepis > Muraenolepis orangiensis. The sequence goes on from CM051004.1 coordinate 28,534,824, forward strand.
GAATGCCCGTGATTCAAGCTGCTGCTGCTGCTGTGTTATTCATGGTGATAAATCACATCACCTTGAACACACAACGGCAAAGGGCAGCGTCCACTCCCACTGTTGTTGTCCTCCAGCGCATTTGGGTCTGCAGAATCCTTCACCTGTCATATGCTGTATGTGTTTGTGTGGAGAGGATGTGGTTGGCAGCTGGTTTGAGCAGCCTCACCTGCACACCTGGATCTAAATCTGGAGGATTGAATCCTCTTTTATTGGTCACATACACACACACACACACACACACACACACACACACACAAACAGAGAAATGTGTTTCTCTGCATTTAACCCATCCTAGTATTAGGGGCAGTGGGCAGCTATTGTATATATAAACAGCTGCCCGGGGAGCAGTGCCTTCTGGTGCCTTGCTCAAGGGTTACCTTGGCAGTGCAGTCCAGAGGTTGGAACGGCGTTCTACATGTGCCTTGGAAAAGCCACTTTGGTGGCGTGAAAGCAGCGCTGCTACAATGCGCTTTCCTCATGAAGCATCAAGTGACCGGATAGAAAATATGACAGCTAAATTAACCCTAAGGATGTAAAAGGTCTCCGTGACTCTAATTAAAAGGCCTTTTGACAACGTCCAGCGAATGGACCATTTTCCAACTGCCGAGGCGAGAGAGAGAGAGAGAGAGAGAGAGAGAGAGAGAGAGAGAGAGAGAGAGAGAGAGAGAGAGAGAGAGAGAGAGAGAGAGGGCCCTTTCATTGATATCAACATTCGTTGATATGGCAACTAGATGTAGGACAAGGATGAGCGTGTACTGTTACCGCTATTCGTACACATTTCTCTACCCACAGTCAATATAGGAATAAACGTATCTGAACAGAACAGGGTTGGCACCAGGATCTACTACTACTACTACTGGTTAAACGCTAGGGTTCCCATATTAAAGTAGAATCCCACCAGCCAGCCACACATCTCTAAATTGTAAGTACAAGCACCTAAAAAGATATAATGCGGATAATGCGGATAAACGGTGATCAACATTTGTGTATTTTTGGCCCACAGTCATGTGAGGGGCCACCAGGGAGGGAGAGAGAGAGAGAGAGAGAGAGAGAGAGAGAGAGAGAGAGAGAGAGAGAGAGAGAGAGAGAGAGAGAGAGAGAGAGAGAGAGAGAGAGAGAGAGAGAGAGAGAGAGAGAGAGAGAGACAGAGAGAGAGACAGAGAGAGAGAGTGAGAGAGAGAGAGAGAGAGAGAGAGAGAGAGAGAGAGAGAGAGAGAGAGAGGAGGTGCTAAGGAAGAGAGGAGCAAGGGAGGAGAGGAGGAGGAGGAGGAGGGGGGATATGATGGATGACCACGGACAGCACTGCAGCAAGCCAGGCTGGACACCCTCACGTGGGCCTGAGGAGGCGAGGAGGACGGGGACTGAAGGAGACGCCGACCTGAGCTCAAACTACGCCGCATGCGGCAGCAGCGCAGTCAGTCGGAGCCGTGTCTCCCGATACTAAGAGCTTCGGGAGGGCAAAGCCTCGTCCGCCAAAGTCAAAGCAAAGGGGGGATAGGGCTACCGATAACGTAATAACGGATCGTTTGTGGTCGGCGTGTTGCTTTCCATTGTTATCCTGTCATATCCTCATAGAACACAACAGCTGTTGTTTTTTTCATCTTCAAATATCTATTGATAGAAGAAAAAAAGCAGGAAGGAAGGACCAGGCTTAGGAAAAGAACCATGGAGGAACCAGAGAAGAAAAGCACTACTAGCAGCAGACTGGTGGAATCAACAGTAGAATCCACCAGGAGCCAGAGTAGGACATCACGCTCCATGCTATCTCCCACGCCCACTCAACACTCAGCACTCAACACTCAACACTCAACACTCAAGACACTTGATTCATCCCCAGGGAAATGAAGGTGCAACAGTTGAGACAGGGGGGATAAATGCACACAAAATATACTAATACCTAAAACTAAATAACAACAAACTAAACTAAACTAAACTAGTATAAACTAAATATAACTAAATGAAATCTAAATGAAATCTAAATGTATTGACAGATGAATTGCACAATTGACAGTATTATTACAGTAATACGTAGGTATATACAATATACAACAATACGTATAGTGTAAATTGGTAGTAATAAAATACTAATAAATAACTCAGATGAATACTGAAAAAGTGACATGTGAAAAGTGAAAAGTGAAATAGAATTTACAGTGCAAAAATTACAGTGAAGGGATTTACAGTGCGTTGACCTCAGGTCACTGAGTCTCCACTGTCCCTCTCACGACCCGAGGTCAGAGAGTCAGAGAGTCAGAGAGTCAGAGAGACAGAGAGTCAGAGAGTCAGAGAGTCAGAGAGTCAGAGAGTCAGAGAGTCAGAGAGTCAGAGAGACAGAGAGTCAGAGAGTCAGAGAGACAGAGAGACAGAGAGTCAGAGAGTCAGAGAGTCAGAGAGACAGAGAGTCAGAGAGACAGAGAGTCAGAGAGTCAGAGAGTCAGAGAGACAGAGAGTCAGAGAGACAGAGTCAGAGAGTCAGAGAGACAGAGAGACAGAGAGACAGAGACAGAGAGTCAGAGAGTCAGAGAGTCAGAGAGACAGAGAGACAGAGTGTCAGAGAGTCAGAGAGACAGAGAGTCAGAGAGTCAGAGAGACAGAGAGTCAGAGAGTCAGAGAGACAGAGAGTCAGAGAGTCAGAGAGACAGAGAGTCAGAGAGACAGAGAGTCAGAGAGTCAGAGAGACAGAGAGACAGAGAGACAGAGAGTCAGAGAGTCAGAGAGACAGAGAGACAGAGAGTCAGAGAGACAGAGAGTCAGAGAGTCAGAGAGACACTAAGGAAAATCAAGACATTGTGACCGATTCAAAGACAGGCGCCCAAATGAAGCCACAGGAAACAACTCTTCCAGATTCCAGAAAGAGCGAAGGGAAAGATGGACGGAGAGAGGGGGCTACCAAGAGATCTTAGAATTACAAATCATTGGGGCGGCAGTAGCTCAGGAGGCGGTCGCCTCACAACCAAGAAGGGTTGCTGGTTCGATCCCCTGTTCCTCCTCAGGTCATAAAACAGGTTGAGGTGTCCTTGAGCAAGAGAAACCACTAACCGCTGCCGGCTGTCTCCTTGTATGGCCGACTCTGCCGTCGGTGGATGAATGTGTGTGTGTGTATGAATGAATGAATGGGTGAATGTGAGGCATGGCTTGTAAGGCAGTGCTTTAAAATAAAAGCCATGAGAGTATGAAAGGCCGTCCATTTACCATTCACCAAATCAGGAAGCCTCCAAGGCGGGGCGAGGCTCCTCCGACACAGCCAACAGCCTTGAAGAAGAGCCTCCGTTTGCTTTCCTCCTGCACATAATGAAGCGCCCGGTCAGGAGCAGGGAACCTCAGGCTGAGAGAGAGAGAGAGAGCGCCGGCTGCTTCCTTCTCGCACCAAACCAGCCTCTCCGTAGTTCAGAACCCACTTTCTTATTCTGTGATTATAAAATAATCCTAATCCTCTTTGGAAGCGGGGCAGAGACTGCCAAGACTTCACCTGTGCCGTTATAAAAGGAGGGCCTCCTTGTTGAAGATAACCGGTTATGTACGGCACGTGATGCCATAGTTCAGACCGTCGGTCGGACCGGAGTTTGCTTTTCTGTGATTTAAATAATCCTAATCCTCTTTGGAAGCAGGGCTGTAGAGACTGAGAGAGGGCTTCCTTGTTCAAGAGAACACGTTGCAGTGTGTTTGTCACCGGGCTTGTGACAAGACATTCTGCTGGGTTCTACTCTGGGTTCTATGTGTGAATCTGAAAGGGGGGGGTTGCCTTGTGTCACGTGTTACGAGGTGTTAGGAGGGGAGGCAGGCACTGTGCCAAAGCGTCTCTCTCTGTCGTACATGAGCTGAGCTGATCTGATCTGATCTGAGCTGATCTGATCTGATCTGAGCTGATCTGATCTGATCTGAGCTGATCTGATCTGATCTGATCTGTACCCCGTTCATCAAAGGCACTTTGATCCCCCCCAAAAACAAACACTTTCACAGCAAAAAGATCCTCATCCTCGAGATCAGCCGGTGAAACAACACTTTTTACCGCCCCCCACCCCACCCTCACACCCCCCCCCACCCTCACACCCACCCCCCCCCCACCCTCACACCCCCCCCCTTCTTATCTTCTTATCTTAAATGACTTTTAAAAACGGCCCAAGGGGTGGCTGGCTTTAATCCTGTCTTCTACCGGCCCTTAACACAGCAACAAGAACAGCAGAGAGGAACGTGAGCTAAAGGCCAAACGTGACCTACAGCCCTCACTTTAAGGTTCCACCTGTGGTCACTCAGCTCCATGTGGCCAACATCTAATCCAAATGTGTGAGGTGTGATGACTCCTAAGTGTACGCCATGGTTCTATATCTGTGGGTCCCACCGGCCGGAACCTCTCTCTGTGTGTGTTCATACCCATGAAGGACCCTGAGAGACAGGAACGGGCCTAGAGGGGCTCTTCTAGTGAGCTGGGTGGCTAACAGGATAGTTCAGTCTGATGGGACTAGGCCCGGGGGGAGGGGAACCAGAAGGTCGCCGGTTCAAGTCCCCGAAAAAAACCCACCCGGGCACTGCCGAGGTGCCCTTGAGCAAGGCACCCCCCCCTACACTGCTCCAGAGGCAGCTGTATATACAGTAGCTGCCCACTGCTCCTAAATAGTAGTATGGGTTGAATGCACACATTTCACTGTGTGTGTTCATGTACGTATGTACCAATAAAGACCATTCAATCCTCCAGATTTAGATTTAGATTTAGCTAGCAGGCAGGCGAGTCATGGCAGGTGCTGGTCGTGCGTGTGCAGCATGACTGAATGCGTGCCATGTCCCCATTGGAGCGATGCACACGTCATAGGGGGCCAATAGGAGCGGAGGGGGGTAGGAGGGGCTAAATGTGGTCTCGCTAACACTCTCTCGTGTCCACTGGAACAAAAGACTAAAGCGAATGGAGCGAGGATCAGAGGCGTTCATAAGTCACCCGCGTGCGTGCGGTACATGAAGAGGAGGAGGAGAAGGCTACCGATAGCCTCATAATACTCTCATCACTCATCACAGAGCGGCTAACTAAAACAGCGGTTGGCATTCGTTACTCATTTATGTGCTTTACCTTGGATTAAAAAATAATAATAATAACCACGTTGGCAAAACAGCGAAGCCGTCAAAACATTCTCCAGAGCAGGTTGAAAGAGAGAGAGAGAGAGAGAGAGAGAGAGAGAGAGAGAGAGAGAGAGAGAGAGAGAGAGAGAGAGAGAGAGAGAGAGAGAGAGAGAGAGAGAGAGCTGTCAAGAGCTCCAACACACCCAGGCCTGGTTTGAGCCTCGGAGTCAAGCCTGGGAGAGAGAGGGAGGGAGAGAGAGAAAGGGAGAGAATGTGTGTTTGTGTGTGTGCGTGCGTGCGTGCGTGCGTAGGTGCGTGTGTGCGTGTGTGTGTGTGTGTGTGTGTGTGTGTGTGTCTAACCCTCCAGTCATTACAGAAAACCCTGGACAGCTGCTCACCTGGGACACATGCACAAGCGTGCATTGATACATAGTGAGAGAGAGAGACAGAGAGAGACAGAGAGCGAGAAAGAGAGAAAGTGAAAGTGAAATGTAAAAATGTGAAGAGAGCAATTGAGATGATATCTCCATGTCAGAAATGTCCTCACGCATTTGTCATGCCACTGTCCACACACACACACAGACACACACACACACACACACACACAGCAGACCCAGATAAGGGCATGCAGTACTTGAACACTGTGCTATCCATCCTGCTCGACCTCGCCCACTGTGTGCTACCGCTTCACAAATGCATCTACAACATGCCAAAGTTGCGTTTGTGTGTGTGTGTGTGTGTGTGTGTGGGGGGGGGGGGGGGGGAGTGTGTGTGTGTTTGTGTGTGTGTGTGTGTGTGTGTGTGTGTGTGGGGGGGGGGGGGGGGGGGAGTGTGTGTGTGTTTGTATGTACCTTTTGCCACCACCACCTGGAGCCCCTCTTTCACCGCCTGATCAAGGCGGGACTTTTCTCTCTCTGTTGCAATGTTATTCCGCCTCGCCTTCCTCTGCTTGGCATTGGGAGAGAACAAAAGCACAACCAACTCAACTCAACAGTTCACTCGCCATTAGACACTAGACACTGTTGAGTTGCACGTCACGCCTCTGATCCCCAGACGCCGGAATATGGCGTGACTGACACTGGTGTTTTGCTTGGCTCTGTGTTATTGGTTTCTCTCTCTCTCTCTCTCTCTCTCTCTCTCTCTCTCTCTCTCTCTCTCTCTCTCTCTCTCTCTCTCTCTCTCTCTCTCTCTCTCTCTCTCTCTCTCTCTCTCTCTCTCTGTGTCTCACACCCTCTCTATGTCTTACACCCTCCCTCTGTCTCACACCCTCTCTTCTGTCTTACATCATCTCTCTCTCTGTCTCACACCCTCCCTCTCCCTCTGTCTCACACCCTCTCTCTCTGTCTAACACCTGCTCTCTCTGTCTCACACCCTCTCTCTCTATGTCTTACACCCTCCCTCTGTCTCACACCCTCTCTTCTGTCTTACATCATCTCTCTCTCTGTCTCACACCCTCCCTCTCCCTCTGTCTCCCACCCTCTCTCTCTGTCTAACACCTGCTCTCTCTGTCTCACACCCTCTCTCTCTATGTCTTACACCCTCCCTCTGTCTCACACCCTCTCTCTCTGTCTTACACCCTCCCTCTGTCTCACACCCTCTCTCTCTATGTCTTACACCCTCCCTCTGTCTCACACCCTCTCTCTCTATGTCTTACACCCTCTCTCTCTATGTCTTACACCCTCCCTCTGTCTCACACCCTCTCTTCTGTCTTACATCATCTCTCTCTCTGTCTCACACCCTCTCTCTCTGTCTCACACCCTCTCTCTCTCTGTCTCACACCCTCTTTCTCTCTCCCACACCCTCTCTCTCTCTGTCTCACACCCTCTTTCTCTCTCCCACACCCTCTCTCTCAGTCTCACCCCCTCCCTCTCTGTCTCACCCCCTCCCTCTCTGTCTCACCCCCTTTCCTCTCCCTCTCCCTGTTCAGCAACACAGAGCCTCTGCTTCCTCACCTTCTTCAGGCTCTAAGCTCCGTTTCAAATGTTCCGTTAGTCTCCCACGGCTGTGAGACCGGCCCCTTCAGCTCTCTGCTCCCCGCCTTCCACAGAGTCTGAGCCATGAACCCAGATCCCTGTTCCCTTCAAGTGAGTGTCTTCATGTGGGAATGGCTTTAAGACTACATTTAGAACTCCAATGTGTTATCCTACCTGTAAACCTGCAGAGCCTATGAGAAAAATCATTATGCAACAGTGTGCATGTGCAGTGTGCATGTGCATTGAGCATGTGCAGTGAGCATGTCTAGTGTGCATGTGCAGTGAGCATGTGCAGTGTGCATGTGCAGTGAGCATGTCCAGTGAGCATGTCCAGTGTGCATGTGCAGTGTGCATGTGCAGTGTGCGTGTGCAGTGAGCATGTGCAGTGTGCAGTGTGCAGTGTGCAGTGTGCATGTGCAGTGTGCATGTGCAGTGAGCATGTGCAGTGTGCATGTGCAGTGTGCATGTGCAGTGTGCATGTGCAGTGTGCAGTGTGCATGTGCAGTGTGCATGTGCAGTGTGCATGTCCAGTGTGCATGTGCAGTGTGCATGTGCAGTGTGCAGTGTACATGTGCATGTCCAGTGTGCATGTGCAGTGTGCATGTGCAGTGTGCAGTGTGCATGTGCATGTGCAGTGTGCATGTGCAGTGAGCATGTGCAGTGTGCATGTCCAGTGTGCATTTGCAGTGTGCATGTGCAGTGAGCATGTGCAGTGTGCAGTGTGCAGTGTGCAGTGTGCATGTCCCGTGTGCATGTGCAGTGAGCATGTGCAGTGTACATGTGCAGTGAGCGTGTGCAGTGTGCAGTGTGCATGTCCCGTGTGCATGTGCAGTGTGCAGTGTGCATGTGCAGTGAGCATGTGCAGTGAGCATGTGCAGTGTGCAGTGTGCATGTGCATTGAGCATGTGCAGTGTGTATGTGCAGTGTGCAGTGTGCAGTGTGCAGTGTGCATGTGCAGTGTGCATGTGCAGTGTGCATGTCCCGTGTGCATGTGCAGTGTGCATGTGCAGTGTGCATGTCCGGTGTGCATGTGCAGTGTGCATGTGCAGTGTGCCAAAAGAAAAAAAAAACAGAAAACCAAGCGCTGTTGCAGAGACTGCTGTGACATCACTCAGCGGCTGAGCTTCAGTGTGTGTGTGTGTGTGTGTGTGTGTGTGTGTGTGTGTGTGTGTGTGTGTGTGTGTGTGTGTGTGTGTGTGTGTGTGTGTGTGTGTGTGTGTCGCTGGAGAGTGAATCAGTATCCCAATCACATCCACACTCTATGTCTATATTAGACACTGACCTTTGCCTGCCAGGCGTCCTATTTGTCCAGGCCTCACACAATGCTAATGGATTTTTGGTTGGTGGGTGGGTGGTGGTTGGTGGGTGGTGGGTGGTGGTGGTGGTTGGTGGTGGGTGGTGAGCATGTGAGCATGTGCAGTGTGCGGTGTGCAGTGTGCATGTGCAGTGTGCATGTGCAGTGAGCATGTGCAGTGAGCATGTGCAGTGTGCAGTGAGCATGTGCAGTGAGCATGTGCAGTGAGCATGTGCAGTGAGCAGGTGCAGTGTGCATGTGCAGTGTGCATGTGCAGTGTGTATGTCCAGTGTGCATGTGCAGTGTGCAGTGTGCAGTGTGCATGTGCATGTGCAGTGTGCATGTGCAGTGAGCATGTGCAGTGTGCATGTCCAGTGTGCATTTGCAGTGTGTATGTGCAGTGAGCATGTGCAGTGTGCAGTGTGCATGTCCAGTGAGCATGTGCAGTGTACATGTGCAGTGAGCGTGTGCAGTGTGCAGTGTGCATGTCCCGTGTGCATGTGCAGTGTGCAGTGAGCATGTGCAGTGAGCATGTGCAGTGAGCATGTGCAGTGTGCAGTGTGCATGTGCATTGAGCATGTCCCGTGTGCATGTGCAGTGTGCAGTGTGCATGTGCAGTGAGCATGTGCAGTGAGCATGTGCAGTGTGCAGTGTGCATGTGCATTGAGCATGTGCAGTGTGTATGTGCAGTGTGCAGTGTGCAGTGTGCAGTGTGCAGTGTGCATGTGCAGTGTGCATGTCCCGTGTGCATGTGCAGTGTGCATGTGCAGTGTGCATGTCCGGTGTGCATGTGCAGTGTGCCAAAAGAAAAAAAAAAACGGAAAACCAAGCGCTGTTGCAGAGACTGCTGTGACATCACTCAGCGGCTGAGCTTCAGTGTGTGTGTGTGTGTGTGTGTGTGTGTGTGTGTGTGTGTGTGTGTGTGTGTGTGTGTGTGTGTGTGTCGCTGGAGAGTGAATCAGTATCCCAATCACATCCACACTCTATGTCTATATTAGACACTGACCTTGGCCTGCCAGGCGTCCTATTCGTCCAGGCCTCACACAATGCTAATGGATTTTTGGTTGGTGGGTGGGTGGTGGTGGTGGTTGGTGGTGGGTGGTGGTGGGTGGTGGTGGGTGGTGGGTGGTGGTGGGTGGGTGGTGGTGGGTGGTTGGTGGTGGGTGGGTGCTGGGTGGTGGGTGGTGGTGGTTGGTGGTGGTTGGTGGGTGGGTGGTGGTTGGTGGTGGTTGGTGGGTGGGTGGTGGTTGGTGGTGGTTGGTGGGTGGGTGGTGGTTTGTGGGTGGTGAGGTGGAAGGATGGTTTCATGGTGAGCGTTGACTCGTATCTCAGCAGCATCGGAGCAGGACCACGTTTGGCTTTTTAGGATTGATTCATTGCTTTTAAATAACTTGTAGTTGTGGAGTGTGTGTGTGTGTGTGTGTGTGTGTGTGTGTGTGTGTGTGTGTGTGTGTGTGTCTGTGTGTGTGTGTGTGTGTGTGTGTGTGTGTGTGTGTGTGTGTGGTTGGTGGCTGGTTGAAGCAGCCTCACCTGACCCACAGGTGCTGCACACATGTGGGTGGTTGTTAATCAAGGCCCACAGGTTAAAACAGCCCCCACCACACACACACTGGAGGAGAGGATCTCTAGCATGTTCCATCTGCTCTGTTCACCATCATTCAAACTGCTAATGAATTCCAATGTGTAATCAAGTGAGTCCTCATCAGCCTGTGTTCTTGTCTTCAGGAGGAGCCCTCAAGCAGCCATGTTCCTGGCTAGCGGCAGCGTCGTCTGCTGCAGTTGTTCTTCTGGTTATTTCTTTCTAACCTTAGCTAACGAGTGGTTCGTTAGAATGTCAATGTTTTCTTGTTGCTCTGATCTTAAATTGTCAACACAAGCAGGGGAATTCAGGTGATTTAAGATCCTAAATCCCATTAAAAGGCTTTTTTCTATATTTTCTATATTTTTTCGATACACTGTTAAAGGGGATATAATCATATCCAAGCATCTCTCATCTATATTGACACTCTGTATAAAGATATTTCTCAATCCTCATCCAGCTGTCAGCTGTATGAGTCACTGTAGAAAGTTACCAGCACCACCAGTATGGGGGCACAATGCTTTGGGGGCTGACTGACAGAATTAGTTTTGCTATCTTTGCAAACTAGTCATCGAAGTGTGAGTGTTTTTTGGCTTCAGGCTATGCTAACGGGCCTAACTGGAATGAACTCACTTTGACACAACACGCAACTTGACTTGAAATAAAAGCCGGCCACCGGCAACCGCCTGGCAGTTTGCAATCCGCGTTGACGCCGTACAAACAATCAGAATCAAGGGGGTTTAATCACACACTGATTGGTCTCAAGACCTTTTGTTTGACTGACAGCATTCACAAATTCAGTCTCGTCTTCACGATCAGCAAAAAAAAGCAGATTGTCACTCAACATGGGTGGCACGTTATGTTTCTGCTGCGTCTCTGTTTTACGTGTGCGTTCGTGGCGCCAATGCTAACAAGCTGGGTCCATACAGCCCATACATCGCCATAGCGACGGTGTGAGAATTGACCGGTTTAATTTGTCCTTTGTTTCCCGACACGGCTCACCCCAACGGTACAATTCTGTGAGACGATAGGCCCCGTTAGTCTGTGGTGTTTAAATGTGCAGTTCAGGTTTGACTTCCCCCCCACCCGCCCAACCCCTCCTCCGCCACAGCCCAGTGGGTCTAGAGTGGGTATTGATCTCTGCCTCTGGGCAGGATGGGAGCTGTTTGTTTCAGGCATGCTCATTTGCTTGTTGTTTCGGAAAGCTGCTGTCACTCAAACGTCTGCTAAAGCCTCTTCCTTCTGCTCCCACTCGTGGCTAAATTGGCAGTTGTGGCCGTTTATCGTGGCGTTTTGCGTGCTCCGACGTTTACGGCGGCAGCACAGCTCCGGTCTGGCGGCGGGATAGTTTAATCTGTCGGGACTAGGCTCGGGGATCGGAGGGTCGCCGGGTTCAAGTCCTCGAACCTGAAACACCCGGACACTGCCGAGGTTCCCTTGAGCAAGGTACCGGACCCCCCTGCACTTCCCCCCCGGGCAGCTGTATATCAAATAGCTGCCCACTGCTCCTCATACTAGGATGGGTTAAATGCAGAGAAACTCATTTCACTGTGTTGCATGCACACAGTGTCATGTATATGACCAATAAAGAGGATTTAATCCTCCAGATTTGGATGGAGCCATTTAGATGGCGCCGTGACGTGTTTGGGTTTCATTAGAACGGTGAATTGTAATTACGACTGTAATGAATTCCTTTTGTCAGCTGAAGGGAAAACATAAAGATGGGGGAAAGGCAAAGAAGATCCACCCCGGAGATCTGGTACAAATGTCACCAGAAAGGCCATATGGCCAGTGTGGAATAACAGTCCTTCCTCACAGCAAACAGAGAGCGGTCCCAGGCTCACCCACAGGTGGAATAACAGTCCTTCCTCACAGCAAACAGAGAGCGGTCCCAGGCTCACCCACAGGTGGAATAACAGTCCTTCCTCACAGCAAACAGAGAGCGGTCCCAGGCTCACCCACAGGTGGAATAACAGTCCTTCCTCACAGCAAACAGAGAGCGGTCCCAGGCTCACCCACAGGTGGAATAACAGTCCTTCCTCACAGCAAACAGAGAGCGGTCCCAGGCTCACCCACAGGTGGAATAACAGTCCTTCCTCACAGCAAACAGAGAGCGGTCCCAGGCTCACCCACAGGTGGAAGCACATTTGTTAAGCGGCTGTGAGCTTTACAACCACTTTAGGGAAAGGAAATTGCCAAAACATGATTGCCGCACATTAGTACAAAGGTCATGTGAGAATGAAGCGGCACAAATACCATATCTTGATGACTGTTATTATCGCTGTTGTTCCTTATTATAGTGGACCAATGTGTCAACTCTTTGTGAGATATAAACAAAACAGTGAATTCCAGTTGAAATTGCATATGCAGATGTAATGTATGGCATATGTAGAGATGTTAGCATGACGCTGGAACAGCCACCTGGGAGACACATTTGATCTACTTCAAAAAAATGCGCAGTGGTTCCAACGTCCATTTTTTTGACATGGAATGGGTCTGTACTGGACAACAACAACCTGCCCGGTGGAACCACAAGCAAAAGTGATATGGCTGACCATTCATCTCAAACCCAGAAGAGGACCGATAACCAAAACGATAGCATCATGTTGCCATTGTGAAAATGTTCCTTGGCCGTCAACAGTCGACCCAAACTCTGGGCCAGAATTGGTGAAACAACGACCTTTTCCCATAGCCACTAGTGGGAAGACAAGCTCAAACGTCCTGTGTAGTTAGTAGGAAAAGGCCACGGTTAAATCGTCTTCTGAAACCTCAATCTTCACCTCCAGCGCTCGCAAATGAGTTCATCTTTAAATGAATGTACTTAGTAATAAGACAGGAAACACCGGCCCTCACACTTCTCGGTGTCCGGCCCGTGCGCTGTGCAGTCTCACCCCACAAGTTGGGCTGTAGCATTGTCCAAATTCTGCATTGAATGCTGGATCCAAGATGAGTTGGTACATCATGGCTTTGCTATAAAGAGCATCTATGCTAAAAAGTAAAAACAAACATGTCATCAAATATCTACAGCGACCACCCGCCACACCGTATGCAAATCAGGTGACCCCAAGTGGGATTGCCTGATATCTTCCCAAGTAGGAAATCACTAAAGACTTTCCAATACTCCAACCACCACTGACCATTGAGCTGATGATCTAAGAGGGGATTCATCATCTCAACAAGCCGCCTCCTTGATGACTATTACAAACGCAACTTGGTGTCATTGAAGAGAATCCAGAAATCAAGAGCCGGCAAACGGGCGTCTCTGATCCTACATTCACCTCTCATTAAAGGCCTGGTCTCCATACGCTAACGGCTCTGGCCTTGATCTGATCATACATTCATCTCTCATTAAAGGCCTGGTCTCCATACGCTAACGTCTCTGGCCTTGATCTGATCATACATTCATCTCTCATTAAAGGCCTGGTCTCCATACGCTAACGGCTCTGGCCTTGATCTGATCATACATTCATCTCTCATTAAAGGCCTGGTCTCCATACGCTAACGGCTCTGGCCTTGATCTGATCATACATTCACCTCTCATTAAAGGCCTGGTCTCCACACGCTAACGGCTCTGGCCTTGATCTGATCATACATTCATCTCTCATTAAAGGCCTGGTCTCCATACGCTAACGGCTCTGGCCTTGATCTGATCATACATTCATCTCTCATTAAAGGCCTGGTCTCCACACGCTAACGGCTTGCTCACCTTGAGATGAAATAAAGCCGTCTGAGAACACTACATCATAACACCGTGTGAGGTACTCTCTCCCCCCTCCGCCTCTCACCTACGCTGTGAGCTGATCTGAGGTCAGTTGAAGGTGATAATTAGCTCGACCTACCCTATACTATTTTATTCACAGGAATGCTCCGTCTCTGAGAAAACACGTGCGATTCTGTAATGTATAAATAGTATTTTACTGTAGCGAAGGGTGGGATTGCAGGGGGGGAAACTAAAGTAAGTGCCTTGCTGGGTTCCTTGCTTGAGAGTTATTATGGCGGGAAGAATGCCATTGATCACAGGGTGACCGCCTGCCGATAGTGAAACACTAATCAAATAAAGGGCTTGTTTATTTGGTCTTCGTCAATAAGTGGTCAACGAAGAGCTTTGTGGAAAACGCACAAATATACTGATGTGTGTGCATACAAACACACAGGTGGACCCATAAGAGGCAACTTAACACACAAGATAAACACACACACACACACACAGAGGCACAGACACACACACGTACGCACGCACGCACGCACACGCACGCAAACACACACACACACACGCGCACACACACACACACACACACAC
>CM051004.1:28554060-28556560 GCA_027704905.1 Muraenolepis orangiensis
CATGTTATGATAGTGTAATGTTAATGACATGTTATGATAGTGTAATGTTAATGACATGTTATGATAGTGTCATGTTAATGACATGTTATGATAGTGTAATGTTAATGACATGTTATGATAGTGTCATGTTAATGACATGTTATGATAGTGTAATGTTAATGACATGTTATGATAGTGTAATGTTAATGACATGTTATGATAGTGTAATGTTAATGACATGTTATGATAGTGTAATGTTAATGACATGTTATGATAGTGTCATGTTAATGACATGTTATGATAGTGTCATGTTAATGACATGTTATGATAGTGTCATGTTAATGACATGTTATGATAGTGTAATGTTAATGACATGTTATGATAGTGTCATGTTAATGACATGTTATGATAGAGTCATGTTAATGACATGTTATGATAGTGTAATGTTAATGACATGTTATGATAGTGTAATGTTAATGACATGTTATGATAGAGTAGTGTTAATGACATGTTATGATAGTGTAATGTTAATGACATGTTATGATAGTGTAATGTTAATGACATGTTATGATAGTGTAATGTTAATGACATGTTATGATAGTGTAATGTTAATGACATGTTATGATAGTGTAATGTTAATGACATGTTATGATAGTGTCATGTTAATGACATGTTATGATAGTGTCATGTTAATGACATGTTATGATAGTGTCATGTTAATGACATGTTATGATAGTGTAATGTTAATGACATGTTATGATAGTGTCATGTTAATGACATGTTATGATAGTGTCATGTTATTGACATGTTATGTGTGTATATATGTATATATATATGTATACATCTGTCACTCATATTCTCAATATATCACTTATTTTCACAATATTCTTGAAAGTAACACTTTATCTTTCTGTGTGTCACACACACACACACACACACACACACACACACACACACACACACACACACACACTCACCATTGTCTCACTGTGTGTGTGGTTGTGTGTTTGATGTATTTTTGTTTTTTGGAGATCATCATGAAATAAAGATTGTTCTAGAGACCCCAGAGAGATCTGTCCTCCTCTTATTAGAAATCACAAGCAGTTACAAGTTCATATATAGATATATAGAATTACATATAGATCCATAGATCTATATATATTTAGATCTAAATATATATCTATCTATCTATAGATAGATCAAATCTATCTATAGATAGATAGATAGACAGAGACTGTCTGTTCTCTTATAAGAAATCACACACAATTACAAATAAATATATGTAGATGTATAGAGAGAGATAAACTGTATGTAGAGATATATATATATATCTATCTATATATAAACATAGATCTAGCAACATGGCTGCAGGTGTGTGTATATATATATCAAAGAGGGACCTAGTGAGGATCAGCCTACCCCCCGTGTCCCCCCTCAGTACATCCAAGGAGCAGAGCCTTCATGCTGAGTGGAGCCCTGAGTTCCTCCTACCTCCACCACGCCTCGTGGAGATGCACTGGACTGGAGGTTAAAGGTCACATTCAGACACTTCTGCAGACGGCTCTACTTCCCCATTGTAGTGGTCCAAATGGCTCTTACTCAGAGGCCTTGAAACAAGTAGAAGAAGAGCAGGACACTAGAGATTAGACGGGACACGGTCCTAAAGTCAGTGGTTCAGTAAGTGGTCCTGTGTTATGAATCAAGTGATGGACATATGGACCCGAGCCTCTAACATCTCTGCTTTTGTAACGCATGACCATTTCTTGCAGTACACAGTGATGGCGTTTGGGATGAGGAATGCACCTGCCACATTTCAACGGATGATGCAGCTGGTGTTAGGGGATGTCCCCTGTTGCAATGTGGACCTGGATGATGTGGTGGTATACTCCAATAACTGGGCTGACCATATTGCTAGTTTGACCGTCGTATTCCAGCGACTCACTGAGGCGTCCTTGACTCTTAATCTTGCCAAGTGTGAGTTTGGTAAGGCCGTTGTCACCTACCTGGGGTTGGTCATGGGCAGGTTCGTCCAGTGGATGCCAAAGTTACTGCTGTGCTGTCCTACCCTATCCCCACGACTAGACGGGAACTTCAACGTTTCCTGGGCATGACAGGTTACTACAGATGCTTTTGTAGGAACTTCTCTGTGGTGGTTGCTCCACTTACCAAGCTGTGTCGCCCTATTTTGCCCTTTGTGTGGAGTGATGAATGTCAGCATGCCTTTGATGCTGCCAAGTCTCTCCTCTGCAGTGCTCCTGTTCTAACTTCTCCCTTCCGTTCAGACTGGAGGTTGATGCTAGTGCTTCTGGAGCCGTGAAAAAGTAAAGAGCGCGGTCTTGCAAATGTATGAGTTAGTGCCAGAAGCTTATAGGCAGCGTTTTCAAAATTTTAAGAAAACAGCAGGCCTAACCTACATTGAGTTTGCCAGAGAGAAAGATATGCTATTGGACAGGTGGTGTTCATCAGCCAGGGTAGACAATTTCGTTAAGCTACGAGAGCTACTGTTGCTGGAGGAGTTTAA
>CM051004.1:28566560-28731560 GCA_027704905.1 Muraenolepis orangiensis
CGGTCTCTGGGCGTCACTACAACGGAATGCTCTTTTTCCCCTGAATGGCTTCCCTTCTCTCCCCTGGTCCCCAGACCCGCGGTCGTGGAGCTTGTTCACCGGTGACATGCGCCGGCTGAGGAAGCGGGCGGCGCTATATATATATAGATATCTATATATATCTATAGATATAGATATCTATATCTATATGCCTGGAAGCTAGGAGCTGGAGACGCAGGGAATTAGCCTGGGAACATGGAACTGGAGACACAGGGAGCTGGCCTGGAAACTAGGATCTGGGGACAAGGAGCTAGCCAGGAAGCTAGGAGCTGGATACACAGGGAGCTAGCCTGGGAGCAAGGAACTGGAGACACAGGGAGCTAGCCTGGGAGGTAGGAACTGGAGACAGGGAGCTAGCCTGGAAGTTAGGGACTGGAGACACGGGGAGCTAGCCAGGGAGTTAGGAACCGGAGACACGGGGAGCTAGACTGGGAGCTTGAAACCGGAGACACGAGGAGCTAGCTCTGGAAGCTAGGAGCTTGAGACACAGGGAGTTAGCCTAGGAGCTAGGAACTGGAGACACACGGAGCTAGCCTGGAAGCTAGGAACAGGAGACATAGAGAGCTAGCCTGGGAGCTAGGAACAGGAGACACAGGGAGCTAGCCTGGGAGCTTGGAACCGGAGACACAGGGAGCTAGCCTGGGAGCTAGCAGCTGGAGACACAGAGAGCTAGCCTGGGAGCTACAAACTGGAGTCACTGGGAGCTAGGAACTGGAGACACAGGGAGCTACCCTGGGAGCTAGGAACTAGAGACACAGGGAGCTAGCCTGGGAGCTAGTAACTAGAGACACAGGGAGCTATCCTTGGAGCTAGGAACTGGAGACTTGAGGAGCTAGCCTGGAAGCTTGGAACTAGAGACGTGGGGAGCTAGCCTGGGAGCTAGGAACTAGAGACACAAAGAGCTAGCCTGGAAACTAGGAACTTGAGACACAGGATGCTAGCCTGGAAGCTGGGAGCTGGAGACACAAGGAGCTAGCCTGGAAACTAGGAACTGGAGACACAAGGAGCTATTCTGGAAGCTAGAAGCTGGGGACACTGAGCTAGCCTGGAAGCTAGGAACTGGAGACATAGCAAGCTAGCCTGGGAATAGCGAGCTAGACTGGGAGTGAGGAAATGGAGACACAGGGAGCTAGCTCTGGAAGCTAGGAGCTTGAGATACAGGGAGCTAGCCTGGGAGCTAGGAACTGGAGACACACGGAGCTAGCCTGGAAGCTAGGAACAGAAGACATAGGGAGCTAGCCTGGGAGCTAGGAACAGGAGACACAGGGAGCTAGCCTGGGAGCTAGGAACTGGAGACACTGGGAGCTAGGAACTGGAGACACTGAGAGCTAGGAACTGGAGACACAGGGAGCTAGCCTAACAGCTAGGAACAGGAGACACAGGGAGCTAGCCTGGGAGCTAGGAACTGGAGACACTGGGAGCTAGGAACTGGAGACACAGGGAGCTAGCCTGGGAGCTAGGAACTGGAGACAATGGGAGCTAGGAACTGGAGACACAGGGAGCTAGCCTGGGAGCTAGGAACTGGAGACACAGGGAGCAAGCCTGGAAGCTAGGAGCTAGAGACACAAGGAACTAGCCTGGAAACTAGGAACTGGAGTTAAGGTTGAGTTTTGCTATTTTAAGATTTACAATTAGGAATTAGGAATTCAAAAATTAATTTGATATTATTGTTTTCTCTTTGTTCTTTTCCTTTAATTTCTTTGTATATGTTAATTGTGGATGCTTAGTCAGCGAGGGCCTGCAGACATTGAGGAGGAAGTCCCTTAAGGAGCTGGTCTAAGTGGGTCAGGGTGAACCCAGCGCTCCCTGCTGGTCAGTTGTCAAGTGAAGAGTCCCTTCCCCGTCCTTTCCTTCCCTTGTAGGATCTCAATCTGTGTGTGTGTGTGTGTGTGTGTGTGTGTGTGTGTGTGTGTGTGTGTGTGTGTGTGTGTGTGTGTGTGTGTGTGTGTGTGTGTGTGTGTGCATGCGTGCATGCGTGTGTGTGTACGCCTGTATTTGTGTAGCTGTATCTGTGTGTGTGTGCGTGTGTGTGTCTGTCTCTGTCTATCTGTCTATCTGTCTATGTGTGTGTGTGTGTGTGTGTCTATCTGTGTGTGTGTGTGTGTGTGTGTGTGTGTGTGTGTGTGTCTGTGTCTGTGTCTGTGTTTGTGTGTGTTTGTGTCTGTGTGTGTGTCTGTGTGTGTATTTGTGTGTGTTTGTATCTGTGTTTGTCTGTGTGTGTGTATGTGTGTGTGTCCGTGTGTGTTTGTATCTGTGTGTATGTCTGTGTGTGTGTGTATGTGTGTGTGTCTGTATCTGTTTGTGTGTTTGTGTATGTGTGTGTGTGTATGTCTGTGTGTGTGTGTATGTGTGTGTCTCTCTCTCTCCTCCTCTCTCCTCCTCTCCTCTCCTCTCCTCTCCTCTCCTCTCCTCTCCTCTCCTCTCCTCTCTCTCTCTCTCTCTCTCTCTCTCTCTCTCTCTCTCTCTCTCTCTCTCTCTCTCTCTCTCTCTCTCTCTCTCTCTCTCTCTTCTCTCTCTCTCTCTCTCTCTCTTTCTCTCTCTCTCTCTTGTTGGTTCTGGCTTGACGCCAGGGGGGCAGGGCCGCGAGGTGACGTCACGTTTGAGGAAATGAATCGTGCCGGAGACCAAGCAGGAAGACGCAACGCGGAGATAAACATTTGAAAGAACACCAGCCTTTGTCCAACTAAGCGGTGGACAGCGTTCTGAGGTGAGTAGTGAGTGTTGACCAAGGGCTTCAAAGAGTTAGTTCTGCACCAGGGAGCCTGTTCCAACGGACACACTTTGATGGTGGACCATTGTTAAGTTCATGTAGTATTAGATGTGTATTATATGTTTATATCAAGCCCTACGCTACTCCATCACTCATATAGATAGAGATATATACACATATAGGAACATTAGAACCACTTTAAACCGTTGTCTAAACACCTTAATACGTTTTAAAAAGATCGTTTTTTTAGTGGTAGTAGTAGAATTTGAGTAGTAGTAGTTTAAACTGTTGTCTAAACACTTTAATACGTTTTTAAAATATCGTTTTTTTTAGTAGTAGTAGTAGTAGTAGTAGTAGTAGAATTCGAGTAGTAGTAGTTGTTAGTAGTAGTAGTAGTCGTCGTAGTAGTGGTAGTAGTAGTGGTAGTAGTAGTGGATTGTAGGAGTAGTAGTTGTAATAGTAGTAGTGGTAGTAGTAGTAGTAGTAATCATTCGTATATGTAGTAGTAGTAGGTGTAGTAGTAGTAGTAGTAGTATTATTAGTTGTTGTATTAGTAGAAGAAGTGGATGGTAGTAGTAGTATGAGTTGTAGTAGTAGTAGTATTATAAGTAATAGTAGTAGTAGTAGTATTAGTGTACACATTAGTGTGTGTGTGTGTGTGTGTGTGTGTGTGTGTGTGTGTGTGTGTGTGTGTGTGTTCATGTGGATAGCGTTGTCTCCACACTACCCTCCCCCATCTTCTTGATGCCCTCTTTGAACACCCGCACTGCACGCTCAGCACAGCCATTCGAGGACGGATGGTATGGTGCTGTTGTCACATGCTTTATGCCGTTTGTTTTAAGGAAGTGTTTGGACTCTGCACTGACCAGACTTGGTCCATTATCACTAACCAGGACTACCAGGTGGCAAAAATGCTCCTCAATTTCTCCACAGTCATGGATGAAGTAATAGACTGCATTGGGTGAGCCTCAATCCACTTTGAATAGGCGTCAATGACTATTAAAAACATCTTTCCATATACTGGCCCACAAAAATCCACATGCAGCCTCATCCAAGGTTGGTCTGGCCACTCCCACGGGGGTAAAGGTGCTGCTGCTGGGACGGCTTGGTTCAACTGACATGCATGACATCTGCGCACTGCTGACTCAAAATTTGCATCCATGTTTGGCCACCACACATCACTGTGGGCCAATGTTTTCATTCTTGAGACCCCTGGATGAGCCTCATGAAGCTCCTTGATCATAGTCTGTCTTCCTTGTGGTGGTATTATCACTCTACTTCCCCACAGGATGCATCCGTCCTCCACACTCAGTTCATGTTGTCGTCTCGTGTAAGGCCGTATTTCTGGGTCGGTGCTGTGTGAGGGCCAGGAGCCCTGCAACAGCCACTGGTGGACTTCTGGGCTTTATGGGCAGTGGGAGTCTGCTCAGTGCGTCTGCATTCCCGTTTTTTGAGCCCTCCTTATACTCCAAGGTGTACTCATAAGCGGCTAAAAGTAATGCCCATCTTTGCATTCTGGCTGCCGCGAGTTGTGGGATGCCCTTACTCTCTCCCAAAAGGCCTAGCAGGGGTTTGTGATCAGTTGCAATAGTGCAGTGTTTTCCAAACAGATACTGGTGGAATTTTTTAAGACCAAAAATGATAGACAGCGCCTCTTTCTCTAGCTGTGAATATCCCCGTTCTGCTGATGACAGTGACCGTGACATGTATCCGATTGGCCTGTCGGAGCCATCTGGAAACCGGTGTGGTAATACTGCTCCGACGCCATAAGGTGATGCATCACAAGCCAAGTAGAGTGGCTTTGTCTCATCAAAATGCACTAATAATTTTTCAGACTGGAGGCACTTTTTTGCCTCCTCAAATGCCTGGGTCTGACCTTTTTCCCATCTCCATGGGGTCTCTTTTCTCAAAAGCTTGTGTAGTGGCTCCAATATGGTAGACACATTTGGCAGGAACCTGTGATAATAGTTTAGCATGCCCAGGAAAGACTTTAACTGTGTCTGGTCAGTCGGCTGTGGGGCATTTACAATGGCCTGTACCTTGTCAGCCACTGGTTGAATCCCTTTGTGGTTAATTTGGTAACCCAGGTAAACAAGCTCTGGTACCATGAACACACATTTGTCTCTCCTCAGACGCAGTCCTGCAGCTGAGAGTCTCTTCAGCACTACCTCTAAGTGGTGTAGATGGCTGGCATCGTCGTCATCGGTCACCAGAATATCATCTATTCTCACCACCACCTGGGGAAGGCCTTGTAGTAGGTTATCCATGGTGCGCTGGAATATGCCTGGTGCTGATGACACACCATAGGGTAGCCTGGTGTACTGATACGGACCCCGGTGGGTGTTTATTGTTGTGAATTTCTTAGATTCTTCATTCAGTGGGAGCTGTTGATAGGCCTGTGACCAATTTTGTGAATTTCTGCCCCCCCCCCCTAATACCGCCAACAAGTCCTCTGTTTTTGGAATAGGGTAGTTGTCCAACTTGGACACTGGATTCACTGTCACTTTATAGTCCCCTCATATTGGGGTTGTCTTGTCTGGTTTTAGTAGGGGCACTATGGGAGCTGCCCTCTCCAATCTGACCAACTCTGTCTCCACTTTCTCTTTGAGAGCATAGGGTAATGGCCTGGCTTTAAAATACCGTGGCTTGGCTTCTGGGTCCACATCAGGGTTTCCGCTAGGATTTTTTCTTGCCGGACAAATTCTAAACTTAGCGGTCATGTTTCGAGGGGCGGTTGTCGCGATCGTGAAGCCCAACGGGGGGGGGAGCCGGTTGTCGTGATCGTGAAGTCCAACGGGGGGGGGGGAGCAGTAATAAAGCTGATCTCAGTTTAGTATGAGCATTATTACCGTACATTTTGACCGGCAGCTTTTTAAATTACCGGTTTTTTATCAACGGAAACCCTGGTCCACATATATCTTTGATGTAGCCCCTACTAAAGTGCCCAGCTCGCCTTTAAAAACATCCTCATGTTGTGCTAGCAGAGCATTTAACTGCTGCTGCTGACCTATCTGTAGTCTGAAAATGGCTCTCCAGTCTAGCTTTGAGCCAATTTCTCCCCATCAGATTAAGCCCCTCCCCTTTTACCACCAGCAATGCCAATTTCTTGGTCTGCCCTTTGTAGGTGACTTGTGAGTGCATCTTGCCTAACACTCCTACTCTGTCTCTGGTGTATGTGTACAGTTTTATTTTTGTTTGATGGAGTGGCCCCCCTCCCATCTTAGTGTAGGTTTCCTCATTAATAATAGTCATACCTGCACCAGTGTCTACTTCAGAGTCAATGTCATGTCCATTCACCGACACTTGCTCTCTGTATGGCTCCACTCTCTCTCCATCATCCAGATTATACAGATTGTGTGTATAATCCTCCTCTTCATACTCCAGTATGTGGGTTGCACCCAGTCCATTTCCCAGGTTCTTTCTGGGCTGTCTGACCTGCCTGGGGCTGCGGCATTTTCTAGCCAAATGTCCTCGCCTTTGGCAGTTGTGGCAAACTGCATCTATGAATAGGCAATCCGCCGGCCCGTGATTTCCTCCACATCTGTAACATCCTGCCGACGGTGGTCTCCGCTTCGGTGCTACAGGTTGTAGTTGTACTTTATGAATGGGTCCCTCCACTCCCGTGTGCTGCAGCTCCGCTATATCTTTAGCCGCTGTTTCCATTGTGATTGCTAACTCAATAGCCCTGGCCAACGTGAGTCTGTCATCCGTTTCTGATAACAGACGCCTTTGAATGCGATCGTCATTAATCCCGCACACCAGTCTGTCTCGAATCATGTCATTTAACGTAGCGCCAAATCCACAATGTTCAGTTATTTACTTCAGCTCGGCTAGAAATGATGACACAGACTGTCCTTGCTGTCTCGTTTTTGAATGAAACTTAAAACGCTCCACAATGGCACTAGGTTTAGGTGTGAAGTGATCACTCAAAAGTTTCAATAGCCCCGTCAAGTCAGAATCTCCTGGCTTACCCGGCAGACACAAATCGCGCAGCATAGCGTAGACTTTTCCTCCACATGCACTCAGGAATATGGCTCGCTTTTGTCCTGCATCTGTGATCTTGTTAGCCACAAAGTACAATTCCAGACGTTCCACGTACTGCTGCCAATCATTTGTTTCCTGATCAAACTCATGGATTTTCCCATACGTCGTCATTTTCTACCGTTCGGCTAAACTCCAAGTTTTATCCCATCCTCGTGGCCAATGTAATAATGTAAAGGTCCAGTCCGAATGCTCGTTTGTGATGTTTATTTCAAGCTGTCAAATGCAATACAGGTCCCATGCAACACACAGCTGTTACTCATTATACTACCTAAGTAGGAACCTCATAGGACCCTGCAGGTGAAGGTCTGACTGCCTGAATGAAAAGTAACCGACATTATAACAAGTAGTATTATAAGTAGTAGTATTATAAGTAGTAGTAGTGGAGTAGTAGTAGTAGTAGTAGTCGTAATAGTAGTAGTCATGGATTGTAAGAGTAGTAGTAGTAGTAGTTGTAAAAGTAGTAAAGTAGTAGTTGAGTTGTAGTAGTTGTAGTAGTCATTAGTATATGTAGTAGTAGTATAAGTAGTAGTATTAGTTGTAGTAGTAGTAGTAGTAGTGGTGTAGTAGTATTAGTTGTAGTAGTAGTATTTATATAAATAGTGTTAGTAGAAGTAGTAGTAGTAGTATAAGTAGTGGATAGTAGTAGTAGTAGTAGTGGAGTAGTAGTAGTAGTTGTATTAGTAGTTGTTGTATTAGTAGTGGTAGTGGAGTAGTAGTAGCAGTAGTAGAAGTAGTGGATGGTAGTAGTAGTAGTATAAATAGTGGATTGCAGTAGTAGTAGTAGTTTACATTTACATTTACATTTAGGGCATGTGGCAGACGCTTTTATCCCAAGCGACTTACAAGGTGTACATTTGTTGAAGTATAAGTTGAGTATTAGTAGTGGTAGTAGTGGAGTAGTAGTAGTAGTTGTAGTAGCATTCGTAGTAGTAGTAGTAGTAGTAGTTAGTAGTAGTAGTAGTACTTGTTAGTAGTAGTAGTATTAGTATAAGTAGTGTTACTAGAAGTTGTAATCGTAGTCGTAGTAGTAGTATAAGTAGTAGTAGTAGTAATGGAGTAGTTGTAGTAGCAGTAGTAGTAGTTGTAGTAGTGGTAGTTGTAGTAGTAGTACTATTATAAGTAGTGTTAGTAGTAGTAGTTTAAGTAGTAGTAGTAGTAGTTTAAGTAGTAGTAGTAATAGTTGTAGTAGTAGCAGTAGTAGTAGTAGTTGTGGTAGTGGTAGTTGTAGTAGTAGTACTATTATAAGTAGTGTTAATAGTATTAGTAGTATTAGTAATAGTAGTAGTAGTAGTAGTAGTTGTTAGTAGTTGTAGTTGTACTTGTTAGTAGAAGTAAAATTAGTATATGTAGTGTTAGTAGAATTAGAAATCGTAGTAGTAGTTGTAGTAGTAGCAGTAGTAGTGGTAGTTGTAGTAGTAGTACTATTATAAGTAGTGTTAATAGTAGTTGTAGTAGTAGTAGTAGTAATAGTTAGTAGTAGTATTAATAGTAGTCGTATTAGTAATAGTTAGTAGTAGTATTAGTAGTAGTCAGTGGCGGCTGGTGCATTTTTCACCAGGGGGGGGGCTATACCATTTTTATTTTTATTTACAATTACATTATATACAATTACTTTTTGTATTTACCAGCTATACCCCCCCCGTCGCGACATCCATATATATATATACCTGCTTGTTTAAATCACTCACGAAAACTATATCAATCACTCAACAAAAATATATATATATCGGCACACACTGACAAAAAACACTGACGTGTGTGTGTGTGTGTGTGTGTGTGTGTGTGTGTGTGTGTGTGTGTGTGTGCGCCCGCAGAGACAGAGCATAATATGCTTTTCCTAGTAGTACACTGTGACGCACACAAATGGGGCGATTTGGGGGGCGATTTGAAAAGCGCCCCACGGGAAGACGTTTTGAGGACGCTGATTGGCTACATTTCATGTCACTCGTTTATATCTTGAATCAGCAATTGGCTAAACTGCTACAGAGACCCGCCTCCGTGGGGCTATTTGAAAAGTGCCCCAGCAGCATCGTCATACAAATGCGCCCTTAAGGCTGCAGTGTACTAGGCATATGTGTACTAGGAAAAGCATATTATGTTGCACAAATTATTTTAAAATCATATTTTACACATATTTCTGGGTGCATTCCACACACATATTGACAATTTATATATATATATTATTATTATTTTATTTATTTTTTTGTGCGTGTGGTTTGGGGGGGGGGGGGGGGCGGCCCTATGGGCCAGCCGCCACTGGTAGTAGTAGTAGTTTTTTGTTGTGACTCGACGTGGAGAGAGAGACAGTTCAAAGGAAATCAGCCTGTAGAGAATGGACATGTACGTTGTACCATTTACGTCCTTACCTCCCGCTTATACTGCGTCTCTTACGGTTACCTTCTTCTACCGTGCTTACGGTAATATGGTAATAGGAGAAGGTGACGTCACTACGCAGAGCACGGAACTCTGTGTGTGTGTTCATGTGAGACAACTCGATAAATAAGTATGACGTGTCTTTTCGTGTCTTAGGCAACAAAGCGCTGAGTTAAACAACCCTCATCACAGCCTTTGTCCAACTAAGCGGTGGACAGCGTTCTAAGGTGAGTAGTGAGTGTTGACCAAGGGCTTCAAAGAGTTAGTTCTGCACCAGGGAGCCTGTTCCAACGGACACACTTTGATGGTGGACCATTGTTAAGTTCATGTAGTATTAGATGTGTATTATATGTTTATATCAAGCCCTACGCTACTCCATCACTCATATAGATGGAGATATATACAAATATAGGAACATTAGAATGAGTTTAAACCGTTGTCTAAACACTTTAATACGTTTTAAAAAGATCGTTTTTTAACTTGATTCAACAATGTGTTCTAGGAATGGCCTCTGCTAACACTTCCTGGTCTGAGGATAACTTTTCCTGTTCCGTCTGTCTGGATGTGTTCAAGAGTCCAGTTTCCACACCATGTGGACACAACTTCTGTAGAGCCTGTATCACCACGTTCTGGGATGACAAGGTTCAGTTCAAATGTCCTGTTTGCAACAAGCTTTTCCACACAAGACCTGATCTACAGGTTAATACCCTCTTATCAGAGATGGCGAACGAGTTTAGATGGTCCGTACCGGTCAAAGAGCAGCCTTGTGTTGAACCAAGAGAAGTTCCCTGTGACGTCTGTACCGGGACCCAGCTGAAGGCTGTCAAGTCCTGCCTAGTGTGTCTTAGCTCCTTCTGCCACTCCCACCTGGAGCCACATCAGAGAGTCGCAGGCCTGACGAAACATAAGCTGGTCGAGCCTCAGGATCGTCTGGAAGACCGGATGTGTAAGAAACACAATTATCAACTTCTGGAGCTCTTCTGCCAGACTGAACAGGTATCTGTGTGTCAGCTCTGTACAGAGACGGACCACAGGTCCCATCCTGTTGTACCTCTGAAGGAGGAATTTGAGCTGAAGATGGCCCAGCTGGGGAAGATAGAGTCTGATGTTCAGCAGATGATCCAGGAGAGAAAAGGAAAGGTTCAGGAGACCAAAAACGCAGTAACGCGCAGCAAAGAAGACGCAGACCGAGAGATAGTCGATGGTGACCAGGTCCTCGACGCTCTGATGAGCTGCGTTAAAAAGTGTCGGGATGATCACAAACAAACGGTTGAAGAGAAACTGAAATCCATAGACAGACAAGCTCAAGGCCTCATCAATGAGCTGGAGCAGGAAGTTAAAGATCTGACCAATAGGAGCTCAGAGGTGAAGCAGCTCTCACACACTGAAGACCACCTCCACTTCCTCCAGAGCTTCAGATCCCTGAAGAATCCTCCAAACACCAGGGACTGGACCAAAGTGGAGGTCCCTCCTCCTCCGTCATACGTAGGGACCTTGAGGAGATCCCTGGATCAGCTGAAGGAGACACTGGACATGGAGATGAAGAAGGTGCCTGACCTGAAACCAGCTGTAAAGAAGTGCATGAAGAGGAAGAAGCTGCCTGACCTGAAACCAGCTGTGAAGAAGTGCAAGAAGATGAAGAAGCTGCCTGTCCTGAAACCAGCTGTAAAGAAGTGCATGGAGATGGAGAAGCTGCCTGTCCTGAAACCAGCTGTAAAGAAGTGCAAGAAGATGAAGAAGCTGCCTGTCCTGAAACCAGCTGTAAAGAAGTGCATGGAGAGGAAGAAGCTGCCTGACCTGAAACCAGCTGTAAAGAAGTGCATGGAGATGGAGAAGCTGCCTGTCCTGAAACCAGCTGTAAAGAAGTGCATGGAGATGGAGAAGCTGCCTGTCCTGAGGTCGACTCTAAAGACGTGTAAGTGTCTGTTTAGTTTGAGTCATCACAACAACACACTAACTCTTACCTCTTACCTCACACTAACTGTTAACTCTTAACTCTTACTCTGACTATCTCTTATCTTGAATAACCATCACAATGAATCCTTTTAATTTTATAATATTCATAAACATGATTTAAAATATATCTATTAATATATAATAATGTATATATTAATATATAAGTATATACATATTCTTACTCAGTGTTACTTACTCATATTTCTTCCTCAGTCATTATTCATGGCGTCACCCATTTTTAAAAGGTTTATTGAACTGACTTGAAACGGCTCATATCTTGATGACCTCATCAGGAGTATTTCTGTGTAGACTCATCATGTCTTTGGTTCTCTCTCCCATCAGATGAGTGTGAACTCACACTGGACCCAAACACAGCCCACAGAGGACTCTCTCTGTCTGAGGACAACAGGAAGGTGACGAGGGTTAGAAAGGAGGAGTCGTATCCTGATCACCTGGAGAGATTTGACTCCCATTACCAGGTGTTGTGTAGAGACGGTCTGACTGACCGCTGTTACTGGGAGGTGGAGGTGGAAGGAGGAGGTGTTGATATAGGAGTGACATACAGAGGAATCACTAGGAGAGGAGTAGGTAAAGACAGCTGTCTTGGATTAAACAACAAGTCCTGGAGTCTTGAGTGTTCTGATGATTGTTACTCTGTCTGGTACAACGGTAGTAGAACAGCCATAGATCTCCTCCCCTCTAACAGAGTAGGAGTGTATGTGGACCGACCTGCTGGCTCTCTCTCCTTCTACAGAGTGTCCCCAGATGGAGGAGGGTCCTCAGACACACTGACACTCATCCACACCTTCCAGTCCACATTCACCCAGGAGGACCTCCTCCCTGGGTTTGGGTTTGGGTTTAGGGGTTATGGTTCCTCAGTGTCTCTGTGTCGCTTGTAGCAACACACACAGAAATACACACACACACACATAGAAACACACACACACACACACACATAGAAATTCCACATATATTTTTACACACACTTTCACAAACACACATTTATAAAATTACACAGGCGGGATTTGGACCGGATGTGGGCGTGATTTGGACCGGATGTGGGTGGGATTTGGACCGGATGTGGGTGGGATTTGGACCGGATGTGGGTGGGATGTGGGTGGGATTTGGACCAGATGTGGGCGGGATTTGGACCGGATGTGTACCGGATGTGGGCAGGATGTGTACCGGATGTGGGTGGGATTTGAACCGGATGTGGGCGGGATGTGTACCGGATGTGGGCAGGATTTGAACCGGATGTGGGCGGGATTTGGACCAGATGTGGGCGGGATTTGGACTTGATGTGGGCGGGATGTGGACCAGATATGGGCGGGATGTGGACCAGATATGGGCGGGATGTGTACCGGATGTGGGTGGGATTTGGAACGGATGTGGGCGGGATGTGTACCGGATGTGGGCAGGATGTTTACCGGATGAGGGCGGGATTTGAACCGGATGTGGGCGGGATTTGGACCAGATGTGGGCAGGATTTGGACTTGATGTGGGTGGGATGTGGACCAGATATGGGCGGGATGTGGACCCCTGAGAGAGGAGAAGGCTTGGAAGAAGGCATGAAGGAATATATCTTTTTGGTTCTAAAGATGCTGGAGAGATGCGGGGGGAATTCACACAATAATGTACTACGCTCTTGTCCATATATGACCCATATAGATCTATAGATAGATATGTGTGTATATCAGTGGTGAAGCGTCAGGGCCTTCAAGGTATTCAGAGAAGACCCTGGAACTCTCAGATGAAACCAAACAATCAAATTAATTGTATTAATAAAATGTAATACAATTTAATAACATTTAATACAATTTAAATAAAATGAATAAATGAGAATCGTATCTGTGTTATATTACAGTGTTACGTTGATTTGTTTGTCTTTCTCGGTCCATGCACGACGCATTTGAGTGGTTTTGTGTTGGAAAAACAATGCAACCAATCAGATATGTTTCTGGGTTGCTGGGAAGAATATCCTTCAACCAAAGTATTCCCGATGACATTGGCCCTTAGACTGAATGAGAGCGTACGTTTGGATTGACAATTTGATCAACCAATCATATCGTGATTTGTAGCCAATGGGCGTATTCTTTTAGATTTCCCCGCAGCTCAATAAGGAGCTAGAAGGTGCAGGGTGGTGGCTGGCGCGAGAGGGGATCTTGCGTAGTGATACGTTTTCTACGTTGTTTTTTTTACGTCAAAATGGCAACAGGTGAAGATGATGTCGTGGCGGATTTATTGTCTGAACCATTTTCAAGACGACCATTTAATGTTAAGATGGACATAATTAAAAAAGGCCGTCCAACACCTGACAATCTGGAGCTGACTCAAGTTGTTAAAGCAGGCTATGTTCGCCACACACAATTTTCAATATCACGATTACCCCCCCCCCCCCTTGGACTTCACGATGTTCTCGATGGTGAAGATCTGCGCACACGTTGTTTTTAATGTTCCAGTCCCTCCGGTGATAGTGTGGGGTGGGGGGGGTCTGTTATGTTGGGGGCTGAAAAGTTGGGGAACCCCTGGTCTACAGAAGGTCCAGTTGTGATAGACACGCTTCGCCACTGGTGTATATATGTATATATATGTATACATCTGTCACTCATATTCTCATATATCACTTATTTTCACAAGATTCTTGAAAGTAACACTTTATCTTTCTGTGTGTCATACACACACACTCACACACACACACTCACACACACACTCACCATTGTCTCACTGTGTGTGTGGTTGTGTGTTTGATGTGTTTTTGTTTTTTGGAGATCATCATGAAATAAAGAATGTTCTAGAGACCCCAGAGAGATCTGTCCTCCTCTTATTAGAAATCACAAGCAGTTACAAGTTCATATATAGATATATAGAATTACATATAGATCCATAGATCTATATATATTTAGATCTAAATATCTATCTATCTATAGATGGATCAAATCTATCTGTAGATAGAAAGATAGACAGAGACTGTCTGTTCTCTAATAAGAAATCACACACAATTACAAGTAAATATATGTAGATGTATAGAGAGAGATAAACTGTATGTAGAGATATATATACAGTATATATATCTATATATAAACATAGATCTAGCAACATGGCTGCAGGTGTGTATATATATATCAAAGAGGGACCTAGTGAGGATCAGTCTACCCCCCGTGTCCCCCCTCAGTACATCCAAGGAGCAGAGCCTTCATGCTGAGTGGAGCCCTGAGTTCCTCCTACCTCCACCACGCCTCGTGGAGATGCACTGGACTGGAGGTTAAAGGTCTCATTCAGACACTTCTGCAGAAGGCTCTACTTCCCCATTGTAGTGGTCCAAATGGCTCTTACTCAGAGGCCTTGAAACAAGTAGAAGAAGAGCAGGACACTAGAGATTAGACGGGACACGGCCCTACAGTCAGTGGTTCAGTAAGTGGTCCTGTGTTATGAATCAAGTTATGGACATATATATGACATAGCTTCTGTTGGAAACTCATTCTGTGTCTCTCTGTTGCTTCAAAGTGTTCCAAGTGTGTTTCTTTTTAATCTAAATATGGACCAATGGGAGGGGCTTTTAATAACTAGTAATGAATAAGAGTTATAGATCTATATCTATATATATTTCTCTCTCTCTCTCTCTTGTCAGTTTCACTTCCTGTCAAACTACAGCGTACTGAAACCCCACATCAACAGAGTTCACAGTCCAAGACAATCGCACATCCACACATACCGTAGTTATGCTCCTCTATAGCTGTAGTTAAATGTGTCTATAGATACACACACACACACACACACACTAGTTATGCTCCTCTATAGCTGTAGTTAAATGAGTTTCTATAGACACACACACACACACACACACACACACGTTGGCGGAGGGAGGACAACAGCGGTTGCGGGTGTAACAAAGGGGTTTACTTGTTTAAACAGGTGGGGGTCGGGGGGAAAGGGGATAACGGTAAATCAAACGGTCCTCCCGGTTGGGGTACAGTCTCCCTCTCTCTCGGTCGCCCCGGGGTAGCTGTCCTGGGCCGGGGCTCGTGGGGTTGGTCCGCCTCCTGGGGCTCCCGTTAGGGCAGCAACACCGCCGCCAGGGGTTAAGGCTGGAGACACCATCGCTGTTAACAATCCTGCTTCAGCATTAACGCTCACATAGCGCGCCGCGGCTTTCAGTCCGGGTTGGCCTGCGGCCTCTTACCACATACTGTTCCTCTCCTCTTCCTTCCACGCTCTCCCTTTTCTCCCTGCCTCTGGCCTTCTCGAGCGGCTCCCCTCCAGGTGTACGGCGTCAGGCCTGACGAGCCGCTCCAGGTGTTCCCCATTCGGCCTGACGAGTGGGCGGTTACCGTCTGAGCTCTCCGTGGTGCTGATCCTGCCAGGAGCTCAGAGGTGTAGTACCGGTGTTCTACCACCTGGCCAAAGGGTGGCCCAGCATGCTTCCCAGTGGAGCCCGGGGCGCCACAACACACACACACACACACACACACACACACACACACACACACACACACAGACACACACACACACACACATACACACATACACACACACACCCCCCACAACACACACACACACACACACACACACACACACACATACACACACACACACACCCCCACACACACACACACACGCACACTCACTCACACAAAGTGTGTGTGTGTGTGTGTGTGTGTGTGTGTGTGCATGTGCCCAGCGCCTATTCTATATATGATTCATCATTGCATACATCGTAGAACTATTTTTCCTATTTTCTTAAATCCATGTTTATTTCTATCAGTCATTGGTTTTGCTAAACAGTTTGTGGTGATTCTCCTAAATGAGGGACATTAATAAATGTACAAGCTGTGTATTTTTATGATTCCTATCACATGTTGCTTCCTCCTCTTTGGACAATTGTGAGAATGTAATTTGAGGTTGCAAATGAATTAAACATTTGTCCATTGTGTGCGATGTTAACATTGCATATCGTGACACATGGAGTACAAGGTGTACTATTACTTAGTTCAACATGTATATTGGTGTGGTGTGGATCTACTGGATCGGCCTCAGAGCCCATCTCTGTGTGTGAGTCTTAAAGCTTGTGATTGTTCTGACTGAGACAGGTCCCTGAATAGTGCTCCAGTGTTATGCTGAAGGTGGAAGGCCGCTGGAAGAGTCTTCACTCCTACTCAAATATGAGCCAAGTGGACAGAAAACCAGAGAACTTGTGAGCCTCCTGCTCTGCTGTGTGGACGAGTTAAGATCCTCAGACGCATTGGGTTTACTAATCTGAATCTGAATCACTTCCTCTTTCTTGTCCACACAGTGAGATGAGTTCCTCTCATGCAACCCATCCTAGTATGAGGAGCAGTGGGTGGGAGGAGAGAGAGAGAGAGAGAGAGAGAGAGAGAGAGAGAGAGAGAGAGAGAGAGAGAGAGAGAGAGAGAGAGAGAGAGAGAGAGAGAGAGAGAGAGAGAGAGAGAGAGAGAGAGAGAGAGAGATGGGGGGAGAGAGAGAAAGAGAGCAGGGCAGGGGGGTACTTGTATTTGTTCATTGTGTTCTGCTTGCTTGATAAATCTTCAAACTTAATTGAGTTCATGTGTGACAGTTCTTATTGATTGATAATTTGCCTTCTTATTCACGTAGATTTCCGCCACAATTTGGTGTCAGAAGTGGGATCGTCACTCTCATCGCGGTAGAATCCCGGACGCAAACCGCGGCTGGCTGATCACCCCTTCGGGCTTCACAAGGAAGGGTTGACGGTTTGGTCCGTGGAGCCACCGGGTGAGGTCGACGATCTTTTGGTTACGGTAAGAATCCGCGTGAATACTTATTGGCCAGCCGTTAGAGGTGAATTGCATACATCATTTGGAGCTTTTTTTAACCAAGGTTTAGTAGAAACCTGGATTAGCGCAGACGTGTGTTTAATATTTTGAAAGTGCCGGTTGTCAGGGACAACCGCGAGTGCCCGGGACACTCAGTGAATGCGAATGAGTGTTGGAAGTACCTGGTGAGTGTGTGAGTGAAGGTCACAGGCCGAGTGTCCAGGGACACTGGATGAATGTAGTGTCCGGGACACTGACTGAAAGAGGGTACAGACTGAAAGAGAGTGACTGGCATCCGTATTCCAGGGAGTACGTTGACGTAATAGATGACGCATTTATCCGTATTCCAGGGAATACGTTGACGTAATAGATGACGCATTTATCCGTATTCCAGGGAATACGTTGACGTAATAGATGACGCATTTATCCGTATTCCAGGGAATACGTTGACGTAATAGATGACGCATTTATCCGTATTCCAGGGAATACGTTGACGTAATAGATGACGCATTTATCCGTATTCCAGGGAGTACGTTGACGTAATAGATGACGCATTTATCCGTATTCCAGGGAATACGTTGACGTAATAGATGACGCATTTATCCGTATTCCAGGGAATACGTTGACGTAATAGATGACGCATTTATCCGTATTCCAGGGAGTACGTTGACGTAATAGATGACGCATTTATCCGTATTCCAGGGAATACGTTGACGTAATAGATGACGCATTTATCCGTATTCCAGGGAATACGTTGACGTAATAGATGACGCATTTATCCGTATTCCAGGGAATACGTTGACGTAATAGATGACGCATTTATCCGTATTCCAGGGAGTACGTTGATGTTTAAAGGGCACGTAAGGCTCCGTATGCCCGGGAGTACGTTGGAGGAAGTCGTATATACGCGGGATGAGCCCTTGATGTGTGCAAGGTCCACCTGGCGATGAAATAAAATAGTATAACTTCTAAGAGCTGTCACTGAGGTAAATGAACGCAATTTAAATAATTAAATAAAATTAGAGGTCTGAAAGATATTGGGGAAAAATAATTATTTGTTAAAATGATTAGAAGATTAATTTTGCAGGGCGCAACACGGTGATCTCTCTCTCTCTCTCTCTCTCTCTCTCTCTCTCTCTATATATATAAGAATAATTAAATAATAACATTTGGGTTCGCAGGGATCGAGGGAGGATGGCAAGGCAGAGGTTGCATCAAGTGTTAAAATGCATTTACATGAGAAGGCATTTTGGGGAGGAGGTTTTACACTCTGTACTAGGATGGAGGGCCCCGGGGGGCCCATAGGGTGTCTAGGTGTAACTCAGTTAGCTCATTTCAGAATATAAGGGACGAATAGGCAGGGCCATAATGACTGTTCTCTTGAGTCAACTACCCAGGCTAAGGTGGACCTGGACCTTGACTGCCCTCCCCCAGCGACCCTACCAGCGGGCCAGCCAACCTGCTACTACCACTGCAGCAAGCCACGAGTGGAGCTGACCGATGTCATGACGAGAGACATGACCATAAGCAAGGCGCACAGAGTTGGCCAGCAACCGAACCAACACGGAGGCAAGAACTTTACTCTGAAAAGCGGTTACACTGGCTCCGGCACAAACGGCAGCTTCGAGTGTTATAACCGCAATAAAGAAGGACACTTTGCAAGAGATTGCCCGGAGGAAAGCCGGTTCAACCAGAGGCGTGGCCACAGTGATGATCATGATTCCAAACGCAACCAGCGCAGAGGGTCCAGCTGACTGGCGGGGAGGAGCAGGAGGGCGACGGGTCCACCACAGCTGGAGTCAACAAACAGGGAAGTGACACACGTAGACATGCAGCAACACACACACACATGAGGGAAGCCATGGGCATTAGAAGCACGACACACACCACAACCAGGCACATACGTACTGTATAACTAGAACATATTGATCCAAAGGATGTTGCCTTTTCTATAATTGATTAATATTACAATTTGCAATGGTATTTTATTTGGGAAAATACAACTTGTCAATAACCTGACCCTAACCCTGACTCCAACCACTAACCCTAAAAAAGAGCAATGTTGATATCAATCATGTTAATGAGGTTAATATGTTAATGTTGAAAGATCCGCATGATACTGAGGGGATTGCTCATTTTGTACATGTTGAATGTTAGAGTACAAGTAGAATACGTTCGTATTGCACATGAGCTGATATACAACCAAAGAGTATAATAAAATAACAGCTATATAAAATGATAATGTTACTTGCATTGGAGGCAATGCTGTGTTGCTGTTGACAAAGTGATTCAACCTTAAATAGTTCAAATTGACCGGAACCTTTTATTAAACTTAAATTAAAAACCTACTAACCCTATATGATTGCTTTGAATGGGACAGCGCCAATCAGAATGTTAAGTAAGACTGTTTATTTCTAAAATATGTAAACAAAGGTGTGACATTTTACTTAGAAAAAAGAAAAGAAAAGTGGAGGCCAGGATAAACCAATACAATTATTTCACTGAGAACACCCTTTAACTAATCTGGATTCATGTTATCAGGTTCTATAGGAACTGTTTTAATAATGTTATGGTACAACTTTAAGGTTTGCTATTTTAAGATAAAATTTCGCACAATTGGGAAAAGTTTTTTATAATTTCATTTCTTAATACTTGGTCAGTGCGTGCTAGCAGACATTTAGGAGGAAATCACTTAAGGTGCTCGTCTAACTGGGACAGGGTGAACCAAGCGGAACCCCTGCTTATCAGTTGTCAAGTGAAGATTCCCTTCCCCCGTCCTTTCCTCCCCTTGTAGTGATCTCTAGCTTCTCCTTGGTGTCTGGCGAGAGGCAGGCTGACTGGTTTCTTGATGCACAAGATAAAGCTCCTCTTGTGTTTTCTTCAAGGGATAACTCACAAAATATGAGCACATGTTTTGTTTGTTTTGTATTATTTTGGTTTGTTTTTGTTTTTGTCATTCTTAGATTCGACATCTCAGCAGAGAAACTGAGTTCAGACGGTCAAGCGGTAGCCATTGTGTCAGTTACATAGACAATTCTATCATCACAAACTTGAAGGTAGTATCGACTCAACACATGTTGTAATGATGTCCCATTCATGGTTTATACGGGTGTGAGATAAAGGAGGGGGTGTGAATGGCCCTAGACAGGAGGCTTTGCCTCCCAGCATGGTAGTTTCCGTATTATGATAAGTTGACACATGGGAGGGACCATGTGTCAAGAGGAGGGAGGAAGACTGCCCTACACCAATATATTCAAAGGACATCTCAAATTACTCACACATTTTTCTCACACACATTTTTGGAGTAATAATGATTACCATAAAGAAGGTCAAAGGGTAATGAATACTGTGTAAGGAACAACTTTTTTCATCACAAACTGATTGTGGTTTTCTTGGACGCTTTGCTACTCCCTAGGCCACTGGCAGCTGTAAAAAGTGAAGTTCATGTGAGGAATCAAGATGATGTGTCTAAAGGAAATGATAGAGTAGACAGAGCTGCAAAAGCGGCAGCATTGAGGCAGGACATGCATAGTACTAACGTGCACACTCCCCTGGAAGTACCTCCTCTCTCCCTACAGGAGGTCCAACAATAGGCGGATGCAAATGAGAAGAACCACTGAACAAAGGGTGGTTCTACCGAAAGGGAGGGGGTGTGGTTTGGACCATTCCAAATCCTCATTACTCATGCGGCAGTGAAGGTGGAGGCCACGTGGGTTCACGAGTACCACAGCAAATGTTCACCATCACCAGCAGGAGACCACAGGCCTCTAAGCCAGGAAGAGAAGTAGCTCAATACACTAGATGATGAATATGGCTCTAACTATATACACGGTACACATACATATTGGAACTGTGCTAACCATTCTTATTGTAGGTCCTATCCTAGGGTGGGAGACAAAAACCTCCCTAGAACAGACGACCTGACTTACGAGAGCACGTCGTCCTAACACACATAACATATATTATCCTGATCCACACGTACGCCGCCAATATGTGGTGGAGAAATGCTAAAAATACGAGATCAACTGGTAAATCGAATTGTAATGTCTGTTCCACAATGCCAACGTCATCTCATGCACCCCCAATCATGTCTAGGAAGATGACTCACAGTGTGGCCGGGTGTCTAATGATGATGGGGACAGCATTACCGAGTAATGATTTTGCAGAGTTTGACCCGATGATTTTGCTAAATAACATAGACTCAGACTGCACAAATTTAACCGTACATGTGGCCCCACAGGAGGCGCATCCTAGTTCCCTCGTGACGGTAACAATAGATCCAGAGATGACCTTTGACATGTGTGTAGTAGCAGTTGGGTTCCAACCGCTTGGAGATATACACGTGGATAAATGTATGAAGATATTTTCATTTTGCACGTTTAAAGGCACGACTAAAACAGGCCAGATGGCGTCAAGTACGTCGAGTATGATACGCGCATGGCGATACTGATACCCCCAGGCACCAGCAATTCTCAGTGTGCGTTAATGGTACCAGGCCCACGAGGAACCAGAGTCGTAGAGGGTTTGTGGTGGCTGTGTCACAGTCTCCCAAACGACTGGTCTGGTCTTTGCACACCAATATCAATAACACACCAGACATACATTATTACGGCAACCCCGGTATCAAAAGTTTGGCGAGAAAAGCGAGCGGTATATTTTAAAAAGCATGATGGAATGTTGGGAACCGACGTCCCCAACTATTTCAAAATATGGACGACTGCACAGAAGTTCGGTCTTGCACTATTTCCACAACTAGGCGTGGGTAAGCTTCTTCTTATGGCAGAGACAACTAACTATCGACTTCAATCGTTTGTTAAGAGCACACTAGCCTCCGTTGGGGCGATCAAGGAGGAACTAACTAGCTTACGGTCGGTTGTAATGCAAAATAGAATGGTCTTGGACCAGCTGACAGCGTCTTCAGGAGGGGTTTGTGTTGTGGTGGGTTCATCATGTTGCACATATATTCCAGACAACGAAGCGGATGGCAAGGAGATAGACCAAACAATGCAGAACCTGACAGCCCTTCGCGACGCCATGAGCGAGGACAATATCACTGCAGACGATGACTGGCTACGGGGCATGCTTTCGTCTTGGAAACACTGGCTAGTATTGATATATATCTGGGCAGGGGGACTCTTGGTGTTACTTTGCATATGTTCAATGTGTGGGATTCCCTGCATGCGGAATCTGGTAGATAAGGCCATAAACAAAAGGGAGGCACACGTCCTCATGAAGTGGAATGCTGATAGCGACAACTGGACTCCACCATTCGTGGACGTTAACTTGGCACATCTGAATGAATAGGGATCCTGAACCTTTCCCCTAATCTATGGTCATTGAGGAGGGACGGTGGGGGGAAGTTCCCCCTAAGGTCCCAAGTCGCAAAACCGTGATCATGGAGGCGGGGTTAGAGGAGGCATTGCTATTCACCAAGATGAAGACCTCACCAGTGTGTGCCAGACTGTAACCCCTACTGCTGATTTAATGTGTTGAATGTGTTGAACTTTATTTGGTAACTAATGGTAAAACTGCTTTCAGTAATATCATGTTTTCTTGGTGCTAATGAAGATGTATTAGGAGACCTAACAAGGCGTAAAACATTGGATGTTTTAAGTGACTTGACCAACTAAGGTGATATTTTATGTTTTAGGGATGCGGGACGATGCAGATGTATTGAATTGTTGAATAATGAATAATTCAAATCATCAATGAAGTGTTTTTTCCATTTGTTTAATTGTTTTGTGATAATTATGATGATAATAATCAAAAGTGAGGAAATGTAATGGAAAAATCATATGTTGTCCCTTCTATCAGTGTTCTCTGTTTATTGACCTCAGGGTTCTAGTAGAGAATGCAAATGTAGTTCTCCCTATCACCCTTTTGTCCTATTGTCCTGAGGGGTCTGGTCCTTATCCTTATTTTTATCCTTATCCTGTTTGACCAACTATAATGTTTATCTCACAGCGGGGGACAGTGGCTATTGCAGTCTACAGCTGTTGAAGGGGGGTTGGCATTCAACTATTGAGCTGGATCAAAGGCTTGGCCGCTCCTGGTTCAACACCTCTGGCTTCCTCTGCCTGCACGAGAGTTCCTCTGTTCCCGTGCTGGAGATGGGGGTGGTGGAGATGGGGGTGGTGGAGCCAGGTGGAGATGGGGGTGGTGGAGCCAGGTGGAGATGGGGGTGGTGGAGCCAGGTGGTCAAGACTTGCATCATTGGGGTGAAAGACAGTGTCTTAGGGGCAGTCCTAAGGAGGGATAAATACTGAGTGTTGCCAGCATTGCGGCGGACTTCCCTATCCTCACCTCATAGGATTCGGGGCTCCCGACAAAGCTTTGTCTGTCTGTTGTCTGACTGTCTGTCAATTTGTCTGTTTGGCCACTTGTCTACTTGTATTTGTTCATTGTGTTCTGCTTGCTTGATAAATCTTCAAACTTAATTGAGTTCATGTGTGACAGTTCTTATTGATTGATAATTTGCCTTCTTATTCACGTAGATTTCCGCCACACTGTTCACTTCTTTAAGTCACTGTTCACCTCTCTGAGTCACTGTTCACCTCTGAGTCATTGTTCATCACCCTGAGTCACTGTTCACCACCCTGAGTCACTGTTCCCCTCTCCAAGTCACTGTTCACCACCCTGTGTCACTGTTCCCCTCTCCGAGTCACTGTTCACCACCCTGAGTCACTGTTCCCCTCTCCGAGTCACTGTTCACCACCCTGAGTCACTGTTCACCACCCTGAGTCACTGTTCATATGCGTTATTTAGCCCAGTGATGTCTGTGACGCTCCTGGTCTTGGACTGTGTTTTTCTGTCTTCAATAATGTTTCATTTGCTGTCTGTTTGCCAGCATGGACATTATTGATGTTATAAATGTCCTAGTATTGGGGTTGCCGCATCAAAAAGCTTGACAGCACTGCAAACAAACAAGAATTCCTCATGAAATAAATTTTGTATTTCATTTAGGATACAACTTCACATTTAAATGAAGCAGTTGAATACATGCCATTACATTTAAGAGTTATTAATATGTTTAACTTTAACAGTCAATGTTATCCATGTTTTGCAAGTAGTCAAACAATACAACATTAAAAACATTAGGAAAGCATTTTATTAAATAATTAAAACAACAAATACAAATTACTTCTGTGAGAATCTATCATAGTTAGGAATTAACATGACACTGAAGTACACTCCTTGTACTTCCTCCTTGTACCTTCCTCCTTGAAAAATTCTTGCTTACGCCTCTGACCATAATACTGCAGTAATATGTGTCATAAAGGGTGTTGCCAAACAAACAACACTCAACTTTAGAATGTTGGCCAGCTTGCCAACATCCTTATAATGCCTTTTAATTTCGAAAAGGAATGTGGGAGTTTAAGGCTTTTGAAATAGTATTTAGCAGCTGATGAGCCGCAATACGAACAGAATGGTGAAGTCAGAACCAGTAAGGACCACCGGTGTATGGAAACTGACTCATACTAATACTAATACTAATAATATAAATATAACTAATAATAATTCTAATAATATAATATTGCAATTAAGAACATCCATATACAACTGGCTTGTATATTATTATATATTATATATTCAGATGTTTTTATTTATCGTGACATTTTTAATGTTTTTAATTCTTGGTCACAAAAACAGTATAATGAACTCGGCCGTGAATCATGCCAGCACCACTAAAAGTACTCACCCTTGTTTGTCAGGTTCTACAGGAAGTAGCTGTATTGTTCACCTGTTCCCTTTGGTAAAGTGAAGGTCTTCATTCAAACAAAAGGCATGATGCAAAGCAGTCACATAGATCATCACCTGTAAACCAACATGGCTGGCAAAGACCTTTTTGTGGTAGGCCTACTTTTGGTTGGATATTTTCACGCATCCAGTAAGTACATGCATGGGTTTGTTATTTATCTTCTTTAGATATTACCTCAAATATTTCCCACACTTTTTCCACACATGTTTCAATCTTTAAATCATGTGTATCATTTGAAAATGTTGGAGTGGGATTATTTAAAATCATTTTAGGCTACTAATGAATAGTATAAATACAATATATATTCATAGGCATAGTTTCAGTTCTTTAGCAACATTAATTTCTGTTGATGCAAACTATTGAAGGTATTGCAACAATTGGCACACAGTGGCAATACAAGTATGTGTAGTTTACCTGGCACAATCAATGTAACAGTTTCAAATTCACTGGGTTTATTAAACAGACGGTTATAAAATACTTTTATGAAAGGAATACTTGTACCATTACAATTTGGGTAGTATATGCAAATTAACAATGATCAATTCCCCTCCATTTCACCAGTATTGTAGTTTTTTCACATTTGTTCACCAGCATATGTCAGCCATGACATGCCATCCAACATACTTTTACCAGGGTGTTGTGGTCATGTAGAACCAGTTTTTATTTTGTTTTTGCGCATTGGTTCTGCATAGACAGACCCGTTCATAAACAGCCATACCTTCTAGCAGAACTATACCTCTCTAATTATTGACTTAATACTGAATAAAAGTCCCCAATTGATCCATCCCTAGATTCACAAACCGCAGGTCCCACAACCGCAGGTTCCACAACCACAACCGCGGGTACAACAACCACAACTGCTGGTCCAACAACTACAACTCCCGGGCCAACAACTACAACTGTGGGTCCCACAACCACTACCGGAGGTACAACAACCACAACTGCTGGCCCAACAACTACAACCACTGGCCCATTAACCACAACCGCAGGTCCCACAACCACAACCGCAGGTCCCACAACCACTACCGGAGGTACAACAACCGCAACTGCTGGCCCAACAACTACAACTGCTGGGCCAACAACCACAACCACTGGCCCACCAACCACAACCGCAGGTCCCACAACCACAACCGCAACCGGAGGTACAACAACCACAAATGCTGGCCCAACAACTACAACCACTGGCCCAACAACTACAACCGCAGGTCCCACAACCACAACCGCGGGTACAACAACCACAACTGCTGGCCCAACAACTACAACTGCTGGGCCAACAACCACAACCACTGGCCCAACAACCACAACCGCAGGTCCCACAACTGCTGGCCCAACAACTACAACTCCCAGGCCAACAACCACAACTGTGGGTCCCACAACCACTACCGGAGGTACAACAACCACA
This sequence comes from Muraenolepis orangiensis, assembly GCA_027704905.1. Taxonomy (NCBI): domain Eukaryota; kingdom Metazoa; phylum Chordata; class Actinopteri; order Gadiformes; family Muraenolepididae; genus Muraenolepis; species Muraenolepis orangiensis. The sequence goes on from CM051004.1 coordinate 28,592,633, forward strand.
ACTGCTGGCCCAACAACTACAACCACTGGCCCATTAACCACAACCGCAGGTCCCACAACCACAACCGCAGGTCCCACAACCACTACCGGAGGTACAACAACCACAACTGCTGGCCCAGCAGTTGTAGTTGTTGGGCCAGCAACAACCACAACCACTGGCCCACCAACCACAACCGCAGGTCCCACAACCACAACCGCAGGTCCCACAACCACTACTGGAGGTACAACAACCACAACTGCTGGCCCAACAACTACAACTGCTGGGCCAACAACCACAACCGCTGGCCCACCAACCACAACCGCAGGTCCCACAACCACAACCGCAGGTCCCACAACCACAACCGCAGGTCCCACAACCACAACCGCAACCGGAGGTACAACAACCACAACTGCTGGCCCACAAACCACAACCGCAGGTCTCACAACCACAACCACAACCACAATAACAACAACTGCTGGCCCAACAACTACAACTCCCGGGCCAACAACCACAACCGCAGGTCCCACAACTACCACAACCGCAGGTCCCACAACCACTACCGGAGGTATAACAACCACAACTGCTGGCCCAACAACTACAACCGCAGGTCCCACAACCACAACCGGAGGTACAACAACCACAACTGCTGGCCCAACAACTACAACCGCAGGTCGCACAACCGCGGGTATAACAACCACAACCACTGGCCCAACAACCACAACCGCAGGTCCCACAACCACAACCGCGGGTACAACAACCACAACTGCTGGCCCAACAACTACAACTCCCGGGCCAACAACCACAACCGCAGGTCCCACAACCACAACCGTAGGTCCCACAACCACAACCGCAGGTCCCACAACCACAACCGCAGGTCCCACAACCACAACCGCAGGTCCCACAACCACAACCGTAGGTCCCACAACCACAACCGCAGGTCCCACAACCACTACCGGAGGTACAACAACCACAACTGCTGGCCCAACAACTACAACTGCTGGGCCAACAACTACAACTGTGGGTCCCACAACCACTACCGGAGGTACAACAACCACAACTGCTGGCCCAACAACTACAACCACTGGCCCATTAACCACAACCGCAGGTCCCACAACCACAACCGCAGGTCCCACAACCACTACCGGAGGTACAACAACCACAACTGCTGGCCCAACAACTACAACTGCTGGGCCAACAACTACAACTCCCGGGCCAACAACCACAACTGTGGGTCCCACAACCACTACCGGAGGTACAACAACAACAACTGCTGGCCCAACAACTACAACCACTGGCCCAACAACTACAACTGCTGGGCCAACAACTACAACTGTGGGTCCCACAACCACTACCGGAGGTACAACAACCACAACTGCTGGCCCAACAACTACAACCACTGGCCCATTAACCACAACCGCAGGTCCCACAACCACAACCTCAGGTCCCACAACCACTACCGGAGGTACAACAACCACAACTGCTGGCCCAACAACTACAACTGCTGGGCCAACAACCACAACCACTGGCCCACCAACCACAACCGCAGGTCCCACAACCACAACCGGAGGTACAACAACCACAACTGCTGGCCCAACAACTACAACCGAAGGTCCCACAACCACAACCGCGGGTACAACAACCACAACCACTGGCCCAACAACCACAACCGCAGGTCCCACAACCACAACCGCGGGTACAACAACCACAACTGCTGGCCCAACAACTACAACTCCCGGGCCAACAACCACAACTGTGGGTCCCACAACCACTACCGGAGGTACAACAACCACAACTGCTGGCCCAACAACTACAACCACTGGCCCATTAACCACAACCGCAGGTCCCACAACCACAACCGCAGGTCCCACAACCACTACCAGAGGTACAACAACCACAACTGCTGGCCCAACAACTACAACTGCTGGGCCAACAACTACAACTCCCGGGCCAACAACCACAACTGTGGGTCCCACAACCACTACCGGAGGTACAACAACCACAACTGCTGGCCCAACAACTACAACTGCTGGGCCAACAACCACAACCACTAGCCCACCAACCACAACCGCAGGTCCCACAACCACAACCGGAGGTACAACAACCACAACTGCTGGCCCAACAACTACAACCGCAGGTCCCACAACCACAACCACGGGTACAACAACTACAACCACTGGCCCATTAACCACAACCGCAGGTCCCACAACCACAACCGCAGGTCCCACAACCACTACCAGAGGTACAACAACCACAACTGCTGGGCCAACAACTACAACTCCCGGGCCAACAACCACAACTGTGGGTCCCACAACCACTACCGGAGGTACAACAACCACAACTGCTGGCCCAACAACTACAACCACTGGTCCATTAACCACAACCGCAAGTCCCACAACCACAACCGCAGGTCCCACAACCACTACCGGAGGTACAACAACCACAACTGCTGGCCCAACAACTACAACTGCTGGGCCAACAACTACAACTGTGGGTCCCACAACCACTACCGGAGGTACAACAACCACAACTGCTGGCCCAACAACTACAACCACTGGCCCATTAACCACAACCGCAGGTCCCACAACCACAACCGCAGGTCCCACAACCACTACCAGAGGTACAACAACCACAACTGCTGGCCCAACAACTACAACTGCTGGGCCAACAACTACAACTCCCGGGCCAACAACCACAACTGTGGGTCCCACAACCACTACCGGAGGTACAACAACCACAACTGCTGGCCCAACAACTACAACTGCTGGGCCAACAACCACAACCACTAGCCCACCAACCACAACCGCAGGTCCCACAACCACAACCGGAGGTACAACAACCACAACTGCTGGCCCAACAACTACAACCGCAGGTCCCACAACCACAACCACGGGTACAACAACCACAACCACTGGCCCAACAACCACAACCGCAGGTCCCACAACCACAACCGCGGGTACAACAACCACAACTGCTGGCCCAACAACTACAACTCCCGGGCCAACAACTACAACTGCTAGCACAACTACCACAACCGCAGGTCCCACAACCACTACCGGAGGTATAACAACCACAACTGCTGGCCCAACAACTACAACTCCTGGGCCAACAACCACTGGCCCAACAACCACAACCGCAGGTCTCACAACCGCAACCACAATAACAACAACTGCTGGGCCAACAACTACAACCGCAGGTCCCACATCCACTACCGGAGGTACAACAACCACAACTGCTGGCCCAACAACTACAACCGCAGGTCCCACAACCACTACTGGAGGTACAACAACCCCAACTGCTGTCCCAACAACTACAACTGCTGGGCCAACAACCACAACCACTGGCCCACCAACCACAACTGCAGGTCCCACAACCACAAGTGCTGGCCCAACAACTACAACTCCCGGGCCAACAACTACAACCGTGGGTCCCACAACCACTACCAGAGGTACAACAACCACAACTGCTGGCCCAACAACTACAACCACTGGCCCATTAACCACAACCGCAGGTCCCACAACCACAACCGCAGGTCCCACAACCACTACCGGAGGTACAACACCCACAACTGCTGGCCCAACAACTACAACTGCTGGGCCAACAACCACAACTCCCGGGCCAACAACCACAACCACTGTTCCACCGACCACAACAGCAGGTCCCACAACCACAACCCCAACCGTGGGTACAACAACTGCCAGACCAACAACTACAACCTTGGGTCCAACTTCAACCTCAGTTTCAACGCCTGGTTCTCCTGGTATGTCCACATGAAAATAAAAAAGTGTTACCATATCTGAACAGGACTTAGTCAGCATGAGGGGTGGCAGTATAGCTCAGGAGGTAGAGCGGTCGCGGTGTCCTTGAGTAAGACACCCAAACCCTAACTGCTCACCGGGCGCTGTATAAATTGCTGACCGCTGCTGAGAAATTCCTTTCGCTGTACTGTACTTGTGCTGTACACTGACAAATTTGAATAATTATTCATTATTATTATTATTTGTAAAAATGTTGACACTCCTAAGAAGATGGTTACAATGTTTTATAACCAAGCCTGTTATACCACCTTTCCTCTCCTAAACTACTACTAAACCAGTGGCAGTTGGTGGTTCTTAAAGTATTGGAGGAAAGAAGGTGAAGCTTGGTGAAGTTTGGTTGTGGTTGGGGTGGTGGATGGGGATGTTAGTGAAGGCTTATAAGGGCATGTAAAACCTAGACACATTTCAAGCAGCATAAGGAGATTTTCTGTAAGTAGTGAGCTATACCCAGAGGAAAATTGTGTTTCTTCCAACCGTCTCTTCTTTTATCTTATCAGAAATAAATCAGCTCTTATTTAGAGATTACTGAAGTCTGACCTGGTATCCTAAACCTTAGGAGAGGTAAAGAGCAAATGGATAGATCAATCTAAGACCAGTTTGAGAAATATATAAGCCAATCAGGTTTTCTTTTGGTTCTGCTATTTCAAGAGCTGATAGTTTCAGACACAATTAAGATCAGTGCGGTGAGAGAAATCATTGATATTAAATTGGGATTAGGGTGAGACAAGAAGAAGAATTTCTTATGAGCTGAATGTAAGAAAATGGTCCACATACTAATCTTAGAGCAATAGGCTAGACAAAATAAGATCTTATTTTTAATTGTTCTATTCTGTGGGAGTAAACACTGACTAAAGCTTGCTAGAATTCTAATTGGTGTCTTTTTGAGAAAAAGTTGACAATTTGTGCTGTTAAAGCTTGCATGTTCAAGAGTTGGTATGACCATAGAGCTAGACAATGCAAAGCCTGGGCTAGTTGGAATAGGACAGTTGTATTCATGTTCTTCACATGAGGACCTCCGTACATCAATTGTCAATAGTGGTGGGGGGTGCTGTTGGTATTTCAACACTGGGACATGATTTCTGTAACTTAGTGTCAGAAAAGTAATATTACCAGTATTTTCACAGGTGAATCTGTTGATTGTATGTGTATTCATTTTTCTATTGCAATTTTATTTTTCTCTGATATTTAAGGGAGGATGGTCCTCCCTTTCCTCAAGGGATGAGCCTCCATTGTACTTAACTCATACGGAAGGTCTTCAGTGTTTGAATCACCTTCTCTCCACAGTCCTCTCAGCCGTGGCACATATACGAGTCAAGATGATTTCCTATGGAGAAGTCAGCAATTCCACCATTTCGAATTTTCTTAAAGAGGTAAGGTTTGATTGTAGCTTTATATTTGCTTGAACTATTTTGTAAGATGTCAGTAGCACACCGGCCATGCTTTCTGTCTAACTGATGCCTTATTTTGACGCTTTGTTTTTCTTAGTTCTTCAAAAACCAGCTCCTTAATGGAACAGCTCACATACTCACAGTGAAAACAATCAAAAGAGTTGCAGTCCAGAATGGATGAAATACATAGTTACACATCAGAGATTGCTGTTTGGCCTCCTATAGAGAAAGTGTTTTGATATATATTTTAATAAATCAATACATTTCTGTTTGTGCATAGAGATTGCTGCTCCCGGTGTACGTTCCTCAAATCTAAGATGCAAACGGTGGAAGTTTGACATCTTGTGGCTCATTGTTGAACACAACAAATATATGCAGCACCAATTCATGCAAATATTGGCTAGTTAATTTCATTGGTAAAATGGTAGCAGTTACTTGATGTTGCTGATTGCTGAATTATTCCGAATTTAATTCCGGGTTGGACAACCATTCTAATAATAATAATAATAATAAATTATATTTATAATGCACTTTTAATTTGCGTGGGCAAAACTCAAAGTGCTACAGAGTAAAAATGGTTTAAATAAAACAACAGAATAAAAGCAGCGACGTTTACGCCGGCATGGCAACCAGTGGGTTTTTTTTTTAAATCTAGTGAAAAGCTATTCTAAAAAGGTGTGTTTTTAGGCCTTTTTTTAAAACATCCACAGTCTGTGGTGTCCTCAGCTGGTTTGGGAGGGCATTCCACAGTCTCGGAGCAGCGGAGCAGAAGGCTCGGTCTCCCATGGTTTTCATTTTGGTCCTGGGGGGAAGGAGGAGGTTTGCCTTTTCAGAGCGTAGGCTCCTCTGAAAAGGCAAATTCTATTCATTTTCTACAAGTCAAGTCAAGTTTATTGTCACCTCACAGTTTATACAAGTATAAGCAATGAGTGAAAATATTATGTGCAATACCCGACAACAGACAGCAGTTCTAAAAAACAGAATAGAATAAAAAATAAGTAAAAGTACAAACTGTATAAAGTTAAATATATAAAAATAGAAAAATAGAAAAATGCATATATAAAATGCAATATATTAGCACAGAAAAAGAGCAATATATATATATAAATCAATGTAATAAAATATACATTGCTTATACATTACATACATTACATATATAATATACACCCTTGTTCAGCAGCCTGATGGCGTGCGGCACTTGATACTGCGGAATCGCCTGCCTGACGGTAAGAGTGAGTACAGTTCGTGGCTGGGTGGGCAATGTCTTTTATGATGCGTTTGGCCACGCACCGCTTGATGTACTGTATATCTATATTTCTGTCAATACATTTAGATTTCATTTAGATTTCATTTAGTTATATTTTGTATATATTTTGTTATATTTTTAGTTTAGTTTAGTTTGTTGTTAGTTTTTAGGTATTAGTATATTTTGTGTGCATTTATTCCCCCTGTTTCAACTGTTGCACCTTAATTTCCCTCGGGATAAATAAAGTCATCTTGAATCTTGAATATATCCAGGAGAGAGGGAAGTTGAACTCCAACGATATACTGGGCCGTCCGCACCACCCTTTGAAGCGCTCTGCACTCGGATGCGGTACAGTTCCCGTACCAGGCGGTGATACACCCTGTAAGAACACTCTCGATTGTGCCGGTGTACAATGTTCTCAGGATGCGGGGGCCCATGCTGAATTTCCTCAGACGCCTGAGGAAATACAGGCATTGTTGGGCCCTTTTCACCACGTGTGTGGGGTCCGTGGACCACGTGAGGTCCTCGGAGATGTGCACGCCGAGGAACTTGAAGCTGTTAACCCTCTCTTCTGCAACACCGTCGATGGAGATAGGGGCGTGCTCTCCTCTATGCTTTCTGTAGTCCACGATCAGCTCCTTGGTCTTCTTGACGTTGAGGGCGAGGCTGTTCTCCTGGCACCACTGCTCCAGTGATCCAACCTCCTCCCTGTAGGCTGTTTCGTCGTCGCCAGTGATCAGGCCCATCACTGTCGTGTCATCAGCAAACATGCAGTCGTGGGTGTAGAGGGAGTAGAGGAGAGGGCTCAGCACGCATCCCTGGGGGGCTCCTGTGTTGAGGGTCAGTGGCTCTGAGGTGGTGCTGCCCATCCTCACCACCTGGCAGTGGTCCGACAGGAGGTCCAGTATCCAGCTGCACGTGGATAGGGGCACGCCTAGACCTCTAAGCTTGGTGTTGAGCTTGGCAGGAACTGTCGTGTTGAATGTAGACAGCGGTCAAGGTTACCGCTGTAAACTCCCGAGGTAGCCAGAATGGACGGCACATAAGCATCAGGTACTCCAGGTCCGGGGAACAGAAAGACTTGAGGGGATGTACATGACTTTGGTTGCACCAAGATCTGTATGTCTGAGTCTGAGTTGTCTCGTTGTATTTTTATGGGTATTTAATGCACATTGATTCCGGGTAACTGAATGTGAATATAGAAGCAATATATGAGCTGTAATTTGCTGTTTTAATCATACAATAATTTAATGTAGACAATCATAAATGTTATGTCTATCATTAAGGTTTAATTACTCATGTAGAAGTCATATTTGTTGTTGGAATAACCTGAATTGTATTATTATACTTTGTCTAACTACTAGAACTGCCGTGGCAGGGTCAATTCGATTATTATTATATTGTAGTGCCGAGAGGCGGGAGTCGGAGCCAGTGTTTCGAAAGTCAAAATGAGACGTTTAATAGACATGGAACAAGACGTAAAGAAAACCAACTATCATAGCAGCCAAAGGGAACAGACTAACAATGGAATGGTCTTGTGTATGTCCCAATATACAATAAAAATTAATATAAAAATAACAATATAGTGACGGATGATATATACATGAATTGTGCAAAAATATTTAAAAGCATTTAAAGTGCAAGTAGTGCAGCAGCATCATGAATACAGTGCAGTACAGTGCAGTAACTGTAATGTTTCCAGAAAGTCCAGCAAAGTTAGATGATAGTGTAATGTTAATTACAATGTTATGATAGTGGCAGCACTCCTAGTAGTTCAGTAAACTATCCTTTAACCTGGTTGTCCTTGTACGGATGCTGCGCAACCGGCAACCAGACAGTAAGGGAGTAAAAGAGACGGTAATCAGGGTGGATGCAGTCCTTTTTGATGGACATGGCCTTCTTCCGACATCTGGTCATACAGATCTCCTCAATGCATAGAACGGCACATCCGATTATCTTCTCTGCCGTCCTCACGACCCTCTGGATGGCTTTCTTGTCCTGAGTAGTGGTGTTGCCGTACCACACAGTGACGCCAATCGTCACAACACTCTCTTCAGTGCCACGGTAGAAGTTCACTAGCCACCATTGGCCTATTCCACCTTTCCTAAAACACCGCAGGGCATAGAGGCGCTGGTGTGCCTTCTTCAGCATGACCTCCGTGTTGCGGGTCCACGTCAGGTCGTCGGAAATCTGTAGCCCAAGGAAACGGACGCAAATTCCACCGGTGTCCCATCCAGGCTGATGGTCGAGTGGGTGCCCCAGTGGCTCCTTAAGTCCACGATGAGCTCCGTAATCTTTCTGACATTCAGTGCAAGGCTGTTGTCCTCGCACCATCGTGTCAGCCAGAATACCTCACCTCTGTACTCTGTTTCGTCACCCTCGCTTATCAGGCCGATGACTGTGGTGTTGTCTACAAACTTGATAATCCGATTATTGCTGTGCGTGGCAGTACAGTCATGTGTGTACAGCGAGTTCAGCCGCGGCAGCTTGGGGTGCTCCGGTGTTGAGGACCAGAGTGGATAAGATGTTGTTCCCAATCTTCACCACTTGCCTGTGACTTGACTGCCTGTCAGGAAGTCCAGTTACAGATAGTGGCGCCCAGACCTAGGTCCCTCAGTTTCAGGACCAGCTTGGAGGGCGAGCCAAGCTAGTCAATGAACAGCAGTCTGACATAGGTGTCCCTCCTGTCTAGGTGTTCCAGGGCTGTGTGTAGTGCCAGGGAAATGGCGTCGTCTACAGACCTGTTTGGTCTGCATGCAAACTGGAGTGTGTCTACGGACTCGGGATGGAAAAGTTAATATGCAACATTCCAAGTTTCTCCAGGCACTTCATGGCTATGGGTGTTAATGCCTCTCGACGATAACCATTAATACTTGTTACCTTGGTATTTTTGGGTAACGGCACAATGGTCTCTTTGAAGCAATCTGGGACGACAGACTGTTGCAGTGATGCATTGTAGATGTCCGTGAAAACAGGAGCCAGCTGGTCAGCTCAGGTCTTGAAGACGCAGGGTGAAACTCCGCCTGGACCTTCCCTGCCTTCACCCTCCCGAAGGTTCTGCGGACCTCCGACTCAGTTGTAGACCGAGTCCTCTGGGTGAATGTTTACTTTGTTGGTTGGTTCTCCTTTTTCAGGGTGACTGCCCCTGAGCTCCCCTTGTAGTTGGAGAGGACCCTCAGACCTTGCCACATACATCTGGTGTCAGAGCCCCCGAACTGTAATTATTTTTGTTTTTGTAATCCAATTTACCCTTCTTGATGGCTGAGTTCATACTTGGCCTTCTTGTAGTGATCAGAGTTCCCTGTTCCCTGGGGGTCCAGCTGGACTACTTATTATAATTTTTTTGGTCAACGCAATCCTTTCACTGTAATTTTGCACTGTAAATTCAATTTCAATTTCACTTTTCACTTTTCACATGTCACTTTTTCAGTATACTTTTACAGAGTTATTTATTAGTATTTTATTACTGCCAATTTGCACTATACGTATTGTTGTGTATTGTATATACACAAGTATTACTGTAATAATACTGTAAATTGTGCAATTCATCTATCAATACATTTAGATTTCATTTAGAGTTCATTTAGTTATATTTTGTTTATACTAGTTTTGTTTAGTTAGTTTGTTGTTATTTATTTAGTTTTTAGGTATTAGTATATTGTTGTGTGCATTTATTCCCCCTGTTTCAACTGTTGCACCTTCATTTCCCTCGGGATAAATAATCTTGAATCTTGAATCTTGAATCTTGTGAAAGCGGTTCTCCGTTGCTTTAGTTTGTTCCGTATGTCAGCATTCATCCATTGTTTGCGGTTTGGGAATGAGATAACAGACCTGGTCGGGGTGCATTCCTCCACTAGTCTGTTAATGTATGCTGTGATGTGTGACATGATGCATGATGCATACACATCCAGGTCAGTGGTCTTGAATACACTCCAGTCCGTAATTTCCAGCCCACCATGCAGATGTAGAAAGGCGTCATCTGTCCAGCGACACACGTTCTTTACAGCTATGGGCGTTGACTTCAACTTCTGCTTGTAAACAGGAAGTAGAAGCACGGAGGCGTGGTCTGATTTGCCGAAAGCCGGCCGCACAACAGCTACTAACTGCTTAATGGTGGTGGTGCAGTAATCAAGAGTCTTGTTGTGTCTTGTTGGACATGAGATGTGTTGATCGTATTCTGCTAAAACCTTTTAGGAAATTGCAGTGGGTAAAGTCCCCCACTACGATGGGGACCGCTCCGGGTAGCAATTCAGAAGTTTGCTCACCGCGAGTTCGTCCAATGCGATGTTCGCATCCATAAGAATTGCCGCCATGAGAATAGCAGAGATTTCCCTCGGCAAGTAAAAAGGGCGACACTTGATTGTCAGTAATTGCAGATTAGATGAGCAGTGTTGAGAAAGCACCTAAATGGCCAGTTATTGTTCACCAAGCAGCATACGCCCCCACCTTTGTTCTTTCCCATAGACTTAGCTGTTCTGTCGGTCCGAAACAAAGAGAATCCCGGTGGTTGCACTGCTTCGACAGCCCCGTTTCTGTAAAAATCATGGGGCAACACTCCCTGATGTCGCGCTGCGAGGCGATACGGCGGTTCAGTTTGTCCGACTTGTTTGCGAGAGACTGGACGTTGGCAAGGAGAATGCTCGGTAGGGCAGGTTTCCATCCCCTTCGGCGTTTCCTTACTAGTAGGCCGCCACGGGACCCTCTCTGGTGGGTGCGTTTGTTGTTGCCCCCCGGGGCTTGGTGGCTCCGGGCGGGGAATGTGCTCTCCTCCACCTGCTCTCCGTTGCCCTCCAGATCTCAGGTAAGTCCCAGTCCTTTGTTGTCTGTGGTTGTATTGTTCTGTAATTTCAAGAGTGTTTGGCGATCATATGTTATAACACACATGGTGACTTGCAATAATCCTATAGAGTAACTTAAATATACAAGAAAAGTGCGAAAATAAACAAGTAAAAAAGTACAAGTAAACTAAGTAAATAAACTGCGGGAGCTCGTAGAGACGTGTCTGCTCTCCTCCAGCGCTGCACTAACTAAAAGCGCAGGCCAAAAAACGCTGGGAAGAGCTGGGAACAGCCTCGGGCCAGCGGGTCGTCCTGTCCACCATCATGAAGAGGTAGGTGAAGCCGTCAGAGGGGGGCAGTGGACCTACAAGGTTGAGATTGACATAGTCTAACCTCCTCTCGGGAACAGCAAAAAGTTCAAAATTGCTGTTGACAGTTAGCCCGTTGACAGGCCATGCATGAGTCAACCCAGGTTTTAACGTCCTTCTTAAGTCCCTGCCTATCTTCAGAGTAACCAACTTCACGGATGGTTTCCTGTCAGGGTGGGAAAAGTTGTGTATCGAATGAAAAACGGGCCGGCGCCAGTTCGCAGGGACTAGCAGTCGAGATCTGGCACTGCTGGCGGCTCGGCCGCTTTGGACAAGCAGAATAAGTGGCTTGTGGTCAACGAATGCCTTAAACTAACGGCTTTCCAGCAGGAACCAGAAGTGGCGAACCGCCAACCAGTTCCTTGGCTTGTACTTGCGCTCTCTGGGGCTTCACTGGCGACTGAAAATGGCAAGCCACTGCCAGGTGCCGTCGACCCATTGCTCGTGCACTGCACCGACAGTGTAGTCAGACATGTCGGTGGTGATAGCAATCGGGGGCCTTGTGTGATGGGTGAGCAAACATGGCAGCTTTGCTCAGGGCGGCTTTGGTGGCATCAACTTTGCCGGGTTAATAATCAGGCCGTGTTGGTCGAGCCTTGTGAAAAGGTCTCGGAGATGCGCTTGGTGCTCTTTTTCAGAGGAGCTTGCGGATGGCGTTTAAATAGACAAAAATAATGGCATGTTTCTAAGTGCCGAATCCATTAGCCGCTGAAAAGACTGAGCTGCATATTTTAAGTCAAAACGGCATCTGCAGGAGTTCAAACAGCCTCGTTTGCCCGCCAGGTGTGCAGAAAACTCATGGATGTTGGGGATTGCGGTCGGGTGTAGTAGCATCGTTAAGGCAGCGGTAGCCTCCATACGGCTGCCATGCGGCCTCTGGTTTGGGAACGGTGTGGAGTGGCGAGGCACAAGGGCTGTCCAAGTCAGTTGATGCCCAGGCGCTCTATATTGGTGAACTCCGACTTAGCGATTGCCAGCCTGTTCTGGTTGAGGCGCCTGAGAGTGAGCTGGAGAGCCCGCCGTATGTCGCCTCTCCACAGACACATGCAAAGGATGAAAATGTCAGTTTGTCCACCAGGCTGTTCTTGACGTCTACAAGTAGTCAGTGAGAGCGCACAAAGTTTGCGCCGAGGAGGGAAAGGAGATTTTCGGCTACATGAAGTCCCATGTAAACCGCTGTCCCCCGAAACACATAGGTGCCATAGGTTCGGATTTTAGTGGACGTTAAATGTGGGCCATGATCTCCGCCAGCGGTGTCGCTTACTGTAGCCGGCAGGACGCTCCTCTGAGCGCCGGTGTCACAGAGGAATTTGCGCCCTGAGCCTTGAGCTTCCGTCTGTGCGAACCATGCTGCCGCAGATGTGTCCCAAAAATCTGGCAATTTGAGAATAACAGCGTTATTTGTAGGGCAAACAGAATAGTCATTTAACCAAATGATCTACATCCTTTCCCTATAGCTCGCATCTCCTATAAAAACAAAATAGCACTGGGTATGTATCATCATTACAGAACATTTCTTTCTTACCATGTAGTTCTACACTTTTCAGTAAACAAAGATATTCTTGGTTAACCTTGAGGCTATTTAACAGAAGTTAGATGTCACTTTAACAGGTTGGCCTATTCTTAATATTATCACCATAAGTGCATACATTTAGAACTTGGTGCAAATACTCAGTGAACATTACCTTCTTATGTTACAATTTATTATAATTTTAATTAGATTTTTTTCGAACAATATTGGCAGTCCATATATTATTGCATATATTTTGGGTTTGGCCTGCAGGTGCGGCCTGAACGTGTTGTGTAATGTGCATTACTGTTCTCAGCGGGGAGGTGAGCTGTGAGCATCGGCCGGGGAGGGGATGTGTGTTGTGAATGCACGCTACCTGGCTCTGGTGTTTGTGGTGTGGGGGGAACACTGTCCATTTTGGAGAGGTCAGTGTTCTGGGAGTCTGGGTGGAGATGTGATGGCGGCTGCTCTGCTACAGGAAGGAAGTGGCAGCGATTCCTCCTGTAGGTCTTCCCGTTGGACTGGATGATGTAGGAGCGTGGCTCCTTGCTCATTCCCTTTACAGTCCGAAGTTGGTCATATCCTTTGGGGGTCTGCATTCGGACCATTTGTCCCTCTGCCAAAGGCTGTAGTGGACGACTGGACTTGTCGTAGTAGCGCTTTAGGGTGAGCCTTCTATTGAGGAGTTGAATGCTGACTTGCTGGGTGTTCTTTGCGGCTGGTTCCAGTAGTTTTGTACTCACGGAATGACTGCGTGGGGGAGCCTAGTGATTTGTCACGGGGGATGTTTCTGAGATTCAGGAGATTGAGGAAGACGTCAGTCCCATCTCTGAGATTTATCAATCAGCTGCTTGGCGCTGCGGACCGCTCTCTCCGCAAGTCCGTTCGACTGGGGAAACTCGGGGCTGCTGGTGGCATGAATAAAATCCCATTGTTTGGCAAAGTCTTTGAAATGCTGGCTGGTGTATTGTCCAGCATTGTCGGAGAAAAGGGTGTGCCGTGGGCTGAGAAGTGTCTCTTCAACTTGGAGATCAAAGCTGATGATGTCGTGTCACGGAGATGGTCGACTTCAAACCATCCGGAATATGAATTCACAAGCACATGGTAGTGTTTGCCATGCCAGTCGAAGATGTCCGTGGCCACTGTGGACCATGGGAGGTCTGGGGCTGGGTGAAGGTGAAGCGGCTCTTTTTGTTGGTGAGACTTGGTGCTCTCATGTGCACACTGCACATGAGAGCTGCTCCTCTGTGATGTTTTGACATTGTTGGCCAAAAGATCATGTCCCTGGCTCTGCGCTTGGTCGCTTCCATACCTGGGTGGCCTTGGTGCACAATGTTGATGTACTCCCTGTGCAGAGACTGGGGGATGGAGTTCGTCCCTGTAGGGGAAGAACAGACTTACGGCAGGCTGGAGCTGGCGTTCTCTGGTGGGCCATCCTCGTTGAATGGGATTTGTAGGACCTCACCGACATGAGTTTGAAGGTGTCGTTTTCAGCAGGGCTCTGGGAGACTTGTGTGTTTGGAGCTCTCGATAGAGTATCCGCCAGGTACATGTGTTTGCCCTTTTTCTACACCAGGCTGATGTCGTAGCTCTGCAGCCGGAGCAACATTCTTGTTGGTTGGTGGTTCGTTTCCACGTTTGTGGGCTTTTTTGTACACATAGTGCTTGAATTTAGTGCAGGAAAACGGGACAGCCAGGAGCTCCTTCTCTATTTGAGCATACCGTATCTCCGTGTCCATGAGGATACACGATGCAAACGCTACTGGTCTGCCGTTCTGCAGGCATGCAGCTCCTAGGCCATAGCACAATGCGTCACAGCTAAGCGTTACTGGCTCCTTGATGTCGTAGTATGCCAATACTGGTGGGCTGGACAGGCATGACTTGAGACAGTGAAATGCCTCCTGGTGTTGCTGGAACCAGCACCATGTGGTCTCATTTTGGGTCAGCTTCCTCAGTGGTGCTGCAATGTCACTGAGGTTAGGGATGTACTTGCCAAGGTAGGTGACCATGCCAAGGAAGCGCTGAAGTGAAGTGACGTCTGTGGGGACTGGCATCTTGTTGATTGCTGTGGTTTTAGAGGTCAGATTTTAGGCCTTCGCTTGTGAAGATGTGGCCGACATCGCCTACTTGGTCCAGGCGGAATTTGCATTTGTCTGGATTCAGCCTGAGGTTCATCTCTCTAACTCGTTCGAGCACTCTCTTTAAGTTGGCATCGTGTTCAACTACCCCACCGCCTCCGATGATGATGTCATCGCCGATGACGGAGCACGGATAGCCTGTGAACAGGTGTTCCATGGATCGCTGAAACACCTCACTTGCGGAGTTAATGCCGAAAGGCATCCGTAGAAACCTGTAGCACCCAAATGGAGTACGTGACTGAAAGTTCTCCCAGCTCCTCACTGAACAGGTCTTGTATTTTGTGAGAATCTGTGTGTTGAAGTCTGTGTTGCACTCCATGGTGACTTGATGGGACGTCAGGACTCATTTTGACAACATCCATGTCCATGCATGCACTAAATCCTAGCAGTGGTTGCACCTCTCTGTCCACTTTGAAGAAAGTTAATAAGTGGTGCTGCTCCTTTAGGCAGCATTACAGTGTGGCTACACCGCTCCCAATTCTGGTGCCCCCATAAGCAACAAGGTTTGCAGCTTTCTTCTGCTTTATGAGTCACATTGCATTTTGCCCCTTGTGTCGACTTTTATTTAGTGGGCCTGCCCTTTATGTGTATCGTGACAAATCCTTCATCCTTCTCATTAGCATGAGAATTTACACAGTCAACTTCAACACCACAGACTGTCTGAAATGTCTGCCTGAATTACTGAGTACTTACTTTGTGTAGACTTGCAGCAACTTTTGTAGTGGTTTAGTTTATTGCATTTATGACATTGTTGTCCGAACGCTGGACACATCTCCCTTTTAGCTGCACGACTAATCCCACAATTGCTGCAGTTTGTGATGGTCTGAGAGAAGGATTGGGGTCTTGACTGGCGCATTCTGTTAGAAACTGGCCTTACTGCATCAACACTGGTGGCTTGTGTGGCTAGCGTCTTGCTACTCTCCTCTGTCATTTCGTGGATGTGACAGATTGAAATGGCTCTGGCAAGTGTTAACTCACTGTCTCTCAATCTCCCTCGAGATTTACGAAAAGAGTCACTGATAATGCCACACACATCCGATCTCGTCAGTCAACTCTCCAAATGGTAATTCTTAGCTTTGATCCTCAGATGAATGATTCAATAGTCTCACCTTGCTTCTGATTTTGTAACAAATGCTCCTGTTCAATGGCTTCTGGTCCAGCAATGTTGAGGAGAATATCAGCCCTTGTCTTTGCAGACTGGAGTGGGCTGTGGCGATAAAAATATCTTACTCCCGCTCAAAAATGTGCTAATTCTCGGCAACATTTTCATCAAACACGATGGGGTCTGGTCTTCAAAATCCATCAGGTTCAACAGGTTGTCCAACGAAAAAAAATACTCACAGGCAAGTAGTCCGTATCCTTTTCTGACACCATGTAAATGTTAGTCTGTTGATTCTTGAGTCAAGGATCACACTGGCTTAGAACAATATAGTTTGCGTTTAATGATAATCCGTAGCTACAGACAGTAGCGCTGCGTGAGGCTACCGGCATGACAGAACTAACATTCGAACGGGTATGGTGGCTCATGAGGAACAAACAGAACAGTAATTTAACCAAATGATCTACATAGCCTACCATAAGTGTAAAGACCGAATGTTGCATGTGCGGAGGCTATGATTAATGCTACATTACACATTATTGTAATATCTTAAAAAAAAAACGTTGGTACTTTATTGGGTTTAGGTTTGGGATTTTGTTCATCAAAATTAAAACACATAGGGTGACTATGTGAGAACACTCTGATTTGTCACATAAACATATTTTTACATATGTGTATGTATGTATATGTTTATACATATGTATATGTGTATGTATGTATATGTTTATACATATGTATATATGTGTATGTGTTTAAATGTGCATGAACAAAGACATGATCACTCTGCCCAAGGTGGGGGAGGGGGACGGCTTTGTAAGCATCAACCTTGTTGGTGTAAACATGGTCTAATGTTCTGTCTCCTCTTGTAGAACAGGAGACATGCTGGTAAAATTTGGGGAGCACAGTCTTTAAGTTGGCATGATTGAAATCGCCTGTAATAATAAAGGCTGCCTCTGGGTGGGAGTTCTGTTGCTTGTTAATGGCGGAGTACAGTTCCTTCATAGCTAGCTTCGCGTTTGCATCTGGAGGTATGTAAGCCACAGTTATGATGGTGGCTGTAATTTCCCTGGGTTGGTAAAACGGTCTACATGTAACCATTAGGTATTCTACGTTAGCAGAGCAGTGGCTCTCGATGGTGGTAGTGTCTGTGCACCAAGCCTTGTTAGTATAGATACACAAACCCCTGGTTTTACCGGAGCCCTCAGCTGATCTGTCTGCTCTGTGTAGAGTGAGCCCCGTTAGTTCAATAGCACTGTCGGCGATTCCGCTGTTAAGCCATGTTTCTGTGAAAATCTTCACGTTGCAATCCTTAATCCGTTTATGGTTGATAATCCGCAGCCGCAGTTCATCAATTTTGTTCGTCAGAGATCGTACATTGGCGAGGAAAACGCTGGGTAGCGACGGGCGATGTGGGTTAGCTCTTAGCCTAGCGCGTAGCCCTCCGCGGCTTCCTCTCTTGTGTTTACGTTTTCTCTGCGGGCGATGGGTCCGGTCAGCCGGCCCTGCTGGGGTGAGATTCACCGGAGTTTCAGCGTGGAGTTGAAGATCGCCGATTAAGTTGCCAGAATGATGTAATCCAATTCCAAAAAGATTGTGTCGGGTGTACGTGATGAGAGCAAGACTGTTCTGTGTGAACAGACTAAGAATTATGTATATATATTACTAATTTGCAAAAGCTGGTCAGACGCTGGATGTCGCGATGTTTACGCGCCGCCATCTTGGTCGTCAGAAATGGTTGCGCTGCTTCCAGCCTCAGATCGAGATTTGGAGGGCTGGCCTTTATGTTAGAGCTTTTTTATCATATTTCAGCCATAATGTGTTGCCAGGGTCCAAGAAATCTTCAGAATCAACAGTGCGGGCGCCTGGGGCTTAAAGTGAACGGAAACAAAACTGTGGCATTAACCAATCACATTTTGAGTTGGCGACACCGGCGCCAGCTAGCAGGTGTACGATAACATCAGCACGTGCACGTCTTTTGATTGGATACGCGCTATTGAGAGGCAGAGATATGCAGAGCTAGCAAACTGAACTTGAACGAGTTAATTTGTGTCGATTTCTACAAGCTGTTTTTGGAACTGAAACGCACAGATAAACTGTACTACAGAGTCATTGAAGTCTTCTTGAGGACAGAAAGGAGGATGGATTTTGTGTTCAAATAATCAGTTGTTTTGGTGAGTACAAAGCATTGTATTTTTTATTTTATTTTTATATATTTTTGTCATTTAATTTTGTTAATATTAAATCAATACTAACGAATTAATATATATGTATTTAAAATGACAAATATATAAAAAATAAATGTGTGATGCTTCTGCAAGAGATGTAGAGATGTGTGTGGTGCACTGGCTCAGCTGTGCAGTACTCAAGGAGGCTTGTTGAATGGGCTATATGCACTAAGCTGTGTGAAGGACTTCCGGCTTCAAATTAAACGAGTAAACCTCTTCCGGTATATTTGTTTACTTCCAACTAGCAAAGCTACAGCTCCTGGGGTTTTATTTTGCCATGAATTCCCATAAGAAAATGTGTTTTCAAAAACAGGAGAAGAAATACTTTGTTCGGCATCATCGAAATGTAACGGTATTTAGTTTCCATGGCTTTCCAACTCATCCCGACCTGAGAAGAACCCGACGCGGACATCCGATTCTATACCAGGTAACGTGAGACCCAAGTTGTGCTATTCAGCTAACTGTTTGACATCGACCAAAGTAAACATCAGTTAAACTATAAAGAATCTTATCGTAAGTCTTAATAAAAAATAGTTACTGTTTCTACTGCACATTGGTCAGATAATTTGATCAAGTTAGGATAAGGTGGAAATGTGTTTGGATGATCAAACATATTTACATAAGTTAACACCGCTAATATACACCATCTAAGGCATAATAGTTATCAAGGAAGGTTATTCAAGTTTGTTTGAGTAGGGAGAGAATGTAAAGCTAAGCATTTAGGAGGGTAGGCATCGTCTAGGAGCATGGTTCAGTAACAATAACTGTCCTACTCATAATAACCTACCATGAAGCAGAGGGTATATTTCTAATTGTTTTCTCTTTCTTCTTAGATTCCGCTTCTTGATTCATGGCCAGTGGTGTTGACACAGCCAATGCTCCTGTGTGGCAGGCAGTGTTGTGTGCAATCACATAGTGGCATTGCTGTTCCAAACAGGTGTGCAACGATTACACATGGATCCACAAGTGCAAAGATCAATTAGAGAAAAAGCTGACCATTTATTTGTCGACATATACATGCCAAGATACCTGTCTTTGAGAAATGAACATGAGCAAAACCCAGGTTTTTCATTGAAAGATTGGAATGACAAAATGTTATAAAATATTTTATTAGTTCATTTTTCAATAATGTTTTTTAGCCAATATGTTACAATAGTTCAATAATAATGTATGTACAATATGTTAATGTAATTTTTTACAAATCTATACAAATTACTTTACATTCAACAGTTTGCTTAAATTGAGAATGTTTGTAAGATAAGATTTACAGAATGTTTAACAAAATGATCTGCCACTGGAATAAACTAAATTCACTAAATTAAACTACAAAAATCTGGTGTTGAACCAATGCTTTACTTAACCCATGCCTTAAGTAATGCCTTGTTTTGGTAGTTTGACAACAGGCATGCCACTGTAAACTTCTGTCAATAAGCCCTTTTATGGTGCAGTGAGATTTGTAGGTGGAGTACATCTCACTTTGCAGGAGTGGTAAGGATGGTGTCTGACACTTGAGCTCAGTGCAGTCCAAGATGACCTGGGTGTCTGGGAAATCTCAGAATTCCTCAGGGAGGTAAGCTTGCACTTCTGCAGGTGTGAGCCAGATTCATGGAGACCCCAGTGCAGTGGCTAGATGCGCCGGGTCCCTCTCCTTCAAACCAACGGACAGGAAGGCGAGGAAAATAAAGAACTCGTCGATTGGCTGGAGCAGCTGTCTCTGGAAGGTTAAAAAAAAGGTTACTGCTTTAAGTTATAAACTAGTAAGGCTGTGCTCTTGTTTGGCTAAATGTTTTATAATGGTTATGTGTACCATACCATGGGGGAAAACTGAGTTGCTGTAGTGCACTGGTGTATTTAAAGGGGGCTGAGTCCTTTAGTGTAGCCTTCTGTAAATGCAATGGCGTCCCACCCTCTGTTACTACAAAGCAGCTCAGACCATAACCACGTGCGTGATGGACGTGCTCTGGAGGCTCTTGGCTCTGGAGACCCGAACCATTTAGTCAATTGAAGGCTCAATCAAACCCCAAAACGCCATCAGGTGGTCATAGCTTGGAAATGTATTTACAAAAAGACATACATACATACATCATGTCAGTCATTAATTAACAAAGTAAATACAATCAAGTCCTTCACACAGCTTACTGCATATTGCCCATTGTTTTGGTTTAACCTTTATCAGAGTGGACATTCAAGGCTTGGAATACACTTTCACCACTGTCGCAAATATATCCTCATGAACAATTGCAAATAATTTGTTTGTTTTCTTTTATTTTCAGTGAATAGTTTATGTGTCTTTATCGTCACGTTTCTTAAATGAAACCGCTTTGGGTGCGACAATGCGCTGTGAACAAACTTGTTAAAGCTCACATACTTTTGGTGGACTTAATACAACTTTGTAGACTAATCCCTTAAAAGCGCCTTTTATTTTTAAGTTTTGATAGTATCCAAGCGATCTTAAAGCTGGTAGTTTAACACTCTAATAGTTTAACCGCACTAATGCGGATTTATTGCTTATATATGGTTTGGAAATATTAATATAACTCTGTTGTACTTGACTATGTTAAGGTGATGCAACGCCCGGTTATGTGTGTGTGTGTAATACTAGTAGTATGCTTCACTATTTGTCATTGCCCCCATTGTTGAAAATTTAGGGAGCAAACTTATTGTACTTCCACCTGAGCACTGGTTCTGCACTTTTGACTTCTTGTGACTAGTTGTCTTGCCCACCTGCTGAATGCACTATTGTAAGTCACACGACCAAAGCGCCTGGTAAATGACTGAGACGTAATGGACTGCATTGTGTGCTCCTCTATACCAGCCACAAGGTGGCAGAGTAACACCATTTGTAAAAATAGAGTAAAACGATATTTAATGTTGAAGATTTGCCATCACTGTTTGCCATAGAATGCATGCCCTTCTCTTTTCACAGTGCTTGTGCTGTTACACAAATTGAGTCTGTAGGTGACAGTGCAACATCAGATAATGATTAGGTTGTTACTGTGTTTGCCGCTGGACTCGAGGGAGAGCCAACAAACACTGTATCCCCATATTTTTAAATGGCCATCTCTTATTTCACAGCATTTACAAGATGAAGTCAAACATAAAATGTGTCATTGGTAGGGGGAAAAGAGGGTCTTAAGTGGGATGAAATGGGTGACTTGTTTCCTGTTTTGTGTCTTGCCAAGGAGGAACTAACCCAATACCCTCTTGTTGCCGCCATACTCATCCTTTATTTGACCCTCTTGTCACTCCATACCCTCTTATTTCACCTGCTTGTGGGCCCATAAGACATCACATCTTCCTAGAGTCCAGTCCATTATAAAACTGAGAGATAAAAATACACTGTCAAAATTGATTGTGAGGCCGAATGAGCTAATGTGTCATTGATGCTATCTTTATAGTAGTACTATTTTGTCATGTGAAAAACGAAATACAACTGTCATTCCCACTAGCCGCTCGGGCCATGCATTATGTAGTTCTGTGGTCAGACCATCTCTTGAACACATAAGAAGAACAGCTTGCACAGCGCAAATTGCCAACTATATCTCAAAAAGACAATTCAAAATAAGATCTTATCTTTGTCCAGCCTATTTATCCTAAACAAAACTGAACTCAAGTTAAGATCAGAATGAGATTTAGGCCATTTTCAGCTTCTATTAAATAGACTTCTTCTTTGTCTCACCCCAATCCCAATTCTGTTACAGCACTGATCTTTATTTTGTCTGAAATAATAAGCTCTTGACATAGAAGTAAGATCTAATGGAATACTTGATTGGCTTATACAACACGGTTTAGGATACCAGGTCAGACTTCAGTAATCTCTATCTCCGTAGAGAGGTAGAGATACCTCTGTACAGCTCACTAGATACACAGCATCTCCTTATGCTGCTTCAAATGTCTGGGTTTCACATGTCCACCTATGCCCTCACTAACATCCCCATCCACCACCCCACCCACCACCCCACCACCCCACCCACCACCCCACCACCCACCCCACCCACCACCAAGCTTCACCAAGCTTCACCAGGAGCACCTTCCTTCCTCCCCCATTTTACAACCACCAGCCTGTCACTGGGCCAACGGTTGCTTGGTTACCGTCTCTCTGGCCAAATCCATCCCTCTTGTTGTGTCCCCCCTCCATGCTCTCCAATATAAATACATTCTCATAGTGAGCTGATGTTGGGAGTGTTAAGTGTTCATTTTGAATTTTTAATGTCAACGCATGCCAGGAACAGCACCGCCCACTTCCCATTCATCCTCTTGTAGCATGCTGGATGTAGATGCAATGCACTTTCAATAGATAGGACAGAATGAATTGGTATGGACACAAAAAAATACAGTATCTTTAACAAGTTCTACTGTACAATATATATGACCATCCCCATCTATCGAATGTCTTGTGTGTAGCTGTCGTGCGATGCTCACTTTGGTGGCTGAGCCCAGTCCAGATGGTTCCTCCCCTCTGGCTTCGTACTGGAGGCCTGTGGTGTAGAGCCTACGCCTCCTTCTGGCTCGGGGTTCCCCCCCGGGAGGAGTTCTGTGTGGACTGTTCCAGTCCACACAGAACAGTTTACCCCGATTAAACACTTCAAAAAACCGAAGAGGGAGGGGACCGCGCTAAACACAATACCAAAACAGTTTGAGATTAAATGTTACTTACTTACCTCGTCAACTGGCATCATCGCACAAACCCCACCAATGCCTAACCGGCGATGCAGTCCGAGCGTCTGCAGTGACACATACTTCACCAGAGATGTGGCTGCGGTTTGAGTTTTAGTGTTTGGTTACTCTAAACTAAAATGCCACTTTTGGGGATTAGTGGTGTGGAGAGGCTAGTGTCTTGCGGGGAGAGATGGCTGATGTGTGGATTGCAGGAAGCAACAGGAACTTGAGGCCGTGGCTGTGAACACAAACCTTTATGAGACTATAGCACATGTGTGCATACAGTGCCTGCTCTGGAGAAGTATTTGCTCACCTCCAAAAGTTTCAAAGTTACTCCCTGATCTTTTTCTGGGTCTTATTAATGACTGGTATTTATTTTCAGAGTTTTCAGAGCACATCCAGCTAACGCAAACGAGTCATTTTATTTTCTTTCAACTTTGTTAAACACACATCAAGATGATTCATATTTATGTTATTTGCTGTGGAAGACAAATAGTTATTTCTTGTGAGCACTACCACAGTCCTGTTGGTGATCATGTCTCTGTAAAGAGGTTCAGATTCTGAGGGAAAGCATATCTTGTCCCAGGCCATCTCCATCACAAAGGACCATCCTGGGCACCATCTATTCTCCCCCCTACGGTCTGTTCGCCGGTTCCGCAGCATCCGTACAAGGACTTCTAGGTTCAAGGACAGTTGTTATCCACAGGCAGTGCACCTACTGAACTGCTAGGAGTGATGCCACTATCATAACATTGTCATCCATACTACATTACACTATCATACACTATAATACTTTGCTGGTCTCTCTGGACTCATTACAGCTACTGAACTGTTATACACTGTTATACACTGTTCTGCACTATATTCATGATGCTGCTGCACTTCTGGCACTTTCAAATGCTTTTAAATGCTTTTTGCAAAATTCAACACATGCACATACCTACTCGACCAAGATGGTGGGGCGTACACATCGTGGCACCCAGCGTCTGACCAGTTCTTGCAAAGTATATACTGTATATATATATATATATATATATATATATATATATATATATATATATATATATATATATATATATACCTATAATTCTGCACATATATAATACCTACTCTAATATACCTACTATAATTGATTGTATACCTGTTTTTAGTAGTCGTTTTTTAGTAGACAGTTTTTACATCATATGTAACCAATATACATTGTACATATATATTACCATGCACGTTACTGCAACATTTTCACTCTGGTTAGATGCCAAATTATTTTTGCTGTACTGTACTTTAGCGTCACTTTATTGTTATTTTTATTGTGTACAGAATTGTTATAGTATAGTGTTTTAGAAAATTCATACTGCGGGAGGGAATGAGGAGTAAGCATTCCATTGTACTTGTTGCATATGGCAAATACAATTCTGGAATCTTGAATCTCCATAGGCTGCATATTTACGTCCATTATCCTTCACGGGGGTGTCTGTCTACATTAGTACCCCCCCCCCCCCCCGCCCTCTCGTCTAACCCCTGCCTGTGTTGCCTACTGCAGCGCTACTCCCGACCATCCCACTGGTTTACTGCCTTCTGACATTCCTCTGCACATTAAGGGTCGAGCACATTAAGGGTCGAGCACATTAAGGGTCGAGCACATTAAGGGTCGAGCACATTAAGGGTCGAGCACATTAGGTGGCGGCGAGAGACGCACACTCAACTGAAAGTGTAAAAGCAGAGATCTTGTGAGGCCAGATGATTTTAATGCGTTACGTTGCATCAGACGTCTAATTTTTGTTGCTCTTTTTCGATCTTGTAAAAAGCTAAGTAACAGTATGGGGTCATGGCTTCTTGTGGGGGTGATGGTCGTAAAGAGTGTTGAGTGTTGCTGACGCGGGCCTCCACACAATCCTCAAGATGCCTTCTTAGTGGGAGTGCTGTGCGTTAGCAGACTGGTGTCTCCCAGACTGGGGAGTTCATGAAACACAATCACTTAATCTTCTGAACATTGTTTTCATGGTTGGCTGCAGATACTTATATATTCACCATGTCCTTGATGGAACGCTGACAGGGAAACTGATTCCGAAATTCATTTAAATTGTCTCCAATTTCAAATGTTTTTCTCTCTAAATCCTCAACAACAGATTGGCTCTTATCCCACCTCATTAATAATTAATCATTAATAATAATAATATACAGTACCAACCCAACTTCCCCCCCCCCTCTGAAAACAATGAAACGAAGGAATCAGCTAGAACAAGGGAACCAGGGAGAACACTAAGGAACCAGGGAGAACAATGAAACTGAGAACCACACCCCATCGCGTTCAGGGGTGTAGAAAATATCAAAAGATAGTACATGTGGTTGAGGATGGGTTATATTGTGTTAGACTCAGTTTGCACTCATCAGTTGCCTACAGAAACTCACAATGTAATCTGGATTTATCCGTCAATTGAAAAAAAACGAAAAAAGCTTTAGGGCTTCACTAGGATGATTAATCTGATGAGATCAAAAGACAACTGCACTGAAAAGACAGTAAACATTCCTTTGTGATTGAGGCTGAACCCGTAACACACATGTGTATCACAGTATTTCATCACACACTCACACACACACACACACACGTGTCAAGGACACCCGTTTCCTAACACACACACAGTGCATTAGTTGAGTGACAGGATGCACTACTGTCCTAATGGATGTTGGGAAGCCACAACCGCTTTACATATTGATTAGCAGAGAGAGAGAGAGAGAGAGAGAGAGAGAGAGAGAGAGAGAGAGAGAGAGAGAGAGAGAGAGAGAGAGAGAGAGAGAGAGAGAGAGAGAGAGAGAGAGAGAGAGAGAGAGAGAGAGAGAGAGAGAGAGAGAGAGAGAGAGAGAGAGAGAGAGAGAGAGAGAGAGAGAGAGAGAGAGAGAGAGAGAGAGAGAGAGAGAGAGAGAGAGAGAGAGACTGCTTGTGGTAATGGGAAAACGTTTATCTTGTGGACGAGTATCCCTGTTTGAACTTGAGTCTTGGATGTGCATTATTATATGGAGCAAACGAAGACACTGGAAACATTTAAAATATCTTTAATTGCGGAAGAAGCTTGTACATTTAGCATACCGCTCGATAGATTTCTTAACATCGATTTTCATATCGGTCAAAGAGTTTACAAAGAAAAATCACATTATCTCGAAAAACATTGCATACATAAACAAAGTGCCGTGTCTTTCCATATTGTATTGGCTAATGGAGCACACGCACGCGCGCGCACACACACACACACACACACACACACACACACACACACACACACACACACACACACACACACACACACACACACACACACACACACACACACACACACACACACACACACAGCCACACAGGCTGAATGGTGGGAAGCTGAAGCGAAGCTGTACATGGAGGCTCTTC
This sequence comes from Muraenolepis orangiensis, assembly GCA_027704905.1. Lineage (NCBI taxonomy): Eukaryota > Metazoa > Chordata > Actinopteri > Gadiformes > Muraenolepididae > Muraenolepis > Muraenolepis orangiensis. The sequence continues at coordinate 28,619,238 of CM051004.1, forward strand.
ACCTCTGGAGCACAGCCTTTGGGATGAAGAGCAGTGGGCTGTATTTACCTTCAATGGAACACCCACGTTGCGCAATAACCTCTGATATGACCAATACAATAGGCTCCTCTGCAAAAACTTCCCAGACAAAGGAACCAAAAGCACTCTGCAGCCACACCAAACTACTTCCTATTCCGGGTATGACAGAGAGTGAGATGTGGTCGCTGGTCCGGACACCCTCTGCTTACGGCAGAGCTTACGGTCATTGCCATGGCAACAGCGTTGATGCTCTCTCTCTCTCTCTCTCTCTCTCTCCCTCTCCCTCTCCCTCTCCCTCTCCCTCTCCCTCTCCCTCTCCCTCTCTCTCTCTCTCTCTCTCCTATTGCGATCATCTTTGTCTTGTGGTGGTCAGAACAGTCAGAAGCCAGCCACCTAGGTCTAGGAGGGAATCTATATATAAATCTTTGCCTTTAGCCATTTACAAGACACTGTCATCCACAGCAACTTACCCGTGAGTCTTTTAGTATGGATTTTCAGTACGGCAAAATTAGTACTAACACGCAATTATGTATTTCCCATAACATTTCATATCTCTGGGGTTTTAAGAAAAATAAAGAGGAGCCCTTTCAGACTAGTGGAAAATTGAAATGTTCAACATGTTGTCTTGACTGTGTTGCATACATGAAGTAAGACACCATATGTTGATATGTTGGAAGCCGCACAAAGTATGTTTTGGCTCTTGCTTCAGACTGACCCTGGACCCTTTCCCCTGACTCGCTGACACGCCAGCCTATGGAGATAAACTACGACGCTAGCCTACCTCTGGAGATAAACTACCCCGCCAGTCTACCTATGAAGACAAACTACCTCTGAAGATATCCTACCTTGGAAAATAAAATACTACACCAGCCTATCTCTGAAGATAGCCTACCACGCCAGCCTACCTCTGAAGATAAACCACCTCTGAATATATCCTACCTCCGAAGATAAACTACAACACCAGCCTTCATCTGAAGATATCCTACCTCTGAAGATAAACCACCACACCCGTCTACCTCTGAAGATAGCCTACCTCTGAAGATAAACTACCACACCCGTCTACCTCTGAAGATAGCCTACCTCTGAAGATAGATATCTTCAACGTCCACTAATGCGTTTCACAGTTTGGTGGACTCCTCTCCCTTTTTTTAAATTATTCTCCATATGGTGGGAATCATGTCGAAGAAAAACCATGAAGCAGCGTGAAGCAGATACAGAAGCGTGCCAACATGTCTGGTCATGTGGGCCTAAGAATGACTTACATACGTCTGTCTGTCCGATTGACACGTGTCACTAGCTTAGACACACGCGCCTGGTCTATACGAGACCTGTTCTCATGAGTCTAGCCTCCAGTCACTGTTTCGCCTCACGGCATTGGACGCATGTGTGTGTGTGTGTGTGTGTTGGCCAGGGCTGTGTGTTTCCATCACACTAGTGTGCTGTTTGACAGTAGAGTGGAAGAGTGGTGAGGAGCAGGGTGATGCAGACCTCCCCCCCGCCCCCCCCAGGAGGGTCCTCTTCTACTTTCTTCTACAGTTTTAACCAGAAAAACCACATACATAACGTACTTCCTGTCCTTCTTCATCACCAACGCTTTGTGCTATTTTTAAAACTTGCATGACAAATGGTGTTTAGATAAATACAGGATTGCAGTGAAGTGGATGAGTTGAAGGAGCTTCATATTTGCACCCCCCCCCCCCCCCCCCCCACACACACACACACACACACACACACGTGCCAGTACAGAGGCGTCAAACCCTATTGATGACCTACCCCATTCTTGATGTTGATTGTTGAAAGTGTTAGAAACATTTTTCTTATTTCGAAAAATAAAGCTTTGGGAACAAGGCCATGCGAAATCCTTAGGTCTACTCTAGGTCAACTAAAAAAAGTGGAAAAGCACTCCTAAAACCTAAACGATTGTGCAGCTCTGACGGAGGGAAGGAGAACACAACAGGCATATTCAGTTTAGGTTCACACTGATCCAGGCACAACATCTAGTGTCCAAAAGGAAGCAAGGATAGGTCACCGTAACTGTGACACACACACACACACATAACACTGCTCACCATATTGGAGAGTTTCAAGCCCTACTGCCATTCACGATTAGTACCGGATGCACAGACTAGCCGCATTGCGATTGGCCAGTAAAGCACTGACGGCATTAGCTTCACAAAAGAACAGCGGTGTGTACATTGCAAAGGAGAAACATCTGATTTTGACACCACTGTTAGGTGCACCATGTATCACGGCTGTCCTCCTCGTTAGGAGGATGGGTTCATCCGGTCCCCAGCCAAAAAGTCCTTGGGGACTAAAGGGACCAAAAATATATTAAAAAAATGTCCTTTTTGGTCTTCTCAAATTCATTATGTACTCTTTTTACTCACTTACAATTTTGATTAGGATATTGATGAACAGCAACAGATACATTGGATCACAGGTTTGATTACAATATACTTGAATACCAATATTGTCACTTGATGTTGCACACATTAGAGTAATATCCCAAACACACAATTATTGTTCCGTTTGATAACATGCCAATATGTATTAAATGATTCTGACTTGAACACATCTCTTATCACATGCTGTCTTGATTGCATATCTTGTGTTTCCTGACGGGCAAACTAAAGTCTATAGTTTGTCTATACTTCAGTCTCATCATTCCACCAAGGCACCAACCAATCCTCTGACATCCAGGGAGCAGGAGGAAACAAACCCTGAGATGAACCTACAGAACACAGGATTCTATTCATAGTCATAGTCTTTGTTTGTGTTGGCCTGCCTGGTTTCTATCCTGTAGTGTCCATCAAGCCTTATATATATTATTTCATGATAACGTATTTTTTTTAAAAAGGAAAAATAATGATGATATTCTTGTCATTTTGAACTACACATCTCTCTCTCTCTCTCTCTCTCTCTCTCTCTCTCTCTCTCTCTCTCTCTCTCTCTCTCTCTCTCTCTCTCTCTCTCTCTCTCTTCACATGAACGTATCAGCTTTGTTGATTTCACAAGAATGTGACGTCATCTTGGGACTGCACCCAGCGCCAGTGGGCGTCGTACTCCAGGTGCACCTTCCCGTTCATCTTGCAGCTGTCCAGGTCCACCTTCCCGTTTGTGTAGGCTTTGAATTTGGGGCTGTGGCTCTTTCCCAGTTTGTCGCCGAGACACGGCTGGATCAGATCAGCGCCACCGGTTTTGTTGGCTGATTTCTCTGCGGCCCCCTTGTTCTTAATGGGCCTTGCCTGGCTGTTGTCCTTGCTTACCGGGTCTTTCTTCCCAACCTCTTTGGCCTTTGTCCAGACAGCAGCCTCTGCTTTATGGCCTTCTTTTGCTTGGCCAGCAATGCCTGTCTTCTTCCCGGTGGCTGTTGACCTGCTCCCACCGTTCGCTGCCCCGCTGGGGACCCCGCTGGGGACCCCGTTGGGGACCCCGTTGGGGACCCCGTTGGGGACCCCGCTGGGGACCCCGTTTGGGACCCCGCTGGGGACCCCGCTGGGGACACCTTTGGCTCTTGCCTCCGCTACACTTCCCGCCCCGGCGCCCACCGGACGTCCATTAGGCACATTGGCAGTTGCAGGACCCGTCCCAGAGCCGGTGCCTCCATACTCACCTACTGCCACACCACCGGCCGCCGGGGCCCCTTCCCCTGCTCCTGGGGCCCCTTGCTCGGCTCCTGGAGCACCCTCAGCGGAGCAGAGGACAGACGACTCGGAGGCCCCCGACGGCCCGTACTCGTCCATGTCATCGGCCAGTGTGTCCAGGTAGCTGCCGACGGAGATGTTGTCCAGCCTGTCGTTGGGGTCGTGCAGGCTGCTCCATGAGCCGCGCCAGGACGTGTCGGGCCCCTCGCCCAGGCTGTACTGGCTGCCCGTCAGGCTGCTGCAGCGGCTGGTCAGCGTGCTGCGCTCCTCTGCCAACCAGCGCACCGCCTCCACGCCCTCGTGCAGCGCCAGCAGCTGGTGGAGGATCTTCACGTCCAGCGAGCGCAGCATCACCTGAGAACCACGGAGACAGCGGGTTATAGTGTGTGCGAGTATGTGTGCGTGTGTTGTTGTTGTTGCTGTTTCACACTGTTACCATTTTCAAAGGGTTATGTATGTTATTGTGATGCCATGATGCTGTTCACCCAAAGGGAAAAGTAGTGAATGTTAATGACACGCAGGGAATTTCAACTGAATGACTTCATTGTTGGGATTAGGAGGGGAGAAAAACGGCGTAATGTGTCGCATACCAAATAAACCCAAGCGTTGTAACAACACAGGGAGCCAATGGAGGACGCTTACTCATGTTTCAGCTCCTTAGCCGTGGCTCATAATGGAATATGTCTTTACTATTGCAGTCGTGGTGAAACTATCTCTAATGGTAATGAATAGGCGAGAAAGTGGGGTAAAACGGAGTTGTGTTGGAGTCAGTTGGTAAACATAAGTGGAGGACAGTGGTAAAGCATCAGAGAGCGGCAGGCCTGCCAGCCTGCTCCTCCACTCTGGGGCAGCTTACGACAGCAAAGGGAGGAATGAGGGAGGAAAACATAGACATTGTGGTCCTCCCCCTCAAACACGTGAGGAGGAGGAGGAGGAGGAGGAGGAGGGGAGGAGGGAGGTGGGGAGCCGGGACTAATGAGGCCATGGCACAGTAATATTCATCCATCCCTATACATCATCATCGTCATCATCATTCTCCCACCTAATACAAATGTTTTTATTTGACAATTGTCTCTACAGCCCTGACCCAACCCCCAAACCCATCTCTCCTTTACTGCTGCATAGTCTGGACTAGGTCTACCCAAGGGGCCAGATGCCCCAAAAAGACACATATGAATCTCCAATGTATTCTCTCTTACAGCTAAAAATGAGTATTGTGCATGGATAGACTAGTAGACTAGTTTACATATTATTAAAAATATAAGACATTCTTTCTTTTAAGTTGTTTACTTTACCTCTGCTATTACCCATGACTGTCCACAGCTGCTCTACACATCCACATACTGACTCATACATATAAAAAAACCATACACAGCATTATGCTGAACACAGTCTGTAGAATAGCTTTGACCTTTGGCCCCTGGGGGCTCATGCTCTCTGACCTTTCCGCATCATTGTGTACATTTCTTATTTCCTGCCACCGAGAGGGAGGCCCCCCCCCCCCCCGCCCCCCACCTCGCTCACCGGCGCTTGTCGATAGAAGCTGTAGAGAACAATCCATTGATTGTTAGATGTCAAGTAGTCCACTTTAAAACACAGTGTTGTTGTCACAGTGTTGTCACAAAGGCCCCTTAACAGGTTTCTCTATAGTGACACATAGGATTTACTGCAGGATGAACATCCTAGTAAGACCAAGAAGACCTTTAGGCAAACCTAGGGCTCCAGTCTTGGAAAAACAAATAGTTTCCACAGAATCATCTGCATGATTGAGTGGGTGGTGCCTGGCCTCTAGATGACCCATCAGGGCTGAGGGTGGCGGGGTATACGTTCCTTCATGTGAGCTGGCGTTTCCCTGCTTCCCCTCAGGGCCGCCCGCTTGCTTTCTGTTCATTCGGTTGGCGAGACCGAACCATCTCTGGTCTGGTTCGGTTTTTCTGTGACTGCAGATGAGGCATCCTTCTAAAATGGACATAGCTTCTTATTTTCTCAAACTCTCAAATCAATAGAAATTCTAAAGACCTATAAAATACACTGCCAGAAAAACATTCCTAAAATGTAAATCGTAAAAAAAAAACATGTATAGAAGATTGGGAGGCCAATAGATTTGAATGAACATGAATATGTGTTGTGAATTTCGCCTTTGCTTATCGTGCCCACAATCTATAACCAAACAGGTTCCAAGCCTCTTTGGATCATCTGTAAGATTCTGCAGAGCTCAGGTTCCAATTGTTGGTGTGTGTGTGTGTGTGTGTGTGTGTGTGTGTGTGTGTGTGTGTGTGTGTGTGTGTGTGTGTGTGTGTGTGTGTGTGTGTGTGTGTGTGTGTGTGTGTGTGTGTGTGTGTGTGTGTGTGTATGTGTGTGTGTGTTATATGTTATATGTTATATGTTATTAACAGAAAGGTCGATAATAGGAGCATGGATCAGTCAGAATTGCATTCATGCAGGAACAGCCTTCCAGAACGTCTGCACACTGTGTGTTACTAATGTGACACTCCATGTGTCTGATATTGACACTGGACTGCACTGTGTGTTGGGCTTGGAGTGGTGAGCCTGACAACGGGACTCCTGTTTGATTTATGTCCGATAACTTATTATACGACTATGGACATAACATGCTCTGCTCTTAGAGCGGACACCATGCCAACATACCGTTGGTATGACCCTCACCGGGTCAGCCTGCACCCAGTTCTATTTCATTCATGTATTTTTTACTTGGAACTTTTATTGTTTATATCTTGTATATATCTATCTCTCTCTCTCTCTTATTTGATTTAACAGCTTTGTTATCTGACTGGTACCCGTGCTTATCTACCTGTGTGTGTGTGTGTGTGTGTGTGTGTGTGTGTGTGGTGTGTGTGTGTGTGTGTGTGTGTCTGTGTGTGTGGGTGTGGGTGTGTGTGTTTGTGTTATTTATAAGCATAACAAACATAATCCCACCAAGGAAATTGCATTCCACTACCTCCAAATATTATTTGTACTTCCAAATATTGAAAGTAAGAATCTGACTGTGTGTGTGTGTGTGTGTGTGTGCGTGTGCGTGTGTGAATGCGGGCATGTGAAAGCGATTTTTGCGACGCTGATCCGTTTTCCATCCGTGCGTCTTGGCCCCCATGGTTGGAAGTGAGTCGTGTAACGTTGTGCTGATGCTATGCTCTGCGTTCCACTATGCTCCCAGCTACAGTATTCACCAGGGTTCTCCTCACGGCCCCTGGGTGCTGGTCTCTCGCTGCCTGACCCCTCCTGGTTCTCACACACACGATGACCCATCCAACAAAATGAACAAATAACAATCACATGCATGCCTCCTGGACGTTTCCCTTCCCAGTACTGGGATGTCCCATGGTACTGGGACGGCACCATCACAGTACGATGGTGCTGTCCCAGTACCGTGGGACCGTCGACGCATGGTTCTTCTGTGGTTTCCTTTAGGTGTTTTTCTTCCTTGTGATGCGATTGTTAAAGCCAAACAGACCCCTGTAACCCCTCCTCTCCTCCTCTCCTCTCCTCTCCTCTCCTCTCCTCTCCTCTCCTCTCCTCTCCTCTCCTCTCCTCTCTTCTCTTCTCTTCTCTCTCCTCTCCTCTCCTCTCTTCTCCTCTCACGGGACCATGGAGATACGGTGTGTAACCCCTCCTCTCCTCTCCTCTCCTCTCCTCTCACGGGACCATGGAGATACGGTGTGTAACCCCTCCTCTCCTCTCCTCTCCCTCCTCTCCTCTCCTCTCCCCTCCTCTCCTCTCCTCTCTTCTCCTCTCACGGGACCATGGAGATACGGTGTGTAACCCCTCCTCTCCTCTCCTCTCCTCTCCTCTCACGGGACCATGGAGATACGGTGTGTAACCCCTCCTCTCCTCTCCTCTCTTCTCCTCTCACGGGACCATGGAGATACGGTGTGTAACCCCTCCTCTCCTCTCCTCTCTTCTCCTCTCACGGGACCATGGAGATACGGTGTGTAACCGTGACGGTTAACGGATCATCTGCCAAGCGGAGAGAGACCTGGCGGACTGGTCTGCAGAGACCAGTAAACCAGTTCCAGGTCCATGACAGCAAACAGGACACGAGTGATAATGACGCCTGGGGGATTAACACTAAACACCACTTGACAGGGGCTGCTGCCACTCTCTCTTTCACTCTTGTTTTGTACTTCTGAATAAATAGTTTAGAAGTATTTTTTTAAAGTTCAGATCTGTGTCCCTAATCTTTTTTTCCTCCGCTTCCATCCTCATTTCTTGTCTCTCCCTGTATGTTGACTGTCTAATTTCTGTTTGCTTTTTGCTATCAATCTATTTAATTGATCTCTGTAAGAATCTCTCTCTCTCTCTCTCTCTCTCTCTCTCTCTCTCTCTCTCTCTCTCTCTCTCTCTCTCTCTCTCTCTCTCTCTCTCTCTCTCTCTCTCTCTCTCTCTCGCTCTCTCTCTCTCTCTCTCTCTCTCTCTCTCTCGCTCTCTCTCTCTCTCTCTCTCACACTGTCTCAGACACCCATTTAGCTAAATTGTGCTGTGTTTGCTTGTGCAAATAATAAATTCCTAATTACTGGGACACTTTGATCAAAAGGGAATGAAGAACATCTTCACACAATGATTGTTTTAACAACAATCTGCTTTAGGAAATATAAAAGCTGTGGTTTGAAAGGGGCATTATAGGCTAACCCTAAAGCCACAGACAGACAGGAAAAGTCTTATTAGGGAAAATTTGAGTAAATCTTGGCCAGGGATGTGAGCTGTGAGACCTCAGAATGCGTCATTGCGTTCCATTCTGTTGCATATAAAGACTATATCATAACATATGACCTACATAGATCCCACTATAGCATCACCATTTAACAGGAACTTTACTGCTTTTCAACCTTTTCTCCATCTATCCGCACTAGAGATATAGTGTGAATAACAACATTATCTCTATCTATTAGAGATATAGTGTGAAACACAACCAAATCTCTATCTATATATTGGAGATATAGTGTGAAAACAACCATATCTCTATCTATCTATTAGACACATACTGTTAAAACAACCTTATCTCTGTCTATTTATTACAGATATAGTGTGAAAAATACGACCTTATCTCTAACTTTCTATTAGAGATATAATGTGGAAAAACAACCTTATATCCATCTTTCTATTAGAGATATACTATGGAAAAACAACTGTTTCTCTATATATTATAGACATAGTGTTAAAACAACCTTATCTCTATCTATGAGATATAGTGACAACATTATCTCTAGAGATATAGTGTGAAAAACAACATTATTTCTATATATTAGGCATATAGTGTGTAACACAACCTTATCTCTATCTATTATGGATACAGTGTAGTACTGTAGTAGTAGTTTAGCACTTTAGCACTGTAGTAGTGTAGTACTGTAGTACTGAACATCTGACTCAGCACATCTATGGTTAGATTCTAACTTATCATCATCACCCCCCCCCCCCACACACACACACACACACACACACACACACACACACACACACACGTTCACAGGCAAGCAGTGCTGCTCTTCCTGGCAGTCTCACGACCTTATGTCAGCCGGCTCCTCACTCCCCTCCCCCTCCTCTCCCACACACCCCCTCCCTCTGTGAAAATGCCCCCCGTGTATCCCAGCATGCTTAGAGGCAGGGCCAGGCTGCCTTGGTCAACAACACAACAACAACGTCAATACATTTTTAAAGTTAAATCCACCGTTTACCCAAAATCAAACTTTGGAAGGGCGGGGGGGGGCGGGGGGGGGGGGGGCACTTGGTTAAAGAGGTGTCCCTATATGATATGTTTCAGCCTCATTTTCTTTTTTTGTCACAGCCACAAATGAGGTCAGCTTCTCCGTTGGCCACTGGAATGACATGAATGTGTGGGAACCACATGAACACATGAACACAGAAGAAGAACGCCACTGTGGTGCTCTCTGTATAAACACTCCTCTCTATCCCGTGTCTGTAGAATATAAACAACAACACTCGACGATATCCTGTATCTCAAGTGTATACACAACAACACTCGACTATATCCTGTATCTCAAGTGTATACACAACAACACTCGACTATATCCTGTATCTCAAGTGTATACACAACAACACTCGACTATATCCTGTATCTCAAGTGTATACACAACAACACTCGACTATATCCTGTATCTCTAGTGTATACACAACAACACTCGACTATATCCTGTATCTCTAGTGTATACACAACACTCACCTCTATCCTATATTTTTAATATATAAACAACACTCCTCTCTATCCTATATGTATAAACAACAACACTCGTCTCTAGTATATAATCAACAGCACTCATCTCTATCATATATCTCTAGTATATAAACTACAACACTCTTCTCTAGTCTATATCGCTAGTATGCAAACAACAACACTCAGCTCTATCCTTTCTTTATCTGTAGTATATAAACAACAACACTCGTCTTTAGTATATAAACAACAACACTCGTCGCAATCATATATCTCTAGTATATAAACAACAACTCTTCTCCATCCTACATCTCTAGTACATAAACAACACTCATCTCTTCCCTATATCGCTAGTATTCAAACAACAACAACACTCGTCTCTGTCCTATATCGCTAGTATTCAAACAACAACACTCATCTATACCCTATCTCTAGTGTTTAACAACAGCACACATTTCTATCCGACATCTCAAGAATATAAACAACAACACTTGTCTATCATATAGCTGTAGTATATAAACAACAACACTCAACTATATCCTATAGCTCTAGTATAACAACTACCATCGTTCATCATTCATGGTCGTCATCACAGATTACGATGTTGTTATGATTGTCATGTTATTATTTCATCGTTATATTTCCAATATTTATATTTCTAACAGTGACTGACATATTGTGTGTGTGTGTGTGTGTGGGGGGGGGGGGTGGTGGTGGTGGTGGTGTGTGTGTGTGTGTGTGTGTGTGTGTGTGTGTGTGTGTGTGTGTGTGTGTGTGTGTGTGTGTGTGTGTGTGTGTGTGTGTGTGTGTGTATTATTATTATTATGAAATTCGCATGCAACACGCTCTTCCAACCTGACACATGGAGCTCTTACCATGTCGTTCTTTAATTGCCTGATCTTTTCATCCAGACCCTTGTTGCCCGTGTGTCTGTCCGCTGTGACCTCCTCGTGTGCGGCAGACCCGCCGCCTGCGTTCAGCGGCGACGCTTCGTCTCTCAGGTACCGGACCAAACCCTCGGGGGTCTTCCGGCCGATTTTGACCTCTATGTCTCTCAGGTCCGGCAGTGCCACCGTCTCGCCGTGTGCGCCGTCATCCATCGTGTCCCGTTGCGTTGCGCGCAACAACAAAAATATATGTTTACCACCTCAAAATATTTAATTTTGGAAAACGATGTCCATTGGTTGCGGGTTTCCCGGAGTGGTTGATGTGTGTGTGTGTGTGTGTGTGTGTGTGTGTGTGAGAGAGAGAGAGAGAGAGAGAGAGAGAGAGAGAGAGAGAGAGAGAGGAGAGAGAGAGAGAGAGAGAGAGAGAGAGAGAGAGAGAGAGAGAGAGAGAGAGAGAGAGAGAGAGAGAGAGAGAGAGAGAGAGAGAGAGAGAGAGAGAGAGCGTCACATCATCATCATCATCATCCCATCACTCGTTGCTCCGTTAGTTGGGATGATGATGCGCCAAGTGGAAGAAACAAGTTGGCAGCCGCGTTTTGAATACGGAGCCTCAGTGCGCATCCCGGGGAACCGACCCCCGTATCTCACGATTCAAACGCGCAGTTTGCGCAGATACATATGAATAAGTTGATCATGTAACGGCGATGAATATATATATACAAATACAGTATATATAGCCTTGATTGTGAATGACTTGCCGTGTCGCGTTTCGCTCGTCCAGCGCTTCCATACCATATATTCAAGTAGACAAACGAATATTTTCTCTTGCCTGGATGGAAAGGTCCAGACGCGGAAAACGGACTGTTTTTTACTGCTGTATTTCTTCAGAGCAGTGCATTGCGTAGCACCGACTGTCTGCTCAGCCTCCGCCAACCCCACCACCACACTCCACCTGCATCATTGTGACAGCGACCAGCAGCCGCAGAATGAGCCTGACCGTAATGACTGTAATATCACGGTCTCTGAATGCTCCCCCTGCTGTTCCACAGACGAGAGGTTTTCCTTTTCAGTAACAGCAGGGGGCTGGACTAATGGGAGTTAGTTATATTGATGCTTAAAAAAATACATTTAATTAATGAAATTAAAAATAATATAATGGTGATTGTGACTCAATGTCCTTGGTCAATCCTCTGTCTTCTGGAGAGTTAAAGATGGAGTATTAGAAGTCTAGATCAGGTGTAGACCCATATTTTTGCAGCACGCTTGTTCATTGGAAATATGCTCTTGTGTGTGTGTGTGTGTGTGTGTGTGTGTGTGTGTGTGTGTGTGTGTGTGTTTGTGTTTGTGTGTAATATGGACAACATATAGTGCACATTCATTTAATGAGATCATTTAATGAGATCCTAGGCAGTTACAGTAGGCTTCATATTTTCCATCTTCCATCTGTGTTTCTTTTTGAATGCCAATGCTTCACTAACATTAGAGATGACCTCATAACTTGGTACGCTTAGGTTCCCTCTCATTCTGTTCTCTCAGATATATATGTATATATGTCATATATTCATTATATATATATATATATATATATATATATATAATGAATGAATATATGACATACTCTCTGCTCTGTACAGAGAGAACAGAATGAATGGGAATATATATATACAGTATATATATATATATATATATATATATATATTTAGAGGTTATTAATGGGTAAGTGACTTATTGTCTGAGTGTTACAGCAGAACTTCTGATCCAGCAATCCTACTATGGTATAGCAGAACTTCTGGGGGAAATTTTAGGGTTAAAAAACATTGTGTGTATTAAAAGAGCCATTTGAAATGTTTAATGTAATGTTTTCACAACAAAATACTATTTTGGTATTTCTACTTAGGCTCAAAAATGTTTGAGAGTATTTTGCGACGTGCATTAGGCCTGTTAGTAACGTTGAAGTGATATACTAACAGGCCTAAAGATCAACGTAAATACCGCAGGGATGAAGAACAACAAACACAAGCCTCCTTATTTGGGATCACTCTATAGACCTTAGCACAGCCCGGCTATTAGGGCACGTTTACCACACAAACAGACAGGACGTTGGCTGCAGGGCGCCTGGGAGGCCGGGAGAGCTGTGCTGTCGGTGGGCTCTGGGAAAAAACCCTGGCAGAGTTTCTGCCAGGGTTGGATCTCCTCAGCATGCCACTGTAGGGGCTGGCTGCTGACTAGGAGACGGCGCATTAAGCACGACGCCAAACAGGAAACGACTGTGATGGTTACGAGACGTCTTGGAGTGCTTTCAAGACTTTCAGCAGGGGGGGGTTCTGCGCTGCCTCGAATGGCAGGTGGTAAAACAGGAGCATTGCAGGGAATGAGGGTCAAGGGGAAGATGTGGGGAGGAGTAATGTCTTTAATGCAGGCTTCAAGAAGAACAAAATAAGCAATTTTTTAAAAAGGATTGGAAAACCTAACCTGCAGCTGATTATGGCCCTCTAAAAGCCCCTAAGCTATTACTAACCTTTAATAACCCTATGTTGTACTGTTACAGCCTTCATCCATCCACTCATGCTAATGCAGCAGGTGTCCTCACAGAACACACTGGACAGGTCGAAGAAGTGTGTATGTGCCCATTGATATTCACGGCTGGTAGTGTGCTTCACTGTCCTCTAGTGAGCAGTGTGTCTCTGGACCGGGCCGGACACGGAGACAGTCAATGCATTGGACTTGTTATTCATGTCTGTGCAATTGGTTTATTCCCATTTCCTAGTAAGAAACGTGAATCGTTTTTTACAGTTAGAAATGCTGTGGAGTTACTATGGCCTGACTATACAGCAGTGTGTTTAATATTTACACTTCTTGTTATCGTCATTGTAATTATTATTTTGTGTATTTTTCTTTTTCTTTCCTTTTTCTGATTTTTTCACGATTATATTTAGTGTTGTTGTAATTTAGCTGACGTCTTTATCCAAAGCGACTTGTATTCTAACGCTGGGCATTTGTAATTGTGTTCATTTGTTATACGTGCGGCTCTCTCTCTCAGAGAGCCGCAGACCATTATGGCCCCCGCTAATAAGTGGGTTAACTGGGGCTTAGCAGGGGAGCACCACAGCCTCTCTGATAGTGGGACACGTAATCTGGACCGCAGCCGAGGGCCCCCCGGGGTCATCTGGGGTTAACACCTCGCCCATAACGCTCACTTCATACCTACGTGCTGAGGGCCCACCGGAACATTACAGCGTGTCCACAATGCATGGAATATGAGTAGAAACATATGAAGTAGAAATGTAATAAAGCACAAATCTGGTTCGTGAGACCATGTGGGTGCTCACCAATCTGAATCCTCGTAACGTTGTTATGAAACATTGTCTTACCAACGACGCGTAGTTGCCATGGCAACGGTGGTACAGCATAAACCCGTCGGCAAGGAGTAAAACAAACGGGTCTGATTTCAAAACACCCACACACGGCAAACAAACCCACAGAGTAAACACACACTCGCAGGCAAATGTATTCTGCACAATACTGATGTTGATATGTGAACCATTCAGTCCCATTACACGGAGAATATTGACTAGAGAATTACACACTGCAGACATCATCGTAATCACGCTAAATCATGGTTTGTGGCGGAAAAAATGGATGGCTTTTTCTAAATGTGTTCTTTGATATCCACATCTAACCTATTTCTGTAGCCTACCAGTCTATCTTGCGTGGCATTTTCTGTCCGTTGTACAAGGAAATAATCATTTCCGCTACTCTTCAGTGTACTCTGCAGTACACATCGCTCTGTCTCGTCTGGTTACTGTTGGTTAAACCACAGTCCCCTCTAGTGGAAGAGTGTGGCCTTGCAGATGAGTGACTAATAGGAGGACACTGAGGTGAGCTGTCCAAGACAAAAAGGGAGAGGGTATGTCCAGAATAATACACTTTGTGGGCTATTGTCTCTTGCTTACACTCTGGGTGTAGTTACACTTGTGAGTAAAATGGTTGGACGTTTCTCAACCATTCTTTGAACAAAGTCCAGTCCTGTTGGTTCACATTCTGTGTGTGTGTGTGTGTGTGTGTGTGTGTGGTGTGTGTGTGTGTGTGGTGTGTGTGTGTGTGTGTGTGTGTGTGTGTGTGGTGTGTGTGTGTGTGTATGTGTGAGAGAGTGAGTGTAAGAGTGAGTGAGTGAGTGAGTGAGTGTGTGTGTGTGTGTGTGTGTGTGTGTGTGTGTGTGTGTGTGTGTGTGTGTGTGTGTGTGTGTGTGTGTGTGTGTGTGTGTGTGTGTGTGTGTGTGTGTGTGTGTGTGTTGGGCCAGCTCATGTTTGGAGCCAAGACGTCATAATTCATGTCATTTTGTCAGACTAGAATTCAATGCATGATCGCTGGTTGATGTTCTACATGCCAACATTACGAGCAGAAGGAAACCAGGGAGACAAAGTATAAAGCATTGGACCAAGCTGTCTGTAGGTACAACTCTATGTATATTCAATGGAGTTTGGACTTTGGTCTAAGTAACAGTGTGTGTGTGTGTGTGTGTGTGTGTGTGTGTGTGTGTGTGTGTGTGTGTGTGTGTGTGTGTGTGTGTGTGTGTGTGTGTGTGTGTGTGTGTGTGTGTGTGTGTGTGTGTGTGTGTGTGTGTGTGTGTGTCCAGTGTGAGTGAATGCTGCCCAGCCTCACGCTGCTCCACTCCCCTGTCACTCCCAGGTCCAACCTGTTTTACCTGTCTTCACCTGGAAGTCACCAGCCTGCTCAACCAGGCTGATACAGCACAGAGAGAGAGAGAGATTGCTCTGTGGACGTCGACATCAGCTGTTCTTTACCACACAGAACTACAACCTGTAACTACTAATAGAGTTGAACATTAGTTATCTTTACATGTACATGTAGTCCTTTAACAGAAACAGCGAGGTACAAGGGGGAATGGAAACAAGCAACGTTTCATTGATGTAGCATGCGTGCTAACAAGAGCTAACACCAAGCGGCAGAGGGAGTGGGCGGAAAGAGGACGGAGGCCATGGAGGCGGACAGCAGCACAGATGACATCGAGGCCATCATGGAGAACATGGAGTACATCCCGGGCTTCTTTCACTTGGAGCTCAACCTCAACTGCGACCCAGTGGGGCCCGGGGACCTGCGGCGGCGTGACACCCGCCTGAGGCTGGACGGCCTGCAGGGGGAGCTGGAGGCCGAGCCGGGACACCTGCAGTATGCTGTGAGGAACCTCCTGGGCTTCCTGGCCTTCCACCTGGAGCACCTGGAGGCGGCGGAGGAGAGGTTCAGGTGAGGGAGTGATGAGTGAGTGAGGGAGTGGATGAATGAGTGAGTGTGTGAGTGAGTAAGTGGGTGAGTGAGGGAGTGTAATAAGGGCGTAAGGGGGTGAGGAAGAGAGGGAGTGAGTAAGTGAGTGAGTGGGTGAATGAGTGAGTGAGTGTGTGAGGGAGTGGGTGAATGAGAGAGAGTGTGTGTGAGTGGGTGAGTGAGTAAGTGACATATATACACACTCACACTGACCAAACACACACACACACACACACACACACTCACACACACACACACACTGACAAAACACACACAAACACACACACATACACTGACCAAGCACACACACACACACACACACACACACACACACACCAAACACACACTGCCGATGACCACAACCTACCTACCACATCCTACAGGTTACCTCAACCTTTTTTCAATAGAAACCCCTATCTTAATTAAACACTACAAACTGATGACTATCTTTGATATTCAAGTGGACATGTCTTTTTTTCATCGTCACATAACCTTTTTATTTTATTTTCTTTTGTTCCCCAGAGACATCTGTAAAGAGGACCCCGGGAACCTGAACGCCTGGGCCAACCTGGGCTACGTGTACGACAAGCTGGGCCGGGAGGCGGAGGCGGGCGAATGCGTGGAGAAGGTGTCTCAGCTCATGGGCCTGGACGGCGACGGGGGGGAGGAGTCTCCGGAGATGGAGACCCGGCTGCCGGCGGCTCGCTGCCTGGCCGAGCAGGCCTACGTCCAGCCCTTCGACGTGGAGCTGGACACCGACGAGGAGCTGAGGGAGCGGCTGAGCGCGGCCCTCACCCTGTACAACAGAGCCCTGGACTACGCCGGGGATCTAGTGAGTCTGCCGCCTCGCGTCACTTCCTGTGCCGGGCTTTTTTTCCCGCTATGTTAATTATATTTTGTCTGTATGTTTTTGACCCTGTTTGTGTATTTGTCTATCAGCAAGATAACACAAAAGGTTTGAGTCGGAATTTAACACACTTTTTGGTGTGCAGGAGGTATCCGCTCTGCTGAGGGACCTCTAGTTTGTTTTTCCATTACAATCATTTAATCCAGCGGTCTACAACCTTTTTCGCGCCAGGGACCGGTTTCATGCAAGACAATATTTTCACGGACCAGCCTTCAAGGGGTGCGGGGACAAATATGACGAAATAAAATGATACGACCAGCATAAAAACATATTTGTAATATATAGAGCATACAAAATACAACTCACCATTAAGCTGAATTAGGATTACAATGACACCCAAAGTGTGTTCCTTATGTCCAGTCTACTCTGTAAAAAGAATTTGGGTGCCGTCACTGTCCGATTCACAAAGTGAAAAATGAAAAAAAGAACACAGCCAACAGGAATATGAAGACCTGATAAAGCATCACTAATTGCTAACTGTTTGTTAACTGATCAAATCAACCAACACCAATTATTTCTAGCCTTTACGACAAGAGCCCAAATCATCTCACGTGACGCTACTCAACCAAATCGCTAGCAAATGACACACACACACACACAAAGAGAGAAACAGTCTTTTCACATGGAGTGCTCCAAGAACAGAAAGGTAGACAGTGAAAACTCCTACATGTTTGTTCTCCCCACGGGCAGTTCAGAAAGTCTCATTTGTTCATCCAAAATAAAAGAAACAATCTCTGAGCCCAATATGAACGATTTGTATTTGCTGCCGGGATTTCTGCTTCACACACCGTATGTAGCAGATGACGCTGCCGCTAGCCAGTAACATGGCTACTTGCGGGCTCCTCCCGAAGACAAGGACACAGGTTTATGAGGAATCCGGTTTATTGCAAGAGCTTGAATAATTGTGAACAAAGCAGATGGTACATGCTAGAGCTCTCGCCCTCGAGTGTGTGGTGGTGGCTGATTTAACCTGTGGGGTTTGATTAACAATGACCACCTTACCAGCCAATCAGTCCAATTCAGGCTAGGTGAGGCTGCTTAAACCAGCCACCAACCACACCCACTCTACATACCCCCAATACCAAATTGAGGCTGGGAAAAATCCCCAGCCGAAACCTTCTCCCTCCCCCCAGAGTTCGGTTCAGGTTTATTTTTGGATGGGAGGGGAACACCCATCCAAAAATAACCCTGAACCGGACTCTACACAGTTTACAAGTTACAAAAACTAAAATACAACCCCCAACCCCATTGTCCATACACCACCCCAGGGTGACCTGCCAACCCATCCTCCCCCTCCTGAGTCTTGGAGACCGGAGGCCAGGGCTGCTGTCTTGACTGGCAGTTGCTGGGTTGGATGGGCTGGGAGACTGGACAGCTAGGCCACGGTGGTAGCTCCTTCAAGGGCCCACCAACAGCCCCTGATGAGGCTACCCTCCACCAGGGCGACGAGTTATCTTCCCCCCCCACCTCCTACCTGGAGGATGGGGCCGCTGGCTGGTTGAGTAGCCGCAGGCGGTTGCTCCTAGATGTTGCTGCGGCACCACCCTGGACATCAAACAGGAGTGATGACAAATAGTGAAGCAAATAGACACAAGCTAATAAGGAAAAGCTAAGCATGTATTCAATCTGTTCCTGTTCCTGTTCTGTTCCTGCATTTTTTTGCAATGAAAAATATTCAAGGGGTAACATATTTAACGATTCCTGTATTTTTTTTCAGGTACAACCGGAGGAAAAAATAAGTTGGTATTTTAAAATGGCAACAATTTACAACAGGTATGAGGCTTTATTGTGAATTGATCTCAAGAAGACAAACTGTGAAGTCAAACTCCAGCGAATGCAAATGGGAGTCACATGGCACCATGACTCATAGAAGACAGCATCACAGCTGGGATTTAATTTCAGTGTTTGGCTCATCGCTTTAATAAATAAAATGAATGTGTTGTTTTGACACTATGGACCAACTAAGAAGCACTGTGCATCTCTGCAGGCTAGACGACATCGTGAAGACCACGGAGGATTCAGAATACTCCCGGCTCTCCCACTACAACAAGGGCCTCAGGCTCCTCAAGGAGACCCTCAAGTCAGACAAAAAACAACTCAAAGGTGGGTTATGTACGTTCTGTTTCTTCCGCATTGACCGGGATAACTCCGGGATACACCGCTCCCTGGCTGCACAGAGACCAACGGATGCTGATCCCAAACCGCCATGCGGTTGAGACAAACACTTACAAAGTGCTGCGAGAGGGAAGAAACATACACTCAGAGGCCTCTTTATTCATCCACATGACACACACCTGGTCATTAATGCAAATATCTCATTGGCAGCCACTGCGTTGCTATCTTGTCCATGGATCAGAGTAGCTCAGAAGGTGGAGCGGGTTGTCTGGCAACCCGGAAAGTTGCACATCCTATCCAGTAACATGCACCAACCGCACACGCTCCACAATTGCCTTTACGATGACTGAACATGATGCACTGTACATCTTTTTTTCAGCCATTTCCTGGTGTTATATTGGCATCATGCTGGAGAAGAAGGACGAGTTCTTCACAGTGCCAATGTCCATACACGACTGTGGTTTCTCCGGATCAGACCCCCTGTCCTGCCACGGAACGGTACGTTCACCTAGCTGCTCCTCTCCTTCAGCAGCCTGACCTGCCAGACATGAGTCTGCCCCGGGGGTTTGTGGACAACACAGATTGTCATACTGGTAATTTAACTTGTAGGGTAGCGGTTCGGGTGTTGTTCGACTCCCGGCCTGAAAGGTAAGAGGTTCGATCACCAATGTACACCGGACATAATGTGTTTAATGTGTGTAAATAATTGTGTTTTGAAACTGACTTTGTCACTTGGTCTGGATGAGGGTGTCTCCTACATAAATATTATAATACAAATAATGATAAACAGCTGGTAAGACTTTAAACATGGTATACGTCTTTTAGTGTACACTGATGCTCGGCTTCAGCAAATTGCCAACCTTCTTCTTCTTTGGTTTGTGTGATCTGATTTTTTCGTACCATAACCGATGACCATAGACCATAACCGTTTCCAACAACAGGCCATAAAGCTGGCCAGCGACGATGCGTTCCTCCTCAATGTCCTGGCCAAGCTGTTCCTGGTTCGGGGGAAGCAGGAGATGGCCATGGGGATCTGCAACATGGCTCTCAGCGTGCTGCCGGACCCGGAGCTCAACTACCAGGCCTACTGCACCCGGGCCAAGGTAGCCTACTGACCCCAGAAGCAGGCCTCCCTCCAGCCACCGCCACAACCACATGGCCATGTACTGCGTTGAGGTTTAATCCTCATTATATAACATGTGTTTGTAAGTCCCCGAAACACCTGGGCACTGACAAGGTGCCCTTGAGCAAGGCAACAGACCCCTACGTTGCTCCCCGGGCGCTGTATATACAATAGCTGCCCACTGCTCCTAATACTAGGATGGGTTAAATGCAGTGAAACACATTTCACTGTGTGTGTACATGTGTTCACTGAGATCCACAAAGTGCTCAATAAAGAGGATTTAATCCTCCAGATATAGATATAGATGTTTGTACAGCTACAAAAACAAACAAAGAAATTACTATTATTTACTCAAAGATAAATATGATCCTTTTTCAAATAACAATACAATCATTACTAAAAGGTTGGCTTTTAATTGTCTCCACCTTCCGGCTTTATGAATAACCACATTCAGCTGAACATGGCTACATGTTCACACAATACTAATCTATGGAAAGATCAGCATATAAACGAATACATTGAACGTTTTTGAACTATAATTGTATAGCGCTTGATCATAGTTACAGTCTCAAAGTTGATGTCACCCCTAAGCCCACCAAAAGACAATGAAAAAGTATCAAGAAGGAAACCTTGGGAAGGAACGCAGGGTGGGGGCCCTTCTTCCAGGGTGGGGGCCACTCTTTCCAGGGTGGGGGCCCCTCTTTCCAGGGTGGGGGCCCCTCTTTCCAGGGTGGGGATCCCTCCTTTCCAGGGACAGGGTCAGGAGTGTGACACTAATGGACCGACCTCAGGTTACTTCCCGATGTCTGACCATAAGCACACTGTTTTAGAAAAATGTAATTAGTAGAAAATAGAGAATGAGTGGTGTGGTGTGTCCATGTTGATGTCGAGGGGCTTGGTTATCATCTCTGACTGCTGCTGTGTGTTTGCAGATCAACGTGATGGCCTATGTCAGGGACCTGGAGAAAGCCAAGCAGGGAGAGGGAGGGATCCCTGACAGACAGCAGCTGGCTGAGGCTAGGAGGGACCTGGACAAAGTCATACACACACACCCCTGCCTGAGGACACACATGGAGATGGCACAGGTATGAACGCAATACGTCCAGCAGATAGTTAACATGAAATTCCGATGGAATGAGAACATCACCTTACTGCTCCAGTAAATTTATTTATGGAAAGCTTTGTAAAACAGTCTCATCTGAGTGTCCCGTCCGCCAGACTACTTCATAGATTTCATGATTTCCCAAACATAATAATTATAATATTAATAATAATTATAATTATAAATACAAAAAAATGCTGTCTTTACTGTATTCACTTAACTGAGTATTAACATAACATTTCAAGGACGACTGATTTGAAGAAAGATCTTTTTTGTATTTTGAATATGTTATTTCTGCTATCTTGTTAACGGCTAGCCTATGTTAATGGAGTAATAAACAATGAACATCTCTGCCTACTAGAAGTTTCACCGGCTGCGGTATCATTTATATGTGTTATTCTTGTCAATATTATTGGACTGTCAAGTCAAGTCAAGTTTATTGTCACATCAAAGTTATACAAGTATAATCAATGGGTGAAAATCGTATGTGCAATACCCGACGACAGACTGTTAGTTAATGCTGGTTAATTACATCCACCACCAATTCATCCAAGAGACTTAAACGTAATATTTGAACAACTAGTGGTTTCTAAATAAAAGGTGTGTTTCCCTCTCCTCCGTCAGGTCCACTATTACTCCGGCGTGGACGCGCTGCAAGAGCGGCTGCTGGTGGACGAGTCGGCGGTGAACAGCGCCCTCGTCAGCCTCTCCCAGGCGCTGCAACACGAGCCGGGCCACAGCCTCCCGGACCTCCACCTGCTGCGGGGCCGCTGCCTCCTCCTGAAGGGCGAGGAGCAGAACGCGGCGGACTGCTTCAATAGAGCCGTGGAGCTGCAGAGACCAGGCGGCGCGGACCCCGTAGCCCTGCGCTGCCTGCTGGAGGCCCTGCTGACGCTGTTCGCGCAGGGAGGCGCCGGTGACCGCGGGCTCACCCAGCTGGAGGAGTGCCTGCACAGGGCGGAGCAGCGGTACGCCGAGCGGGTGGTGCAGGACGAGCTGCGGCGCCTGTATCGCTCGCACACCGCCGATGTCACAGAGTTGTCCCGCGCTTTGATCAAAGCGGGCCGGCTGAACCTGGTGAGGCGGCTCCTGGAGACCATACAGCGGGAGCAGCCCGGCAGAAGGAAACCGCTTTACAAGTCTATGTCCGTCGGGTGAATAGAGTGTGTTATTAGCACCTAAATGAATCACCAGACACACTTTTTACCCTTCTAGTCTCCAAACAGGGGTCCGTTTATCTGTTTTTTAACAGCAGCTACTTCATGTTGTTTGTTGATATTCAATAAGCAGAATGGGCCAAACGTAATTCATATATTAAATATTAAAATGCTTAAAGGCAAACGTTATTGAAATAGTATCTACATATTGTCATGCAATAAACAAGACATTACGATTTCCGTGACAGAGATGGACATGTTTAATGATGTCTTTGGAAGTCTTTAATGTCTTGAATGTGTATTTACTCTAGTGTGTGTGTGTGTGTGTGTGTGTGTGTGTGTGTGTGTGTGTGTGTGTGTGTGTGTGTGTGTGTGTGTGTGTGTGTGTGTGTGTGTGTGTGTGTGTGTGTGTGTGTGTGTGTGTGTGTGTGCAGTATGCAAAAAGTATGCAAATTGAAATGAAACATGAACTAGTCTAACTGGTCAGACAGATGAGCACAACTCATACAATACAAACCAATAATGCTGTAGGTTTGTTTATTTCATAATTTTCAACAAAGCAAATCTTACTCAGAAATGCCTCCAGGTAGGCGGCGGATACTGGGAATCGAACCCGGGACATTTCTGTATACCCCTTTCTGCCTCCTTTATTCCCATACAAATGTGTACCCAACATCCTTAATTTTGCCTTTAAAAACAGAATCAAAATACTCAGACTCGGCCACTGTCAGAAGGTTTTTCCAGTCACCAATAATGCCTGTCAAGCAAAACAAGCACACATCAGAATCAAAACGTTAGGTAATAACATGCATGCACACAGAAAATGTACTGAAAAGTATTCAACAAAAATCTATATCATACCTTTTCTGAAAAGCTCAGACTTGCTCTGGTCTATTAGTCCCTCGGGAACCTTGGAGTGTGGTTGGACATCTCGTTGGTTTTCATGTTCTTGAACAAACACTGTTCAGCGATGCTGTCTATGACCTCTGAGTCCAGAGACTTCTCCATGAACTGGGCCACTCTGGTCAGGGCAGACTTCAGGTCCTGCAACAAATGCATGAGGTGATTTTACGTAGGCATTTTTTGTTTGCATCTTCCTTCCTTTAAGGTCAGAATTGTTGAATTGGTTCATTCAATAAAAGTAAATTAAGGTATATCACATTTCAATCAAACCCTACCGTGATCCATGAACAAAAAGGGCTCTTTGTCTACAGCGTTCATCCAGCCCTGTACGTGGTCAAACCAGGACCCGAATCCCACTATATGAATACATATAAGAAAAACACATCACCATAAAACATATAATATAATAATATTATGTTGAAGTACATATTCTATATTAAGAAATGTCCCGTCCAGAAACTTGTTTAGACTCTCGCCTGTTGACTCTGGATCTACATAGACGGAGGCCATCGCTTGGAAGTTGTAATACGACGTGAACACATCCTTTGGGTTCCGGATGGCATAGATGACCTGAAATTAAAAACAAATCATTGTGTGTGTGTGTGTGTGTGTGTGTGTGTGTGTGTGTGTGTGTGTAAATATATATAGACTGGACGGGTTTGTGTGGTTGCTGAAAGAAACCAACAGGGGGCGTAACACACCATACTATATTCCTACATATTGTCTAACCTTTATGATACCTGCCCAAGTCCACCTGTTGGCTGAATGACCACAATATGACGACTGTGTCTGTATGTCTGTCTATCTGGCTCTCTCTCTTTAATAAAGGTTAAGCTCACCTTTGGCCGGGCCTTAAAGAAGGAAGCCGGCATCATGTTGTAGTGGTAGTGTGTAGTGAGCAGTCGTGGGGAGCACTCTGGTCCAGGTTGAGGCACTTCCCACAATTCCCCACACACACTCGCTGCAATGATGTATGTGTGTGCATAGTTAATGATTCCACTTGCCAATATTAGCCATTATGTGCCTTTACTTTTCTATTTTATGTATATTTTTATTATTATTATTTTCCCACTGAGACGTTGTGTTGTTAGCGCCTTCTACTGGGCCCCTGCAGATCTTGCATACCAGTCTGCATACATAGCCTGTCCGAGTGGTAAATTAATTTGAAATGTACTCTGCTTAAAATAAAATGGTTGTGTTGGTAGAAGAGTGTTGCCTTGCAGATGGTTTATTCAAGGGAGATTTTTCAAATTTAATATTAAATGTTTCTGTAATGTTATTGGTTTGCTGTAAAGTAATGGCAAGCTCACCTAGCTATTGGCTGGCAGTTGACAATTATTATTATTATATCAATTATTTTGTGTTCAGTGCTATGAGTACAAAGCTTGCTGTAAGATTCATTGAATGCTTTATTTATCAGAATAAACGTACAGTAACTGCTACATATGCAAACACAAACATGTTTGGAGCAGACTGCAGTTTATACTGTACTTCTATGGACTAAAAGGAAGTCCATCAGTCACTCAACTGGTTTATGTGCATGTAGATAAATTACATTGAGCACCAGTTTCAGTTCATTAGTAAAGTATACGGACATTGCAAACGCTATTGTGAAGATGTAACATGACATTGCCTGTTGCCTGGCTAACTGGAACTGAGCTAGGCTGTTTTAGCCTCAAGCTACACAGCAAGACATGCAAGCATTGAAAACGCATAGAAAGTGATACACCTGCCCCTCGATGACTGGATTGGCTACACCTCCC
Organism: Muraenolepis orangiensis; assembly: GCA_027704905.1. NCBI lineage: Eukaryota > Metazoa > Chordata > Actinopteri > Gadiformes > Muraenolepididae > Muraenolepis > Muraenolepis orangiensis. The sequence continues at coordinate 28,644,324 of CM051004.1, forward strand.
CCTCTATAACTCGCTGAGTCGGATAAACTGTGGTTGTCGAGACGGCCCTGAATTAAACAATTAATTACGTGTACTGTACTGTGATGTGACGTCTTCCTCACCCATAGTAGTCTTTCTGTTTCTTATTCAACAATTGAGGCTACTGAGGCAATTGTTTTTGCTGCGAATGTTTCCCCAAATAAACCAGTACAAAAACATCACTGAAAAGAGCTTTCCATTTGTAAAAATTCTGCCCTCCTCAAACGAGGATTCAACGAATGAACGTTTCACTTCCCGGTATGTTTTATGTGGTCGCACAAAGACAATGTACAATGCCCCTTAATTGTTATTATTTTGTGCGCACAAGATACTAACTTGTGTGCACAACATAAATAACTTGAATCCGGTCCATTTGATGATTTTGTAAACACAGAATAATAATAAATAATAAATAAACAGTCTTTTGGATAAGAGTGGAACTCCCTAACCACTAGACTACACATTAATATCAACGTTGAGATGATAGAATAACAGTCAGAGACATACTCCAGGTCCATCTTCTGGTCACTCTGGATGAGCTAGTCCCACAGCACACTGACCTAGTCACACAGCACACACATGACAAAGGTGATTACTGTTACTATTCATCTTGATACTGTTCATAGTTAAAGGAATATGTGTTATGCCACACACGTTTGTGTGTTTGTTGCTTGCGGAACCCCAGGGTAGTACAGACAGAGTTGGAGGCAAAAGGAGTTAGTTCAATAACCCGTAGGTGGGCCATAGGCCATAATGCTATGAGGTGTGAACAATCAACTATGTGTGTAAATGGTCTTCGAGGGGAATCATGGAGGAGTATTGCAACAGGGTCTTCACAGGGAATCACAGAGGAGTAGGAAAGAAAGTTGTTACATATAGGCATATGTTAGTAGCCTGTATTACAGGGACACCTAGGGGTGTTCTTAACAGTTGCATGTAAGACCCGGATGTTGGGGGCATGCGCGGGCGGGAACCGCACTTTAATAAAGCTATACAGAAACATGGCATCAGAAGTGGTAGTTCCGAGAAAAGGAGACGCATTAAGGAAATCAAACCACGCCATGGCAAGCAGCAGCATCCCGGCGCCCGAGGGCCATGCGCATGTCTGGTGATCTGGCGAAGAACTGGGACGTTTTTTGTGCGGAATTTGATGACTTTTTGCTCGCTACCGGACTGAGCGGGAAGTCAAAGCTAATCCAGGCAGCCTCGCCGAGACGGCTAATGGAAAGTGAGCGCCGTCATGTTTATACACACAGCCTCACATTGACCGAAGATCAACAAAAGGACCCAGCTGCTATTTTGGGCGCATCGGGGGATTACTTCAAGCCGGCGAAGAATGTGATTTACGAGAGATATGCGTTTGGATGTTGTAAACGAGAGACCGATGAGCCAATAGACTGTTTCCTGACTGGGCTAAGGGAGAGAGCTTCGTCATGTGAACACCATGAGCCGAAGAACCGGCCGATCGGGGACCGGCTCCTGCTGGGTGTGTGAGTGACGGCACCGGGAGGCGTTTACTACGTGAACGGGAGCCCACGTTACCAACAGCCACTGAAATCTGACCGAGAGACACATGAGAGTCACGGCCCGCCTGGCAGACGGACCATGGGAATGCCACGGACAGGCGGAGCGAGAGGCGCGCATTTCAAAGGAAAACTGCGCCGGCGGAGTGAGAGCCTCAGTGGAGCTGTAAATATTGTGGGGGCAGCCACAAACGGGGCAGAGAGCGGTGTCTGGCCTACGGTAAGACTTGACGGATATGTGGCATATCAAATCACTTAGCCGAGGTGGGCCAGGCTGGCAGCAGGTCTGACAAAATAAAAAGAGTAAATGTGCTCGAAGATGATGACCAAAGGGAAGAGGACTCGGATACTGATGATAAACCATTTCTAGTCACTGAATGTGTCTATGCTGCAAAGGCCCAGCAGGGGCGCAAGTGGTTTGTGAATGTATGACCACGCAGCAGTGCCAGCCGGATACAGGCTCCACCTGCAATGTCATGGGCCGCAAGATTATAGAGAAACCAGTCACCCAGAGCGGCGCAACACCCGAGCACAGCCGGGTTTAAACGATACTCTGGAGAAATAATGCCATCAGTGGGGAAATTCCACACTGAATGTGTCATCCGGGGAGAAAAGCACAACTTCACATTTGAAATAGTTGACACTGAGCAAAAGCCTCTTCTCGGGGGGGCTGGATCCTGATGTAACGCCGGTGCAGTGAGCGCCAAGGAATGTTCCAGTGGCTCTGAAGGTGAGAGTCAAGGAGGAACTCAATAGGCATGTCAAGGTCAGCAACATTGCGCCGGTGACGGCGCCGACAGCATGGATAAGTAACATGGAGATTGTTGCAAAGCCAGAGAACTAAAAACCTGTACCGACCCAAAGCCTCTCAACCAAGCGCTGCTGAGGTCTTACTACCATATGCATACACTGGAAGCTACAGTAGCCTAAGGCTCGCCTTTTCACTTTGGCAGACGCTCGCGTTGCTTTTTTTACAGTGCAAGTTGACGACGCCGTGGGGTCAGATGAGATGGCTCAAGCTCCCTTTCGGAGACTCAGTATACGTATATACTTTATACTTGTGTAAACTGTGAAGTGATAATAAACTTGACTTGACTTGATAGTAGCGCCTGAGATCTATCAGCGCAAGCAACATGAGCTGCTATCGGGCCTGGCCGGCATCGAACCGATTGCTGACGACATCCTGGTGGTCGGATGTTGCGATACGGATGCCGAAGCCGAACTGGACCACGACAAAAACTTGAGTACTCTCACTCAACTGACGCAGACTGAGCAAAACTACACTCAGATCGAAAAGGAGTGTCTGAGCATAGTCTTCGCCTGCCAGAGATTCCACCAGTACCTACTGTATATGGCAGGGAGGCTATCACCGCAGAGACATACCATAAGCCGCTTATCAGAATTTTCAAAAAGCCCCTCCTGAGCGCACCGAAACGTCTCCAAGGCATGTTGCTGCAGCTGCAAAGCTACAATCTTGATGTTGTGTACAAGCCTGGCCCCGAGATGTATGTCAGTGACACCCTGAGCAGGGCCACGCCACCGTGCCATGGGTCTGACACCCCATACGTGCGGCATGCCGTGTACATCGTGGACAGCACCCAGGCCGAGTGTTCACAGCTGGACCAGGCACAGCACCTGGATGTTACAGCCTTCAGATTTCGCCAGATTGTGCAGCACACAGAGACAGATGATGTGCTCCAAGAGCTGTCGTCTGTGATCCTCAGTGGCTGGCCAGACTTTAAAGAGGACACCCCGCTGGCGGTGTGGGAATACTGGCCTTTCAAAGACAAGCTGAGTGTTCAAGACACAGTACAGTTGTACAGGGGACAGTGTGTCGTCATACCGAAAGCCATGAGATATGAACTGCTCAAACGCATTCACACTAGCCACATTGGGGGGAAGGCATGTTACAGGCGGGCCAGGGATACGCTTTTCTGGCCAAACATGAGAGCGGAGGTAAAGGACTTTGTGGCAAACTGCTCCGCATGCAACGAGTACGCACGGGCCCAGCAAAAGGAATCTATGATGTCACATGACATACCAGTACGGCCGTGGCAAGGAGTAAGCATCGACGTTTACTCATATGTTGGCAAAGACTATCTCATAATTGTAGACCAGTACTCGGATTTCTGGGAAATTGATCAACTGCCGGATATGTCTGCTGACACGCTCATCACGCGCCGCAAAGCTCAGTTTGCGCGTTATGGACAGGCAGACAGAGTGATCTCAGATAACAGCCCAGTTAGCTTGTGAGTGGTTCAGGAGGATTGCAGCAAGCTGGGGGTTTGCCCATGTCACGTGCTCACCCCGACATCCTAAATCAAACAGCAAGGCGGAGTCGGCCGTTAAGATCGTGAAATCACTCTGCAAGCGGGGAAAATTGGATGGCACTGATACATGGTTGGCCATCCTTCACTGGCGCAACACACCCACAGAGGGGTTGGACAGCAGCCCGGCCCAACGCTTAATGGCACGCAAGCTCAAAACTTCACTACCTGTCGCGGACAGCCTGCTTCTACCACATGTGGTGGACGGAGTGGCAGAGAAGCTACGGTGGAAACGGCGGATCACAAAATCCTTCTAAGACACGGCTGCCAGAGACCTGCCAGAGCTGAATGTGGGAGATCATATAAGAAGGAGGCCTCTGCCCGGTAATCGCACAGGGCGTTGGCGTCTGGGCCAATGCCTCCAGAGAGTCTCTCCTCGCTCGTTCGTGGTGGATGTGGACGGCACACTTAGGCACAAAAGTTGGACATGCTACAGCCTGAGCGGAGTAGTCCTGACCAAGCTCATGTCACTGGAGTGACAGCCTCGGCCTCAGGTCAGGGGGAGACGGGCGGCGAGGAACATCCTTGCACACCTCACATACCAAGGGCACCAGTGCCTGGTGTGACGCCAGGGGGTTCTGCCACGGCAGGCCATGGTGTCTACTCACAAAGTGGCCGTCTGTCGCGGCAACCACAACTACTGGCGTCGGAAAAGGGAAAAGTCACTTTGACTCAGACTAAAAAGGAATAATGTCATGTTGGAATGTTATTTGATTGTGTTCTGTCAGCAGGGAAGGGTCGGCCAGGTAGGAAGGAGGGACCCAACTGTGGTGTTGTGCTGGTGGAGGGCTGCCACAACGCTGCCACATACCCATGGCAGTGTTGGTCATGGAGTTGTGCGAGTACTCCACCAAGGGCAGGACATTGCTCCATGATGCAGGGTTGCTGGTCATAAGACATCTGAGAGTGGTCTCTGGGGACTGGTTGGCTCTCTCCGCCTGCCCGTTGGTCTGGGGATGGTATCCGGAGGAAAGGCTGACTGTGGCCCAATTTTTCTACAGAAGGCTTGCCACATCCTGGACGTAAACTGGGGACCACGGTCCGACACGAGGGATAGCATGGCGGTGGACAACGTGAGTCACAAGGAGATCTGCGCTCTCAGCAGAGGAGGGGAGTTTGGGAAGTGCGACATAGGGGGCTGCCTTGGAAAACCAGTTCACTATGGTGAGTATAACGGAATTGCCATGGGAAATGGGGAGACCGGTGATGAAGTCGAGGGAGATGTTGGACCAGGGACGACTAAGGATTGGGAGAGGTCGCAGGAGACCAGCAGGAGGACGATGGGAAAATTTACTGCGAGCACATACTCACGAGTGTCCTTCTCCATGGACGGCCACAGAACCAACGGCGGAGGTAGGAGAGGGTCCGGGTTGAGCCAGGGTGTCCCACCAGTCTGTTGGAGTGGCCCCACTCGAGCACTCGAGAGCGGGCGGATTTGGGAACGAACAGCCGACCAGGGAGACCCCCACCCAGATCAGGTTTGTCACGCTGGGCTGTCCTCACCACCGTCTCGATCTCCCAGGTCACCATACCAATCACCCGGGGTGGAGGCTGGATTGTGTCCTCAGATACCGGGCTGGCCCTCTCAGGGAAGAGACGGGACAGGGCCTCAGTCTTGGTATTGTGGGAGCCCGGGCAAAAGGTGAGGGTGAAGAACAGGGACCAGCATGCCTGACGGGAATTCAGCCATTTGGCTGTACGGAGGTAGGTGAAGTTTTTGTGGTCTGACCAAACCACAAAGGTTGCCGAGTCCCTTCCAGCCAGTGTCACCACTCACTTAGTGCTGCTTGAACTGCCAGCAGTTCCCTCTCGCCGATGTCGTAATTACTTTCGGCAGGACTAAAGTGTAGAGAGAAATAGGCGCAGGGATGGAGCATCTCGTCCTCTGGGAGAGGATTGCCCCGATGCCCTTATCAGAGGCGTCTACCTCCACAATGAATTGCCGGGAAGGATTGGGTTGGGCTAGTACCGGGGCTGCGGTGAACAGGCTCTTCAACGCAGAGAAGGCCGATTCAGCCTCTGGGGACCAGGAGAAGGAGTGGAGATCTCTCCCGTAGGAGAGGACGACGGGGTAGACTGACAGCTGGCGGGGAGGCGGGGAGAGGGTTAGCAGCCGAGAGCGTCTGGACTTCTCGCTCGTGTCTATCCAAACAAGGAGTTCAAGGGGCGGCAGTATAGCTGAGGAGGTAGAGCGGTCACCTCACTTGCTGGTTCGATCTCCGCCACGGCATCTAAGAGTACAAATGGAAGTAAGCATATGTTAAATTGGTGTTACGATTTTGAGGGGGACCTTGGGAAATAAAATTCCCTATAAGGGATCCCTGGCCCCAAAAAGTTTGAGAACCACTGCACTAGTAAACCCCTTGGTACATGGAGAACTCTTTAAAGAGCTGGGATAAAAGGAACATGCTGGACTCATGGCCATTGGGACTGAAAGTGTGAAGTAAGAGAGAGTTTTAAAGGGAGAGAGTTAACAACTTTAAAGTGAGTAAGAGGTTATAACTTGGAAGTTAGTAACTTTAAAGTTGAAAGGAGCTCCTAGTTAGTTAGTACAGCACAGGAGTGTCCCCTCAGATTTTGGTGAACTTTTTCCGGTGTGCCATTGAAAGCATACTTACCAACTGCATCACAGTGTGGTACGGCAACTGCACTGTCTCAGACAGTCTCAAATCGGCCAACTCATTTTTGGACTACCACTCCCTGAAATAAAGACTACCCACCACAAACAGTGTCTGAGGAAGGCACGTACAATTGTCAAAGACACCTCTCACCCCAACCATGGACTGTTTTCCCTCCTCCCCTCCGGGAGATTTTACAGGAACCTTTGTTCCAAGTCAAGCAGGCTCAGGAACAGCCCTTCCCCTCTGCTGTGATCTCTCTGAACTCTGTACCACGATGACAGCAGCCCCCCACCGCCGCCGTCCGCACACCTCCTGCCCCCCCCCCCCCCTGCCACCCCGGGTCTGTTTCCCACCGTACAAACTCTGAACTCTGACTATATCCTATTAACTTTGCACTGTAATCATAACTTCCTAACTCTACCTATAGTTTACATATTTATTGTTTACATACCTGTTGTGCGTCGCCAACTATGCTGAAAAGTTTTGTTTATTCATGTATGATGTTTAGTTTAGTTCCAGGGTTTTATTTCTATAGTCTGTCTTCCTCCCGCCCCCTGTGATTGGTTATGTCATTATTGTTTGCACCTGGTTATGTCATTATTGTTTGCACCTGGTGATGTCTCCTGGCATAAAGAGGCAATCACTGTCTCGTTGCCAGATTGTCTCGTTGTGTTATGCCGATCAGGTTCAGGTTCCACGTCATGCCACGCCACAGTCAGGTTTTTGGTGATTCATTATTTTGCCTTTGAGCTTTACAATCATCGAGTGACTTTTTGTGTTGGACCTTGCTTTTTCAGTAAAGACTCTTTTTACTTTATCACTGTGTCTGCATTCATGCTTTTGGGTCCACACCGTGTACGCCCGTGACAATACCTGTAGGATAGCCATGTACATGTACTGTTCTTACCGTATATATATTAATCTTCAACTGTTGATATAACTGCATACCCCTGCTTACTACCTGTTGAATACTTGTATACTTACCTGTATGTATATATGTATATATATACCTATAATTTTGCACATATCTCATACATACTCTATACATTGTATACTACTATGCACTTTAGTGTAATATTAAAGTTACATCTAACTCTGGTTAGATGTCAAATTATTTTCGCTGTACTGTATTTAAATATATAGGAAATTACAATCTAATCTAATCTAATCCAAAAATGTTCACTGCAAAGACATGTGTACTTTGATAGTTTCCCTCTTTGCCCTCCCCGGGAACAGAGGCACATTTAACAGCACACATCCACAATATTCTCCTCTTTAGGTTTTCTTTCTCGGACGGGTATTTAATAAAACACAACCCAGGCTGGTCTCTTCGTCGGTTAGTGGTTGATCTTTGATACAGGCAGTATCATTTTATTCCAAGTCTCTAGCCTGACAAACTGGGCTTGTATGTTACACATACACTATAATCATTTTGTTGTAGGCTAATTGGTGTTATATCAACTCAAAAACAAATAATATCAACAGTGTTTTTATCGGAACTATGGTCCAATATGCATACTTTTCTGTGTGTGTGTGTGTGTGTGTGTGTGTGTGTGTGTGTGTGTGTGACTGTAAGACGTTCTGTTTCTTCACCCGTCATGTTCTTCACCCGCCATGTTTGCAGGATTGTTTTGATCACGCTGACTGGGACATGTTCCGCGTTGCCTCGGACAATAACATCAACGAGTACGCGTCGTCGGTCACCGGGTTCATCAAGAAGTGCATAGATGACGTTGTTCCGACCAAGTCGGTTCGGATATATCCCAACCAGAAACCGTGGATTAGCGGCGATGTTCGCACTGCCCTCCATACGCGTAACGCCGCCTTTGGCTCCGGGAATATGGAGGAATATACGAGAACCCGCTACGACCTCCGTAAGACCATCGTCTCTGCCAAGCGGGAGTATAAGGACAGAGTGGAGGAGAAATTCAATTACCATTGCCATAGCCCTCCACACTGCCCCTGTTATGTGCGAATGCTGTTTGTGGACTACAGCTCAGCGTTCAACACGATAGTTCCTGCCAAGCTCGACACCAAGCTTAGAGGTCTAGGCGTGCCCCCATCCACGTGCAGCTGGATACTGGACCTCCTATCGGACCGCCGCCAGGTGGTGAGGATGGGCAGCACCACCTCAGAGCCACTGACCCTCAACACGGGAGCCCCCCAGCGATGCGTGCTGAGCCCTCTCCTCTACTCCCTTTACACCCATGACTGCATGGCTATGCACAGCTCTTTGCTGACAACACGACAGTGATGGGCCTGATCGCCTGGCGACGACGAGACAGCCTACAGGGAGGAGGTCGGATCGCTGGAGCAGTGGAGAACAGCCTCGACCTCAACGTCAAGAATACCAAGGAGCTGATCATGGACTTCAGGAAGCAGAGAGGAGAGCACAGCCCTATCTCCATCGACGGTGTTGCAGTAGAGAGGGTCAGCAGCTTCAAGTTCCTCGACGTGCACATCTCCGAGGACCTCACATGGTCCACGCACACCACACACGTGGTGAAAAGGGCCCAACAATGCCTGTATTTCCTCAGGTGTCTGAGGAAATTCAGCATGGGCCCCCGCATCCTGAGAACATTTTATACCGGCACCATCGAGCGTGTTCTTACAGGGTGTATCACCGCCTGGTACGGGAACTGCACTGCACTCGAGTGCAGAGCGCTTCAAAGCGCTTTAGACGGCCCAGTATATCGTTGGAGGTGAGCTCCCTCCCTCCTGGATATATACAACCAGCGGTGCGTGGCCTAGGCCAAACGCATCATAAAAGACATTGCCCACCCCAGCCACGAACTGTACTCACTTTTACCGGCAGGCAGGCGATACCGCAGTATCAAGTGCCATACAAATAGACTCCGAGATAGCTTCCACAGTCAGGCCATCAGGCTGCTGAACAAGGGCGTATAGCATATAACAATGTATATTTTATTACATTGATTTATATATACATATTGCTCTTTTTCTGTGCCGACATATTGCATTTTATAAATTGCATTTTTTTTTTTTTTTTTTCTACTGTCTGTCGTCTGGTATTGCACATAAGATTTTCACACCACTGCTTTATACCGGTTATACTGCGTTTCTGTCTAAATGTATAGTTTCTAGAGCCATGGCGTCATAATGATGGTATTAAGAGGTGGAATAATTCAGGTAGGACTGTGTAGGACATCACTGAAGGCCTAGGTGGGAAATGCACAGCCCACCACTGTCTGAAACTAACAAAATCGATGGATCCCAGCCATACTCTCTGTTTTTGTTTGGCGTCATGCACCTGGAATGCTTTGAGTTCGTAACTAATAAGTCTGAAATTAGATTCACGAGTTGTCTGGAACGTGGAATTAATGAATGACACAAGATAGATCCTTGCATGATGATAACCCTCCCCCCAAAACTCTGATTGGGTATTCACCAGCACAGTGAGCACTGCTGATTGGTTCACAGAGCCTCTGGCTAGACCCGCTCTAAGGAAGGATCATCCTCCCTTACTGCCGTACACACTCATGTTAGAAACCAAGACTCACCAGCCGCTCGGGTCGGCAGTTTTAGAATGGACTTCAATGAGGAGCTAGGGTAGGATAGTCCTCAGTACAGTCATTTTCAATTGTTGTAGGGGGTGCTGTTGGTATGTATTTACTGTGTGTGTGTGTGTGTGTGTGTGTGTGTGTGTGTGTGTGTGTGTGTGTGTGTGTGTGTGTGTGTGTGTGTGTAACGGACGCGAGCCGGCGGTGCTGTGCAGTGGTAAACCTCACTCCCTGACACCTAAAACATGTACTGTTGAAGCTAGAGCCTATGTGTTTTAGCTTCTCACACTTGAGTGTTCCCTCTCATGCCATGAGTTCAAACCAAGTGCGGGACACTCACAGTTACATGTACAGTATGCTAAAAGTATTTTTACATGGGGACATGATCGTTGTGCATTCAAAGTGTTAAAATAGTAATGCTAATTTAAGTAAAGTAATTTTCACAGGTGAATTTGTTACATTTATGTCAATTTATTTTCTCTTGCAAGTCAATTTTTCTCTGAAATTTTCCTCAATGGACGAGCCTCCACTACCCCCTCCTGCCCCTTTTATAGGCCTATGTCACATTTCCTGCTTCCGGAACGTTAAAAATCGCCGAGCAGTGTACTCTTACTTCCGGTAGTTACCCCAGATACGTGACAAACTACGGCCGCCTCCTCTCTCTCGTCGCTGTTATTATGGTGTACCGGGCTGCTCAACGTCTAAACAAAGACAGCCCTACACAGTTTACATGATTTCCCGAAAGACAAACTCCTCCGCAAGTCTTGTGTGAGGCTAATAAGGAGGATGAAGGTCCCTCGTTTCATGTTCTCAGGGGTAGCGCGTATGTCTGCAGTTTGCACTTTGACAAGGAGAGCATATACGTCTTGAAAAGTGGGCGGAATAGGCTAATAATGTCGGGTATGTGTATGATTAAAAGCACTGGTCCTGACCCCCACACACACTCCATCTCTCATCCGAATAGAGCCACATAATGACGGGTAAGTGTGTGTCACAAGTACTTTTATTTGAAGACAACTCATAAGAATAACAGGCATTCCCATTTAGGAAATATACAGCTGCACACTACATATTAACACGTAAATGAAAAGGTACATTGAAATAATCAAATCCATAAAAATAAATAGCCTATATTAAATGCATACCTCTGCTCCTACACAAAATCGCCTTTGTTGTATGGCGATATATCCAGATAGAGCCACAAGACACAATGTCGGGGAATTGTATGATTTGGATTCAGACTTCTTCACTGTAGTGTTCATTCACTAGTTGAACCACATCGTCTGGACCGACTTTTGGAAGGTTATGCAGCGATGTTGTCCAGCGATAACAGTCCGCCATGGTGAATGCCAAGCTGAATGCATTAACCGGAACTTGGGATACACTGCTTCAGCGATTTTTAACGGGTACTTCCGGCTGTCAACTGTGCCGTGATATAGGCCTATTCCCATACAAATGTGTACGCAACATCCTTCATTTTGTCCTCGAAAACAGAATCAAAATACTCAGACTCGGCCACTGTCAGAAGGTTTTTCCAGTCACCAATAATGCCTGTCAAGCAAAAATAAGCACACATCAGAATCAAAACGTTAGGTAATAACATGCATGCACACAGAAAATGTACAGAAAATGATGCACAAAAATCTATGACATCATACCTTTCCTGAAAAACTCAGACTTGCTCTGGTCAAATAGTCCCTCGGGAGCCTTGGAGTAGTTGGACATCTCGTTGGTTTTCATGTTCTTGAACAAACACTGTTCAGCGATGCTGTCTATGACCTCTGAGTCCAGAGACTTCTCCATGAACTGGGCCACTCTGGTCAGGGCAGATTTCAGGTCCTGCAACAAATGCATAAGTGATATTAAGCAGTGCTTCCTATTTAAAGTCAGAATTGTTGAATTAGTTAATTCAATAAAAGTAAATTAAGGCGTATATCACATTTCAATCAAACCCTACCGTGATCCTTTCCTCGTAGGAGATGCACAAAAAGCGCTCTTTGTCTTCAGCGTTCATCCAGCCCTGTACGTGGTCAAACCAGGACCCGAATGCCACTAATAAATAAATAGAATAAAAACACATAACCATCAAACATTTTATTTGCTGTTATATTGCAGCAGTTGTAGCGTTGATGTATATTAAGAAATGTGCCCCACCGTTCCCGTCCAGAAACTTGTTTAGACTCTCGCCTGTTGACTCTGGATCTACATAGACGGAGGCCATCGCTTGAAAGTGGTAAAACGACGTGAACACATCCTTTGGGTTCCGGATGGCATAGATGACCTGAAATGAAAAACATATTTATATATATAAATACAAACACACACACACACATACACACACAGTATACAATACTGTCTCTATAATAAAGGTTAAGCTCACCTTTGGCCGGGCCTTAAAGAAGGAAGCCGGCATCATGTTGTAGTGGTAGTGTGTAGTGAGCAGTCGTGGGGAGGGTCTCTGGTCCAGGTTGAGGGCCCGTGTGGCGGCGTGCTCTATCCAAGGACATCGTAGCCAGTTGGTTTCACTGTGGACGGCGGCCGGATCCCCTTCAGCCTGAATCAGCGGAACAATCTCATGCATCCATGTGGTGCCTGGGAAGAGATGCAAGTGTGTTGATTTCTTAATTTATTTGTTGTTGATATTACTTCAAACGCCATTTGTATCTTACTATGTTTAAGCATAACTTATGATACAGCAGTCCTACTATGTTGTAGTAAAACTTTAGCTGCAGTAGTCCTACTATGTTATAGCAGAACTTCTGATCCAACAGTCCTACTGTGTTGTGGCAGAAATTCTGATCTAGCAGTCCCACTATGTTATAGCAGCACTTCTGGAGGCAGCCAACATAGAGCCTGGGAGGGAAACCAGAAATTAAAAGGTGTGGAGCTACGCCTTGTTTCCTGGTTCATTAAAGAGATATAAAACCCAAGATTTTAGCCAGATGTTAGCTTGTCTGACATCAGACTTTACATATTTCAGTGGTATGGAATAACTTGGCACTTCCCACAATTCCCCACACACTTGCTGTTATGATGTATGTGTAATTGGGATGGTAAGATTCACAATTTGCATCGGTACACCGGCATAAAAGTTCACGATATGATTGCCCGATCAAAAAAGTGTGCATCGGATACAATTTGGAATGAGGTCGAGATAAATAGTTTCTAAAATCTTTGCATCTGTAAAAAAAATAAATAAAATAAAATAGAAATCCCTAAAATTGTCAAAACGTCTGGGATTCGGCTTTTGCGTCCTATAGTTGCATTAGTCACATTAGGTGCCGATCACACAGAATGCGTTTTGCAGGCTGAAAAAATGCCAGGCTCACAGCACTGCTCTTTAGCCTCAATCTCACAGGACCACTCATCTGATTGGACAATGAAAAAAAAGAAAGCAATAAAGCATAATAGCAACTTATAAGCAAGTACCATATTGAATTGCACAGCATGATTATCTTTTTGCATCGCATCGAATCACACTGTGTTGAATCAAATCGTATGGAATCGCACTGGGAATGAATCGTATCGAAATCGCAATAGTAGTTGCTTAATATGTATCTTAATACTTTTTTTGTTGCATCGCCCTGTGGTGAGATGCACATCCCTAATGTGAAGCAGAGTCAGTGATTCCACTTGCCACTATGAGTACGAAGCAGAATGTGAGATTCATTGAATGAGAGCCAACCGTGACTATTGTCTGAGTTTTTAAACAAACTATGCAAGAGAGAGAGTACATACCATTCATATGCAAACACAAACACACTTGGAGCAAGCTGGGGTTTGTACTGTACTTTAAAGTACTTAAGTCACTTAACCAGTTAATTATGTGCATTATGTGCATCGTACTTCTATGGACTGGAAGGAAGTACATCAGCCAATAAACCGATTGATGTGCATGTGCATTTATGTGCATTATATAAAATAACAAAATAAATACATTCTAAAGCGCTCATGTTTAAAACAAGGTTACAGTTTAGGATACATCTCCCCCAACTTGCCTATTTGTATAAACTGTGGTTGTGAAGATGGCACGCACCTTGTTAAGTCACACTTTTTGATTGTTATACTTTTGACAAAACGCGAGCACCCGTCTTCCTCACTCATAATAGTCTTTCTGTTTCTTCAACAATAATAGAGGGTACCGAGGCAAAGGATTTTGCTGCGAATGTCTCCCCTAATAAACGACTACAAAAACATCACTGAAAGGGGCTTTCCATTTACAGCCCTACTTGGAAAAAGTCTGCCCTCCTCAAACAAATATTCATGCAGCAGCATGAATGAATGTTTCACCTCTCTTGTGAGCACACAATCCCCCCCCCCCCCCCACTGTACTAACCAGTACAATGAAACTCTGAAATAATACATTCACAGGGTCTCATGCGGTCTCACGTCACAACATTCTTGCTAAGTCCAATTAATAAATGTAAAGCAAAGAAAAGGTGAATATTTAAATGAATACTTTACCATTACAATGTAGGTAGTATATGTAAACGAACAGTGGACAAAATACACATTTAACTATAAAAGAGTTACCTCATGCAGTTTTAATCTAAATTCATATTTGTGAGACTATAACCTAATATACAGCATAACAGTACCCAGGCCTAGCTATCATGCTCCCAACCATACCTGATTTGGGAAAGGACACAATCAAAACATCATCTGGACGAAAAGAAAAATCTTCAAGTTGTGCCAAGCCTTCGGAATCGTGTAACAATTTGGGAAAATACACCCCCTTATGCAAAATGTACATTTCCTTCTCAGTCATACTTTCAACTGTGTTTAGTTTCCTTAGCACTCTTCGTCCTTTCCTCCTCCTTCCTTGTCAGCTATCTCAGTGTTGCCCTGTATATATAGGCACTAACATAACACCTCTCAAACACCACCTCGCCTTGTGAATGGCCAATGATTGTTTGTCTTTGCATGTGCAAAGTGCAAAAACGTTGCATTTGTGAGTGTTTGTATGTATTTGCATAGGTTTGTGTAGATTTGTTTGTTCTCATAGTAAATAATAAAAAAATTGTGTGTAGCCAATATTGACCTTAAAGGAGCAGTCCACAAACTCACACATTGAGGTTGCATTCAGGGTTGGGTGGAAAAGAGATCTAAAATATTTTACCTAATGCTTAGTTCCCACTGTCGTGCGATCCGTTACGAATGCCACGATGGGCTATATGCACTAAGCTGTGTGCTTCAAATTAAACGAGTAAACCTCTTCCTGTATATTTGTTTACTTCCAACTAGCAAAGCTACAGCTCCTACGGTACTATTTCGCCATGAATTCCCATAAGAAAATGCGTTTTCAAAAACAGGAGAAGAAATACTCCGAACATTGTTGTGTTCCGCTTTGTTCGACATCATCGAAATGTAACGGTACTTAGTGTAGTGAAATGATCACACGGAGGTTTCTGCTTGCGGTCTTTATTTGTATCGCAACTTCATACAGACAATTACACTCGTGCTTTGTTCAACCCCCGCCGGCTTGTCGCAGGTGCCGCTTACATGGTGACGTAGCCGGAAGAAAAACCTGTTGCTTAAAGGGACAGAGTGTAAACACATATGACATCTCCCTTTTTTTTAACGGTTTCCAAACAAAACCAGTAGCACGTAAACAGTCAATAACTGTAACAAATAATGTTTATTTTGGCCTTACCTTTAACTTAAATTATATTGTCTCAATAAGTCTGACAACTGGCTTAATGACATGTCCAGACCTGGTCTGAACCAGTCCCGGTGTTTGTTCAGGTTTTGCGACCCCACCTGGACTCAGACAACCAGTCACTGGACTGGTAGACTGGGGAACCACCCCAGTACTCCCTGCGGCTGCAGGTGAGTCGGTTTGGGCAGGACGAGGCGTTGGTATCGTACGGAGATGGCGACGGTTCAGCCGCAGCACCGCTCCTCCCTGTGTGTTGATGAGGTATGACCTTGGGGTGATACACTCGTCCTTCAAAACCACCGCTGGTGTCGTCCAAGCCTTTTCCTGATCCAGCTTGGTGTGGACCATGTCTCCTCGCTGTAGAGGCGGTAAAGGCCTGGCCCCATGGTGGCGGTTGTAGTAGAAGGCTTGTTTGGCCTTCTCGTCAGCATCCTTTTGCTTTACAGTCTTCCTGTTGGGCCACTTGGGTCGAAGAGTGTCGTTCTGATTTTCCTCCCCATCAGTAGCTCTGCTGGACTCACCCTGTAGTGATACATGGAGTGGCTCTGTAGCACATGAGAGCCATTAGTGGGTCGTCCTGCTGGAGGATTCTCTTTGCGGTTTGTACCGCTCGCTCCGCATGACCGTTCCCCTGAGGATGGTGGGGACTTGACGTGACGTGTCTGAAGTCTAACTGTCTTGCCAGCTCCTTGAGTTCTCCACTCAAGAATTGAGGTCCGTTGTCGCTCACCACCTCATCCGGGATTCCAAACCTAGCAAAGGTTGCTTTCATTCATTGAATAACCTGAGTGGTGGTTGTGGACGGCAGGTGTAGTATCTCCAGGAACCGGGAATAGTAATCCGAGATCACTAGGTAGTTTAGCTTTTTGTGTTCACAGAGGTCCAGGACAATCCTTTCCCAAGGCCGATCAGGCAGTGGCGTGGAGATCCTTTTGCTGGGACCGCTTCTGTTCCTGACAAGACTGGCACAACATCACAGTGTTCCTTAGTTCTGTTGAGAGCCCTGGCCACCAAACTGATGAGCTGGCTCTGTCTCTGCACTTTGTGAGCCCTTGGTGTCCGTCATGTATCCTCTTGCTTATGAAAAAAGAGGTTGACTATCTGCTTGAGAATCATCTGGCTGTGCCGAGTTCCAGTCCTTGGAGCTCGCCTTGTATCCTAGTCCCCAAGCCCGATGGTACGGTCCGATTCTGCACAGACTATAGGAAGGTGAATGCGGTCACTGTGCCAGATTAGTTTCCGTTACCTCGGATAGATGATTGTGTCGACACCATTGGATCAGCTAGATTTGTGAGTAAGTTGGATCTGCTAAAAGGGTATTGGCAGGTGCCACTTACGTCTTGTGCATCAGAGATCTCTGCTTTCGTTACCCCAGACTGTTTTATGCAATATTCTGTTATGGCCTTTGGTATGCGCAATGCGCCTGCCACATTCCAACGCCTAGTAAACCTGGTTCTGGGGGACGTTCCGAATTGCGTTGCATATCTGGATGATTTAGTTGTCCATTCTTCCACCTGGACGGAACACTTGAGTTCCTTAAGAGTTGTGTTTGAGCGCTTGGCTCAGGCGTCATTGACCTTGAAACTTGCCAAGTGTGAGTTTGGGAAAGCAACGGTTACGTATCTTGGTAAGGAGGTGGGGCGAGGTCAAGTGCGTACTCTGTCTGCTAAGGTGGAGGCTATAACATCTTTCCCTCCGCCCACCACTAGACGTGAACTTCGTAGGTTCCTAGGTATGGCCGGGTACTACCGCAGTTTCTGCCGCAACTTCTCCACTGTGGTTGCGCCTTTGACTAGTTTGCTCAGCCCCTCCGTTTCGTTTGTCTGGTCGGCTGACTGTCAGAGAGCGTTTGAGGCGGTGAAGGCGCTGCTCAGTAGTTCCCCTGTTCTGTCCGCCCCGGATTTTTGTAAACCTTTCAAGCTGGAAGTAGACGCAAGTATGGTTGGTGCTGGTGCTGTACTACTGCAGGAAGATGCAGGTGGAATTGATCACCCTGTCTGTTATTTTTCACGCAAGTTTAACAACTGTCAGTCCCGGTATTCCACAATCGAACAAGAGACCCTTGCCCTGCTTTTTGCTCTCCAATTTTTTGAGGTTTATGTCGGTTCAAGTGCTCTCCCTGTAGCGGTCTACACAGACCATAATCCCTTGGTTTTTTTTGGCTAGGATGTATAACCACAACCATTGCCTTATGCGGTGGGCGTTGGTTGTGCAGGGTTACAGCCTTGTGATTAGGCACAAGAAGGGATCGGAGAATATTCTTGCCGATGCTTTGTCTCGTGCATAGGTTTTTTTTTGTGTGGCCTATGCTGTGCTTTTGGGGTGTGGGTTGGGCTGACGGTGATGTTCTTTTTGTTTAGTTTGTTTGATTATATGTATCGCAAACCCTCCTGGTTTGCTCTTTTGGAAGGGGAGTGTTACGTACATCGTGTGATCCGTTTCTCGTTACTGTTTGTGTTGTGTTTTGTTTTCCTTTCTGTCTCCCTCTCCTAATGCTTTTTACCCAGGTGTTGGTGGTCATTGTTAACCTCAAGTGGCTGCGTCTGGAACTGTCCTAATCAGCTGCCTATTTAAACCTCCTTGTTCCAAGGGGGGGTGGCATTTTGGTGTGTGCTTGGGTGTTAGTGTTGCTTCCTTGAATGCTATCCAATTTTGTTAGAGTCCTTTGTTTGTAGTCCTGCCTGTTGGTAGTCCTGTTTGTTTTGCCAGTTGGTCTTGTTCCTCCTTGTAATACCCTGGGGAGGGTGAGGTAGTTTGCAGGTAAGATGCCCATGGGCCTACATTTTACATCACGCAGGTATTCTTTGTATAGATACACTAGGTAAGTTTCCCCAGGCGGGTACCACCTCATGTATTTATTGGGACCAGGTCAGGGACAGTTTGTTTAGTTAGTTTAGTGGGATCAATTGATGCTTAGTAGGTTAGGTAGCGGTAGCGTCAGACTTAGCTTGAGGGGGTTTGTTTTCTTTGTTTGTTTTGGTACTCGTTTGTTTTGGCGTCCTCCCCAGGCCTAGTTACTGTCCCTGTGTTACATGTTACTTGTTGTGTCTATTTGGCTTGTGGCCTTATAATTGTCCGTGCCGGTTATTTCAACTATACATGACTTATGTAAATAAATCATGGCTAGCAGCATTGCTAGCAATCAGCATTGCTGATTCGGTTGTCAGCCTCGGTTCCTGTCGCACCACAACCTCACTGGCTTTTCCCCGGCATATATGCATGACCCCACGTAACATGCACATCCTACTTCTGACACCATGTAGTGAAATGATCACACGGAGGTTTCTGCTTGCAGTCTTTATTTGTATCGCAACTTCATACAGACAATTACACTCGTGCTTTGTTCAACCCCCGCCGGCTTGTCGCAGGTGCCGCTTACATGGTGACGTAGCCGGAAGCAAAACCTGTTGCTTAAAGGGACAGAGTGTAAACACATATGACATCTCCCTTTTTTTTAATGGTTTCAAAACAAAACCAGTAGCACGTAAACAGTCAATAACTGTAACAAATAATGTTTATTTTGGCCTTACCTTTAACTTAAATTATATTGTCTCAATAAGTCTGACAACTGGCTTAATGACACGTCCAGACCTGGTCTGAACCAGTCCCGGTGTTTGTTCAGGTTTTGCGACCCCATCTGGACTCAGACAACCAGTCACTGGACTGGTAGACTGGGGAACCACCCCAGTACTCCCTGCGGCTGCAGGTGAGTCGGTTTGGGCAGGACGAGGCATTGGTATCGTCCGGAGATGGCGACGGTTCCGCCGCAGCACCGCTCCTCCCTGTGTGTTGATGAGGTATGACCTTGGGGTGATACACTCGTCCTTCAAAACCACCGCTGGTGTCGTCCAAGCCTTTTCCTGATCCAGCTTGGTGTGGACCATGTCTCCTCGCTGTAGAGGCGGTAAAGGCCTGGCCCCATGGTGGCGGTTGTAGTAGAAGGCTTGTTTGGCCGTCCTGTGTGTGTGTGTCAGCATCCTTTTGCTTTACAGTCTTCCTGTTGGGCCACTTGGGTCGAAGATTCCTCACCAGTGTAGGGAGTGTCGTTCTGATTTTCCTCCCCATCAGTAGCTCTGCTGGACTCACCCTGTAGTGATACATGGAGTGGCTCTGTAGCACATGAGAGCCATTAGTGGGTCGTCCTGCTGGAGGATTCTCTTTGCGGTTTGTACCGCTCGCTCCGCATGACCGTTTCTTCACCCGTCATGTTCTTCACCCGCCATGTTTGCAGGATTGTTTTGATCACGCTGACTGGCACATGTTCCACGTTGCCTCGGACAATAACATCAACGAGTACGCATAGTCGGTCACCGGGTTCATCAAGAAGTGCATAGATGACGTTGTTCCGACCAAGTCGGTTCGGATATACCCCAACCAGAAACCGTGGATTAGCGGCGATGTTCGCACTGCCCTCCATACGCGTAACGCCGCCTTTGGCTCCGGGAATATGGAGGAATATACGAGAACCCGCTACGACCTCCGTAAGACCATCGTCTCTGCCAAGCGGGAGTATAAGGACAGAGTGGAGGAGAAATTCAATTACCATTGCCATGGCCCTCCACACTGCCCCTGTTATGTGCGAATGCTGTTTGTGGACTACAGCTCAGCGTTCAACACGATAGTTCCTGCCAAGCTCGACACCAAGCTTAGAGGTCTAGGCGTGCCCCCATCCACGTGCAGCTGGATACTGGACCTCCTATCGGACCACCGCCAGGTGGTGAGGATGGGCAGCACCACCTCAGAGCCACTGACCCTCAACACGGGAGCCCCCCAGCGATGCGTGCTGAGCCCTCTCCTCTACTCCCTTTACACCCATGACTGCATGGCTATGCACAGCTCTTTGCTGACAACACGACAGTGATGGGCCTGATCGCCTGGCGACGACGAGACAGCCTACAGGGAGGAGGTCGGATCGCTGGAGCAGTGGAGAACAGCCTCGACCTCAACGTCAAGAAGACCAAGGAGCTGATCATGGACTTCAGGAAGCAGAGAGGAGAGCACAGCCCTATCTCCATCGACGGTGTTGCAGTAGAGAGGGTCAGCAGCTTCAAGTTCCTCGACGTGCACATCTCCGAGGACCTCACATGGTCCACGCACACCACACACGTGGTGAAAAGGGCCCAACAATGCCTGTATTTCCTCAGGTGTCTGAGGAAATTCAGCATGGGCCCCCGCATCCTGAGAACATTTTATACCGGCACCATCGAGCGTGTTCTTACAGGGTGTATCACCGCCTGGTACGGGAACTGCACTGCACTCGAGTGCAGAGCGCTTCAAAGCGCTTTAGACGGCCCAGTATATCGTTGGAGGTGAGCTCCCTCCCTCCTGGATATATACAACCAGCGGTGCGTGGCCTAGGCCAAACGCATCATAAAAGACATTGCCCACCCCAGCCACGAACTGTACTCACTTTTACCGGCAGGCAGGCGATACCGCAGTATCAAGTGCCATACAAATAGACTCCGAGATAGCTTCCACAGTCAGGCCATCAGGCTGCTGAACAAGGGCGTATAGCATATAACAATGTATATTTTATTACATTGATTTATATATACATATTGCTCTTTTTCTGTGCCGACATATTGCATTTTATAAATTTGCATTTTTTTTTAATTTTTATTCTACTGTCTGTCGTCTGGTATTGCACATAAGATTTTCACACCACTGCTTTATACCGGTTATACTGCGTTTCTGTCTAAATGTATAGTTTCTAGAGCCATGGCGTCATAATGATGGTATTAAGAGGTGGAATAATTCAGGTAGGACTGTGTAGGACATCACTGAAGGCCTAGGTGGGAAATGCACAGCCCACCACTGTCTGAAACTAACAAAATCGATGGATCCCAGCCATACTCTCTGTTTTTGTTTGGCGTCATGCACCTGGAATGCTTTGAGTTCGTAACTAATAAGTCTGAAATTAGATTCACGAGTTGTCTGGAACGTGGAATTAATGAATGACACAAGATAGATCCTTGCATGATGATAACCCTCCCCCCAAAACTCTGATTGGGTATTCACCAGCACAGTGAGCACTGCTGATTGGTTCACAGAGCCTCTGGCTAGACCCGCTCTAAGGAAGGATCATCCTCCCTTACTGCCGTACACACTCATGTTAGAAACCAAGACTCACCAGCCGCTCGGGTCGGCAGTTTTAGAATGGACTTCAATGAGGAGCTAGGGTAGGATAGTCCTCAGTACAGTCATTTTCAATTGTTGTAGGGGGTGCTGTTGGTATGTATTTACTGTGTGTGTGTGTGTGTGTGTGTGTGTGTGTGTGTGTGTGTGTGTGTGTGTGTAACGGACGCGAGCCGGCGGTGCTGTGCAGTGGTAAACCTCACTCCCTGACACCTAAAACATGTACTGTTGAAGCTAGAGCCTATGTGTTTTAGCTTCTCACACTTGAGTGTTCCCTCTCATGCCATGAGTTCAAACCAAGTGCGGGACACTCACAGTTACATGTACAGTATGCTAAAAGTATTTTTACATGGGGACATGATCGTTGTGCATTCAAAGTGTTAAAATAGTAATGCTAATTTAAGTAAAGTAATTTTCACAGGTGAATTTGTTACATTTATGTCAATTTATTTTTCTCTTGCAAGTAAATTTTTCTCTGAAATTTTCCTCAATGGACGAGCCTCCACTACCCCCTCCTGCCCCTTTTATAGGCCTATGTCACATTTCCTGCTTCCGGAACGTTAAAAATCGCCGAGCAGTGTACTCTTACTTCCGGTAGTTACCCCAGATACGTGACAAACTACGGCCGCCTCCTCTCGTCGCTGTTATTGTGGTGTACTGGGCTGCTCAACGTCTAAACAAAGACAGCCCTACACAGTTTACATGATTTCCCGAAAGACAAACTCCTCCGCAAGTCTTGTGTGAGGCTAATAAGGAGGATGAAGGTCCCTCGTTTCATGTTCTCAGGGGTAGCGCGTATGTCTGCAGTTTGCACTTTGACAAGGAGAGCATATACGTCTTGAAAAGTGGGCGGAATAGGCTAATAATGTCGGGTATGTGTGTGATTAAAAGCACTGGTCCTGACCCCCACACACACTCCATCTCTCATCCGAATAGAGCCACATAATGACGGGTAAGTGTGTGTCACAAGTACTTTTATTTGAAGACAACTCATAAGAATAACAGGCATTCCCATTTAGGAAATATACAGCTGCACACTACATATTAACACGTAAATGAAAAGGTACATTGAAATAATCAAATCCATAAAAATAAATAGCCTATATTAAATGCATACCTCTGCTCCTACACAAAATCGCCTTTGTTGTATGGCGATATATCCAGATAGAGCCACAAGACACAATGTCGGGGAATTGTATGATTTGGATTCAGACTTCTTCACTGTAGTGTTCATTCACTAGTTGAACCACATCGTCTGGACCGACTTTTGGAAGGTTATGCAGCGATGTTGTCCAGCGATAACAGTCCGCCATGGTGAATGCCAAGCTGAATGCATTAACCGGAACTTGGGATACACTGCTTCAGCGATTTTTAACGGGTACTTCCGGCTGTCAACTGTGCCGTGATATAGGCCTATTCCCATACAAATGTGTACGCAACATCCTTCATTTTGTCCTCGAAAACAGAATCAAAATACTCAGACTCGGCCACTGTCAGAAGGTTTTTCCAGTCACCAATAATGCCTGTCAAGCAAAAATAAGCACACATCAGAATCAAAACGTTAGGTAATAACATGCATGCACACAGAAAATGTACAGAAAATGATGCACAAAAATCTATGACATCATACCTTTCCTGAAAAACTCAGACTTGCTCTGGTCAAATAGTCCCTCGGGAGCCTTGGAGTAGTTGGACATCTCGTTGGTTTTCATGTTCTTGAACAAACACTGTTCAGCGATGCTGTCTATGACCTCTGAGTCCAGAGACTTCTCCATGAACTGGGCCACTCTGGTCAGGGCAGATTTCAGGTCCTGCAACAAATGCATAAGTGATATTAAGCAGTGCTTCCTATTTAAAGTCAGAATTGTTGAATTAGTTAATTCAATAAAAGTAAATTAAGGCGTATATCACATTTCAATCAAACCCTACCGTGATCCTTTCCTCGTAGGAGATGCACAAAAAGCGCTCTTTGTCTTCAGCGTTCATCCAGCCCTGTACGTGGTCAAACCAGGACCCGAATGCCACTAATAAATAAATAGAATAAAAACACATAACCATCAAACATTTTATTTGCTGTTATATTGCAGCAGTTGTAGCGTTGATGTATATTAAGAAATGTGCCCCACCGTTCCCGTCCAGAAACTTGTTTAGACTCTCGCCTGTTGACTCTGGATCTACATAGACGGAGGCCATCGCTTGAAAGTGGTAAAACGACGTGAACACATCCTTTGGGTTCCGGATGGCATAGATGACCTGAAATGAAAAACATATTTATATATATAAATACAAACACACACACACACATACACACACAGTATACAATACTGTCTCTATAATAAAGGTTAAGCTCACCTTTGGCCGGGCCTTAAAGAAGGAAGCCGGCATCATGTTGTAGTGGTAGTGTGTAGTGAGCAGTCGTGGGGAGGGTCTCTGGTCCAGGTTGAGGGCCCGTGTGGCGGCGTGCTCTATCCAAGGACATCGTAGCCAGTTGGTTTCACTGTGGACGGCGGCCGGATCCCCTTCAGCCTGAATCAGCGGAACAATCTCATGCATCCATGTGGTGCCTGGGAAGAGATGCAAGTGTGTTGATTTCTTAATTTATTTGTTGTTGATATTACTTCAAACGCCATTTGTATCTTACTATGTTTAAGCATAACTTATGATACAGCAGTCCTACTATGTTGTAGTAAAACTTTAGCTGCAGTAGTCCTACTATGTTATAGCAGAACTTCTGATCCAACAGTCCTACTGTGTTGTGGCAGAAATTCTGATCTAGCAGTCCCACTATGTTATAGCAGCACTTCTGGAGGCAGCCAACATAGAGCCTGGGAGGGAAACCAGAAATTAAAAGGTGTGGAGCTACGCCTTGTTTCCTGGTTCATTAAAGAGATATAAAACCCAAGATTTTAGCCAGATGTTAGCTTGTCTGACATCAGACTTTACATATTTCAGTGGTATGGAATAACTTGGCACTTCCCACAATTCCCCACACACTTGCTGTTATGATGTATGTGTAATTGGGATGGTAAGATTCACAATTTGCATCGGTACACCGGCATAAAAGTTCACGATATGATTGCCCGATCAAAAAAGTGTGCATCGGATACAATTTGGAATGAGGTCGAGATAAATAGTTTCTAAAATCTTTGCATCTGTAAAAAAAAAAAATAAAATAAATAGAAATCCCTAAAATTGTCAAAACGTCTGGGATTCGGCTTTTGCGTCCTATAGTTGCATTAGTCACATTAGGTGCCGATCACACAGAATGCGTTTTGCAGGCTGAAAAAATGCCAGGCTCACAGCACTGCTCTTTAGCCTCAATCTCACAGGACCACTCATCTGATTGGACAATGAAAAAAAAGAAAGCAATAAAGCATAATAGCAACTTATAAGCAAGTACCATATTGAATTGCACAGCATGATTATCTTTTTGCATCGCATCGAATCACACTGTGTTGAATCAAATCGTATGGAATCGCACTGGGAATGAATCGTATCGAAATCGCAATAGTAGTTGCTTAATATGTATCTTAATACTTTTTTTGTTGCATCGCCCTGTGGTGAGATGCACATCCCTAATGTGAAGCAGAGTCAGTGATTCCACTTGCCACTATGAGTACGAAGCAGAATGTGAGATTCATTGAATGAGAGCCAACCGTGACTATTGTCTGAGTTTTTAAACAAACTATGCAAGAGAGAGAGTACATACCATTCATATGCAAACACAAACACACTTGGAGCAAGCTGGGGTTTGTACTGTACTTTAAAGTACTTAAGTCACTTAACCAGTTAATTATGTGCATTATGTGCATCGTACTTCTATGGACTGGAAGGAAGTACATCAGCCAATAAACCGATTGATGTGCATGTGCATTTATGTGCATTATATAAAATAACAAAATAAATACATTCTAAAGCGCTCATGTTTAAAACAAGGTTACAGTTTAGGATACATCTCCCCCAACTTGCCTATTCGTATAAACTGTGGTTGTGAAGATGGCACGCACCTTGTTAAGTCACACTTTTTGATTGTTATACTTTTGACAAAACGCGAGCACCCGTCTTCCTCACTCATAATAGTCTTTCTGTTTCTTCAACAATAATAGAGGGTACCGAGGCAAAGGATTTTGCTGCGAATGTCTCCCCTAATAAACGACTACAAAAACATCACTGAAAGGGGCTTTCCATTTACAGCCCTACTTGGAAAAAGTCTGCCCTCCTCAAACAAATATTCATGCAGCAGCATGAATGAATGTTTCACCTCTCTTGTGAGCACACAATCCCCCCCCCCCCCCACTGTACTAACCAGTACAATGAAACTCTGAAATAATACATTCACAGGGTCTCATGCGGTCTCACGTCACAACATTCTTGCTAAGTCCAATTAATAAATGTAAAGCAAAGAAAAGGTGAATATTTAAATGAATACTTTACCATTACAATGTAGGTAGTATATGTAAACGAACAGTGGACAAAATACACATTTAACTATAAAAGAGTTACCTCATGCAGTTTTAATCTAAATTCATATTTGTGAGACTATAACCTAATATACAGCATAACAGTACCCAGGCCTAGCTATCATGCTCCCAACCATACCTGATTTGGGAAAGGACACAATCAAAACATCATCTGGACGAAAAGAAAAATCTTCAAGTTGTGCCAAGCCTTCGGAATCGTGTAACAATTTGGGAAAATACACCCCCTTATGCAAAATGTACATTTCCTTCTCAGTCATACTTTCAACTGTGTTTAGTTTCCTTAGCACTCTTCGTCCTTTCCTCCTCCTTCCTTGTCAGCTATCTCAGTGTTGCCCTGTATATATAGGCACTAACATAACACCTCTCAAACACCACCTCGCCTTGTGAATGGCCAATGATTGTTTGTCTTTGCATGTGCAAAGTGCAAAAACGTTGCATTTGTGAGTGTTTGTATGTATTTGCATAGGTTTGTGTAGATTTGTTTGTTCTCATAGTAAATAATAAAAAAATTGTGTGTAGCCAATATTGACCTTAAAGGGGCAGTCCACAAACTCACACATTGAGGTTGCATTCAGGGTTGGGTGGAAAAGAGATCTAAAATATTTTACCTAATGCTTAGTTCCCACTGTCGTGCGATCCGTTACGAATGCCACGATGGGCTATATGCACTAAGCTGTGTGCTTCAAATTAAACGAGTAAACCTCTTCCTGTATATTTGTTTACTTCCAACTAGCAAAGCTACAGCTCCTACGGTACTATTTCGCCATGAATTCCCATAAGAAAATGCGTTTTCAAAAACAGGAGAAGAAATACTCCGAACATTGTTGTGTTCCGCTTTGTTCGACATCATCGAAATGTAACGGTACTTAGTGTAGTGAAATGATCACACGGAGGTTTCTGCTTGCGGTCTTTATTTGTATCGCAACTTCATACAGACAATTACACTCGTGCTTTGTTCAACCCCCGCCGGCTTGTCGCAGGTGCCGCTTACATGGTGACGTAGCCGGAAGAAAAACCTGTTGCTTAAAGGGACAGAGTGTAAACACATATGACATCTCCCTTTTTTTTAACGGTTTCCAAACAAAACCAGTAGCACGTAAACAGTCAATAACTGTAACAAATAATGTTTATTTTGGCCTTACCTTTAACTTAAATTATATTGTCTCAATAAGTCTGACAACTGGCTTAATGACATGTCCAGACCTGGTCTGAACCAGTCCCGGTGTTTGTTCAGGTTTTGCGACCCCACCTGGACTCAGACAACCAGTCACTGGACTGGTAGACTGGGGAACCACCCCAGTACTCCCTGCGGCTGCAGGTGAGTCGGTTTGGGCAGGACGAGGCGTTGGTATCGTACGGAGATGGCGACGGTTCAGCCGCAGCACCGCTCCTCCCTGTGTGTTGATGAGGTATGACCTTGGGGTGATACACTCGTCCTTCAAAACCACCGCTGGTGTCGTCCAAGCCTTTTCCTGATCCAGCTTGGTGTGGACCATGTCTCCTCGCTGTAGAGGCGGTAAAGGCCTGGCCCCATGGTGGCGGTTGTAGTAGAAGGCTTGTTTGGCCTTCTCGTCAGCATCCTTTTGCTTTACAGTCTTCCTGTTGGGCCACTTGGGTCGAAGAGTGTCGTTCTGATTTTCCTCCCCATCAGTAGCTCTGCTGGACTCACCCTGTAGTGATACATGGAGTGGCTCTGTAGCACATGAGAGCCATTAGTGGGTCGTCCTGCTGGAGGATTCTCTTTGCGGTTTGTACCGCTCGCTCCGCATGACCGTTCCCCTGAGGATGGTGGGGACTTGACGTGACGTGTCTGAAGTCTAACTGTCTTGCCAGCTCCTTGAGTTCTCCACTCAAGAATTGAGGTCCGTTGTCGCTCACCACCTCATCCGGGATTCCAAACCTAGCAAAGGTTGCTTTCATTCATTGAATAACCTGAGTGGTGGTTGTGGACGGCAGGTGTAGTATCTCCAGGAACCGGGAATAGTAATCCGAGATCACTAGGTAGTTTAGCTTTTTGTGTTCACAGAGGTCCAGGGCAATCCTTTCCCAAGGCCGATCAGGCAGTGGCGTGGAGATGAGCGGCTCCTTTTGCTGGGACCGCTTCTGTTCCTGACAAGACTGGCACAACATCACAGTGTTCCTTAGTTCTGTTGAGAGCCCTGGCCACCAAACTGATGAGCTGGCTCTGTCTCTGCACTTTGTGAGCCCTTGGTGTCCGTCATGTATCCTCTTGCTTATGAAAAAAGAGGTTGACTATCTGCTTGAGAATCATCTGGCTGTGCCGAGTTCCAGTCCTTGGAGCTCGCCTTGTATCCTAGTCCCCAAGCCCGATGGTACGGTCCGATTCTGCACAGACTATAGGAAGGTGAATGCGGTCACTGTGCCAGATTAGTTTCCGTTACCTCGGATAGATGATTGTGTCGACACCATTGGATCAGCTAGATTTGTGAGTAAGTTGGATCTGCTAAAAGGGTATTGGCAGGTGCCACTTACGTCTTGTGCATCAGAGATCTCTGCTTTCGTTACCCCAGACTGTTTTATGCAATATTCTGTTATGGCCTTTGGTATGCGCAATGCGCCTGCCACATTCCAACGCCTAGTAAACCTGGTTCTGGGGGACGTTCCGAATTGCGTTGCATATCTGGATGATTTAGTTGTCCATTCTTCCACCTGGACGGAACACTTGAGTTCCTTAAGAGTTGTGTTTGAGCGCTTGGCTCAGGCGTCATTGACCTTGAAACTTGCCAAGTGTGAGTTTGGGAAAGCAACGGTTACGTATCTTGGTAAGGAGGTGGGGCGAGGTCAAGTGCGTACTCTGTCTGCTAAGGTGGAGGCTATAACATCTTTCCCTCCGCCCACCACTAGACGTGAACTTCGTAGGTTCCTAGGTATGGCCGGGTACTACCGCAGTTTCTGCCGCAACTTCTCCACTGTGGTTGCGCCTTTGACTAGTTTGCTCAGCCCCTCCGTTTCGTTTGTCTGGTCGGCTGACTGTCAGAGAGCGTTTGAGGCGGTGAAGGCGCTGCTCAGTAGTTCCCCTGTTCTGTCCGCCCCGGATTTTTGTAAACCTTTCAAGCTGGAAGTAGACGCAAGTATGGTTGGTGCTGGTGCTGTACTACTGCAGGAAGATGCAGGTGGAATTGATCACCCTGTCTGTTATTTTTCACGCAAGTTTAACAACTGTCAGTCCCGGTATTCCACAATCGAACAAGAGACCCTTGCCCTGCTTTTTGCTCTCCAATTTTTTGAGGTTTATGTCGGTTCAAGTGCTCTCCCTGTAGCGGTCTACACAGACCATAATCCCTTGGTTTTTTTTGGCTAGGATGTATAACCACAACCATTGCCTTATGCGGTGGGCGTTGGTTGTGCAGGGTTACAACCTTGTGATTAGGCACAAGAAGGGATCGGAGAATATTCTTGCCGATGCTTTGTCTCGTGCATAGGTTTTTTTTTGTGTGGCCTATGCTGTGCTTTTGGGGTGTGGGTTGGGCTGACGGTGATGTTCTTTTTGTTTAGTTTGTTTGATTATATGTATCGCAAACCCTCCTGGTTTGCTCTTTTGGAAGGGGAGTGTTACGTACATCGTGTGATCCGTTTCTCGTTACTGTTTGTGTTGTGTTTTGTTTTCCTTTCTGTCTCCCTCTCCTAATGCTTTTTACCCAGGTGTTGGTGGTCATTGTTAACCTCAAGTGGCTGCGTCTGGAACTGTCCTAATCAGCTGCCTATTTAAACCTCCTCGTTGTTCCAAGGGGGGGTGGCATTTTGGTGTGTGCTTGGGTGTTAGTGTTGCTTCCTTGAATGCTATCCAATTTTGTTAGAGTCCTTTGTTTGTAGTCCTGCCTGTTGGTAGTCCTGTTTGTTTTGCCAGTTGGTCTTGTTCCTCCTTGTAATACCCTGGGGAGGGCGAGGTAGTTTGCAGGTAAGATGCCCATGGGCCTACATTTTACATCACGCAGGTATTCTTTGTATAGATACACTAGGTAAGTTTCCCCAGGCGGGTACCACCTCATGTATTTATTGGGACCAGGTCAGGGACAGTTTGTTTAGTTAGTTTAGTGGGATCAATTGATGCTTAGTAGGTTAGGTAGCGGTAGCGTCAGACTTAGCTTGAGGGGGTTTGTTTTCTTTGTTTGTTTTGGTACTCGTTTGTTTTGGCGTCCTCCCCAGGCCTAGTTACTGTCCCTGTGTTACATGTTACTTGTTGTGTCTATTTGGCTTGTGGCCTTATAATTGTCCGTGCCGGTTATTTCAACTATACATGACTTATGTAAATAAATCATGGCTAGCAGCATTGCTAGCAATCAGCATTGCTGATTCGGTTGTCAGCCTCGGTTCCTGTCGCACCACAACCTCACTGGCTTTTCCCCGGCATATATGCATGACCCCACGTAACATGCACATCCTACTTCTGACACCATGTAGTGAAATGATCACACGGAGGTTTCTGCTTGCAGTCTTTATTTGTATCGCAACTTCATACAGACAATTACACTCGTGCTTTGTTCAACCCCCGCCGGCTTGTCGCAGGTGCCGCTTACATGGTGACGTAGCCGGAAGCAAAACCTGTTGCTTAAAGGGACAGAGTGTAAACACATATGACATCTCCCTTTTTTTTAATGGTTTCAAAACAAAACCAGTAGCACGTAAACAGTCAATAACTGTAACAAATAATGTTTATTTTGGCCTTACCTTTAACTTAAATTATATTGTCTCAATAAGTCTGACAACTGGCTTAATGACACGTCCAGACCTGGTCTGAACCAGTCCCGGTGTTTGTTCAGGTTTTGCGACCCCATCTGGACTCAGACAACCAGTCACTGGACTGGTAGACTGGGGAACCACCCCAGTACTCCCTGCGGCTGCAGGTGAGTCGGTTTGGGCAGGACGAGGCATTGGTATCGTCCGGAGATGGCGACGGTTCCGCCGCAGCACCGCTCCTCCCTGTGTGTTGATGAGGTATGACCTTGGGGTGATACACTCGTCCTTCAAAACCACCGCTGGTGTCGTCCAAGCCTTTTCCTGATCCAGCTTGGTGTGGACCATGTCTCCTCGCTGTAGAGGCGGTAAAGGCCTGGCCCCATGGTGGCGGTTGTAGTAGAAGGCTTGTTTGGCCGTCCTGTGTGTGTGTGTCAGCATCCTTTTGCTTTACAGTCTTCCTGTTGGGCCACTTGGGTCGAAGATTCCTCACCAGTGTAGGGAGTGTCGTTCTGATTTTCCTCCCCATCAGTAGCTCTGCTGGACTCACCCTGTAGTGATACATGGAGTGGCTCTGTAGCACATGAGAGCCATTAGTGGGTCGTCCTGCTGGAGGATTCTCTTTGCGGTTTGTACCGCTCGCTCCGCATGACCGTTTCTTCACCCGTCATGTTCTTCACCCGCCATGTTTGCAGGATTGTTTTGATCACGCTGACTGGCACATGTTCCACGTTGCCTCGGACAATAACATCAACGAGTACGCATAGTCGGTCACCGGGTTCATCAAGAAGTGCATAGATGACGTTGTTCCGACCAAGTCGGTTCGGATATACCCCAACCAGAAACCGTGGATTAGCGGCGATGTTCGCACTGCCCTTCATGCGCGTAACGCCGCCTTTGGCTCCGGGAATATGGAGGAATATACGAGAACCCGCTACGACCTCCGTAAGACCATCGTCTCTGCCAAGCGGGAGTATAAGGACAGAGTGGAGGAGAAATTCAATTACCATTGCCATGGCCCTCCACACTGCCCCTGTTATGTGCGAATGCTGTTTGTGGACTACAGCTCAGCGTTCAACACGATAGTTCCTGCCAAGCTCGACACCAAGCTTAGAGGTCTAGGCGTGCCCCCATCCACGTGCAGCTGGATACTGGACCTCCTATCGGACCACCGCCAGGTGGTGAGGATGGGCAGCACCACCTCAGAGCCACTGACCCTCAACACGGGAGCCCCCCAGCGATGCGTGCTGAGCCCTCTCCTCTACTCCCTTTACACCCATGACTGCATGGCTATGCACAGCTCTTTGCTGACAACACGACAGTGATGGGCCTGATCGCCTGGCGACGACGAGACAGCCTACAGGGAGGAGGTCGGATCGCTGGAGCAGTGGAGAACAGCCTCGACCTCAACGTCAAGAAGACCAAGGAGCTGATCATGGACTTCAGGAAGCAGAGAGGAGAGCACAGCCCTATCTCCATCGACGGTGTTGCAGTAGAGAGGGTCAGCAGCTTCAAGTTCCTCGACGTGCACATCTCCGAGGACCTCACATGGTCCACGCACACCACACACGTGGTGAAAAGGGCCCAACAATGCCTGTATTTCCTCAGGTGTCTGAGGAAATTCAGCATGGGCCCCCGCATCCTGAGAACATTTTATACCGGCACCATCGAGCGTGTTCTTACAGGGTGTATCACCGCCTGGTACGGGAACTGCACTGCACTCGAGTGCAGAGCGCTTCAAAGCGCTTTAGACGGCCCAGTATATCGTTGGAGGTGAGCTCCCTCCCTCCTGGATATATACAACCAGCGGTGCGTGGCCTAGGCCAAACGCATCATAAAAGACATTGCCCACCCCAGCCACGAACTGTACTCACTTTTACCGGCAGGCAGGCGATACCGCAGTATCAAGTGGTATCAAATAGACTCCGAGATAGCTTCCACAGTCAGGCCATCAGGCTGCTGAACAAGGGCGTATAGCATATAACAATGTATATTTTATTACATTGATTTATATATACATATTGCTCTTTTTCTGTGCCGACATATTGCATTTTATAAATTTGATTTTTTTTTAAATTTTTATTCTACTGTCTGTCGTCTGGTATTGCACATAAGATTTTCACACCACTGCTTTATACCGGTTATACTGCGTTTCTGTCTAAATGTATAGTTTCTAGAGCCATGGCGTCATAATGATGGTATTAAGAGGTGGAATAATTCAGGTAGGACTGTGTAGGACATCACTGAAGGCCTAGGTGGGAAATGCACAGCCCACCACTGTCTGAAACTAACAAAATCGATGGATCCCAGCCATACTCTCTGTTTTTGTTTGGCGTCATGCACCTGGAATGCTTTGAGTTCGTAACTAATAAGTCTGAAATTAGATTCACGAGTTGTCTGGAACGTGGAATTAATGAATGACACAAGATAGATCCTTGCATGATGATAACCCTCCCCCCAAAACTCTGATTGGGTATTCACCAGCACAGTGAGCACTGCTGATTGGTTCACAGAGCCTCTGGCTAGACCCGCTCTAAGGAAGGATCATCCTCCCTTACTGCCGTACACACTCATGTTAGAAACCAAGACTCACCAGCCGCTCGGGTCGGCAGTTTTAGAATGGACTTCAATGAGGAGCTAGGGTAGGATAGTCCTCAGTACAGTCATTTTCAATTGTTGTAGGGGGTGCTGTTGGTATGTATTTACTGTGTGTGTGTGTGTGTGTGTGTGTGTGTGTGTGTGTGTGTGTGTGTGTGTGTGTAACGGACGCGAGCCGGCGGTGCTGTGCAGTGGTAAACCTCACTCCCTGACACCTAAAACATGTACTGTTGAAGCTAGAGCCTATGTGTTTTAGCTTCTCACACTTGAGTGTTCCCTCTCATGCCATGAGTTCAAACCAAGTGCGGGACACTCACAGTTACATGTACAGTATGCTAAAAGTATTTTTACATGGGGACATGATCGTTGTGCATTCAAAGTGTTAAAATAGTAATGCTAATTTAAGTAAAGTAATTTTCACAGGTGAATTTGTTACATTTATGTCAATTTATTTTTCTCTTGCAAGTAAATTTTTCTCTGAAATTTTCCTCAATGGACGAGCCTCCACTACCCCCTCCTGCCCCTTTTATAGGCCTATGTCACATTTCCTGCTTCCGGAACGTTAAAAATCGCCGAGCAGTGTACTCTTACTTCCGGTAGTTACCCCAGATACGTGACAAACTACGGCCGCCTCCTCTCGTCGCTGTTATTGTGGTGTACTGGGCTGCTCAACGTCTAAACAAAGACAGCCCTACACAGTTTACATGATTTCCCGAAAGACAAACTCCTCCGCAAGTCTTGTGTGAGGCTAATAAGGAGGATGAAGGTCCCTCGTTTCATGTTCTCAGGGGTAGCGCGTATGTCTGCAGTTTGCACTTTGACAAGGAGAGCATATACGTCTTGAAAAGTGGGCGGAATAGGCTAATAATGTCGGGTATGTGTGTGATTAAAAGCACTGGTCCTGACCCCCACACACACTCCATCTCTCATCCGAATAGAGCCACATAATGACGGGTAAGTGTGTGTCACAAGTACTTTTATTTGAAGACAACTCATAAGAATAACAGGCATTCCCATTTAGGAAATATACAGCTGCACACTACATATTAACACGTAAATGAAAAGGTACATTGAAATAATCAAATCCATAAAAATAAATAGCCTATATTAAATGCATACCTCTGCTCCTACACAAAATCGCCTTTGTTGTATGGCGATATATCCAGATAGAGCCACAAGACACAATGTCGGGGAATTGTATGATTTGGATTCAGACTTCTTCACTGTAGTGTTCATTCACTAGTTGAACCACATCGTCTGGACCGACTTTTGGAAGGTTATGCAGCGATGTTGTCCAGCGATAACAGTCCGCCATGGTGAATGCCAAGCTGAATGCATTAACCGGAACTTGGGATACACTGCTTCAGCGATTTTTAACGGGTACTTCCGGCTGTCAACTGTTCCGTGATATAGGCCTATTCCCATACAAATGTGTACGCAACATCCTTCATTTTGTCCTCGAAAACAGAATCAAAATACTCAGACTCGGCCACTGTCAGAAGGTTTTTCCAGTCACCAATAATGCCTGTCAAGCAAAAATAAGCACACATCAGAATCAAAACGTTAGGTAATAACATGCATGCACACAGAAAATGTACAGAAAATGATGCACAAAAATCTATGACATCATACCTTTCCTGAAAAACTCAGACTTGCTCTGGTCAAATAGTCCCTCGGGAGCCTTGGAGTAGTTGGACATCTCGTTGGTTTTCATGTTCTTGAACAAACACTGTTCAGCGATGCTGTCTATGACCTCTGAGTCCAGAGACTTCTCCATGAACTGGGCCACTCTGGTCAGGGCAGATTTCAGGTCCTGCAACAAATGCATAAGTGATATTAAGCAGTGCTTCCTATTTAAAGTCAGAATTGTTGAATTAGTTAATTCAATAAAAGTAAATTAAGGCGTATATCACATTTCAATCAAACCCTACCGTGATCCTTTCCTCGTAGGAGATGCACAAAAAGCGCTCTTTGTCTTCAGCGTTCATCCAGCCCTGTACGTGGTCAAACCAGGACCCGAATGCCACTAATAAATAAATAGAATAAAAACACATAACCATCAAACATTTTATTTGCTGTTATATTGCAGCAGTTGTAGCGTTGATGTATATTAAGAAATGTGCCCCACCGTTCCCGTCCAGAAACTTGTTTAGACTCTCGCCTGTTGACTCTGGATCTACATAGACGGAGGCCATCGCTTGAAAGTGGTAAAACGACGTGAACACATCCTTTGGGTTCCGGATGGCATAGATGACCTGAAATGAAAAACATATTTATATATATAAATACAAACACACACACACACATACACACACAGTATACAATACTGTCTCTATAATAAAGGTTAAGCTCACCTTTGGCCGGGCCTTAAAGAAGGAAGCCGGCATCATGTTGTAGTGGTAGTGTGTAGTGAGCAGTCGTGGGGAGGGTCTCTGGTCCAGGTTGAGGGCCCGTGTGGCGGCGTGCTCTATCCAAGGACATCGTAGCCAGTTGGTTTCACTGTGGACGGCGGCCGGATCCCCTTCAGCCTGAATCAGCGGAACAATCTCATGCATCCATGTGGTGCCTGGGAAGAGATGCAAGTGTGTTGATTTCTTAATTTATTTGTTGTTGATATTACTTCAAACGCCATTTGTATCTTACTATGTTTAAGCATAACTTATGATACAGCAGTCCTACTATGTTGTAGTAAAACTTTAGCTGCAGTAGTCCTACTATGTTATAGCAGAACTTCTGATCCAACAGTCCTACTGTGTTGTGGCAGAAATTCTGATCTAGCAGTCCCACTATGTTATAGCAGCACTTCTGGAGGCAGCCAACATAGAGCCTGGGAGGGAAACCAGAAATTAAAAGGTGTGGAGCTACGCCTTGTTTCCTGGTTCATTAAAGAGATATAAAACCCAAGATTTTAGCCAGATGTTAGCTTGTCTGACATCAGACTTTACATATTTCAGTGGTATGGAATAACTTGGCACTTCCCACAATTCCCCACACACTTGCTGTTATGATGTATGTGTAATTGGGATGGTAAGATTCACAATTTGCATCGGTACACCGGCATAAAAGTTCACGATATGATTGCCCGATCAAAAAAGTGTGCATCGGATACAATTTGGAATGAGGTCGAGATAAATAGTTTCTAAAATCTTTGCATCTGTAAAAAAAAAAATAAAAATAAATAGAAATCCCTAAAATTGTCAAAACGTCTGGGATTCGGCTTTTGCGTCCTATAGTTGCATTAGTCACATTAGGTGCCGATCACACAGAATGCGTTTTGCAGGCTGAAAAAATGCCAGGCTCACAGCACTGCTCTTTAGCCTCAATCTCACAGGACCACTCATCTGATTGGACAATGAAAAAAAAGAAAGCAATAAAGCATAATAGCAACTTATAAGCAAGTACCATATTGAATTGCACAGCATGATTATCTTTTTGCATCGCATCGAATCACACTGTGTTGAATCAAATCGTATGGAATCGCACTGGGAATGAATCGTATCGAATCGCAATAGTAGTTGCTTAATATGTATCTTAATACTTTTTTTGTTGCATCGCCCTGTGGTGAGATGCACATCCCTAATGTGAAGCAGAGTCAGTGATTCCACTTGCCACTATGAGTACGAAGCAGAATGTGAGATTCATTGAATGAGAGCCAACCGTGACTATTGTCTGAGTTTTTAAACAAACTATGCAAGAGAGAGAGTACATACCATTCATATGCAAACACAAACACACTTGGAGCAAGCTGGGGTTTGTACTGTACTTTAAAGTACTTAAGTCACTTAACCAGTTAATTATGTGCATTATGTGCATCGTACTTCTATGGACTGGAAGGAAGTACATCAGCCAATAAACCGATTGATGTGCATGTGCATTTATGTGCATTATATAAAATAACAAAATAAATACATTCTAAAGCGCTCATGTTTAAAACAAGGTTACAGTTTAGGATACATCTCCCCCAACTTGCCTATTCGTATAAACTGTGGTTGTGAAGATGGCACGCACCTTGTTAAGTCACACTTTTTGATTGTTATACTTTTGACAAAACGCGAGCACCCGTCTTCCTCACTCATAATAGTCTTTCTGTTTCTTCAACAATAATAGAGGGTACCGAGGCAAAGGATTTTGCTGCGAATGTCTCCCCTAATAAACGACTACAAAAACATCACTGAAAGGGGCTTTCCATTTACAGCCCTACTTGGAAAAAGTCTGCCCTCCTCAAACAAATATTCATGCAGCAGCATGAATGAATGTTTCACCTCTCTGTGAGCACACAATCCCCCCCCCCCCCACTGTACTAACCAGTACAATGAAACTCTGAAATAATACATTCACAGGGTCTCATGCGGTCTCACGTCACAACATTCTTGCTAAGTCCAATTAATAAATGTAAAGCAAAGAAAAGGTGAATATTTAAATGAATACTTTACCATTACAATGTAGGTAGTATATGTAAACGAACAGTGGACAAAATACACATTTAACTATAAAAGAGTTACCTCATGCAGTTTTAATCTAAATTCATATTTGTGAGACTATAACCTAATATACAGCATAACAGTACCCAGGCCTAGCTATCATGCTCCCAACCATACCTGATTTGGGAAAGGACACAATCAAAACATCATCTGGACGAAAAGAAAAATCTTCAAGTTGTGCCAAGCCTTCGGAATCGTGTAACAATTTGGGAAAATACACCCCCTTATGCAAAATGTACATTTCCTTCTCAGTCATACTTTCAACTGTGTTTAGTTTCCTTAGCACTCTTCGTCCTTTCCTCCTCCTTCCTTGTCAGCTATCTCAGTGTTGCCCTGTATATATAGGCACTAACATAACACCTCTCAAACACCACCTCGCCTTGTGAATGGCCAATGATTGTTTGTCTTTGCATGTGCAAAGTGCAAAAACGTTGCATTTGTGAGTGTTTGTATGTATTTGCATAGGTTTGTGTAGATTTGTTTGTTCTCATAGTAAATAATAAAAAAATTGTGTGTAGCCAATATTGACCTTAAAGGGGCAGTCCACAAACTCACACATTGAGGTTGCATTCAGGGTTGGGTGGAAAAGAGATCTAAAATATTTTACCTAATGCTTAGTTCCCACTGTCGTGCGATCCGTTACGAATGCCACGATGGGCTATATGCACTAAGCTGTGTGCTTCAAATTAAACGAGTAAACCTCTTCCTGTATATTTGTTTACTTCCAACTAGCAAGCTACAGCTCCTACGGTACTATTTCGCCATGAATTCCCATAAGAAAATGCGTTTTCAAAAACAGGAGAAGAAATACTCCGAACATTGTTGTGTTCCGCTTTGTTCGACATCATCGAAATGTAACGGTACTTAGTGTAGTGAAATGATCACACGGAGGTTTCTGCTTGCGGTCTTTATTTGTATCGCAACTTCATACAGACAATTACACTCGTGCTTTGTTCAACCCCCGCCGGCTTGTCGCAGGTGCCGCTTACATGGTGACGTAGCCGGAAGAAAAACCTGTTGCTTAAAGGGACAGAGTGTAAACACATATGACATCTCCCTTTTTTTTAACGGTTTCCAAACAAAACCAGTAGCACGTAAACAGTCAATAACTGTAACAAATAATGTTTATTTTGGCCTTACCTTTAACTTAAATTATATTGTCTCAATAAGTCTGACAACTGGCTTAATGACATGTCCAGACCTGGTCTGAACCAGTCCCGGTGTTTGTTCAGGTTTTGCGACCCCACCTGGACTCAGACAACCAGTCACTGGACTGGTAGACTGGGGAACCACCCCAGTACTCCCTGCGGCTGCAGGTGAGTCGGTTTGGGCAGGACGAGGCGTTGGTATCGTACGGAGATGGCGACGGTTCTGCCGCAGCACCGCTCCTCCCTGTGTGTTGATGAGGTATGACCTTGGGGTGATACACTCGTCCTTCAAAACCACCGCTGGTGTCGTCCAAGCCTTTTCCTGATCCAGCTTGGTGTGGACCATGTCTCCTCGCTGTAGAGGCGGTAAAGGCCTGGCCCCATGGTGGCGGTTGTAGTAGAAGGCTTGTTTGGCCTTCTCGTCAGCATCCTTTTGCTTTACAGTCTTCCTGTTGGGCCACTTGGGTCGAAGAGTGTCGTTCTGATTTTCCTCCCCATCAGTAGCTCTGCTGGACTCACCCTGTAGTGATACATGGAGTGGCTCTGTAGCACATGAGAGCCATTAGTGGGTCGTCCTGCTGGAGGATTCTCTTTGCGGTTTGTACCGCTCGCTCCGCATGACCGTTCCCCTGAGGATGGTGGGGACTTGACGTGACGTGTCTGAAGTCTAACTGTCTTGCCAGCTCCTTGAGTTCTCCACTCGAGAATTGAGGTCCGTTGTCGCTCACCACCTCATCCGGGATTCCAAACCTAGCAAAGGTTGCTTTCATTCATTGAATAACCTGAGTGGTGGTTGTGGACGGCAGGTGTAGTATCTCCAGGAACCGGGAATAGTAATCCGAGATCACTAGGTAGTTTAGCTTTTTGTGTTCACAGAGGTCCAGGGCAATCCTTTCCCAAGGCCGATCAGGCAGTGGCGTGGAGATGAGCGGCTCCTTTTGCTGGGACCGCTTCTGTTCCTGACAAGACTGGCACAACATCACAGTGTTCCTTAGTTCTGTTGAGAGCCCTGGCCACCAAACTGATGAGCTGGCTCTGTCTCTGCACTTTGTGAGCCCTTGGTGTCCGTCATGTATCCTCTTGCTTATGAAAAAAGAGGTTGACTATCTGCTTGAGAATCATCTGGCTGTGCCGAGTTCCAGTCCTTGGAGCTCGCCTTGTATCCTAGTCCCCAAGCCCGATGGTACGGTCCGATTCTGCACAGACTATAGGAAGGTGAATGCGGTCACTGTGCCAGATTAGTTTCCGTTACCTCGGATAGATGATTGTGTCGACACCATTGGATCAGCTAGATTTGTGAGTAAGTTGGATCTGCTAAAAGGGTATTGGCAGGTGCCACTTACGTCTTGTGCATCAGAGATCTCTGCTTTCGTTACCCCAGACTGTTTTATGCAATATTCTGTTATGGCCTTTGGTATGCGCAATGCGCCTGCCACATTCCAACGCCTAGTAAACCTGGTTCTGGGGGACGTTCCGAATTGCGTTGCATATCTGGATGATTTAGTTGTCCATTCTTCCACCTGGACGGAACACTTGAGTTCCTTAAGAGTTGTGTTTGAGCGCTTGGCTCAGGCGTCATTGACCTTGAAACTTGCCAAGTGTGAGTTTGGGAAAGCAACGGTTACGTATCTTGGTAAGGAGGTGGGGCGAGGTCAAGTGCGTACTCTGTCTGCTAAGGTGGAGGCTATAACATCTTTCCCTCCGCCCACCACTAGACGTGAACTTCGTAGGTTCCTAGGTATGGCCGGGTACTACCGCAGTTTCTGCCGCAACTTCTCCACTGTGGTTGCGCCTTTGACTAGTTTGCTCAGCCCCTCCGTTTCGTTTGTCTGGTCGGCTGACTGTCAGAGAGCGTTTGAGGCGGTGAAGGCGCTGCTCAGTAGTTCCCCTGTTCTGTCCGCCCCGGATTTTTGTAAACCTTTCAAGCTGGAAGTAGACGCAAGTATGGTTGGTGCTGGTGCTGTACTACTGCAGGAAGATGCAGGTGGAATTGATCACCCTGTCTGTTATTTTTCACGCAAGTTTAACAACTGTCAGTCCCGGTATTCCACAATCGAACAAGAGACCCTTGCCCTGCTTTTTGCTCTCCAATTTTTTGAGGTTTATGTCGGTTCAAGTGCTCTCCCTGTAGCGGTCTACACAGACCATAATCCCTTGGTTTTTTTTGGCTAGGATGTATAACCACAACCATTGCCTTATGCGGTGGGCGTTGGTTGTGCAGGGTTACAACCTTGTGATTAGGCACAAGAAGGGATCGGAGAATATTCTTGCCGATGCTTTGTCTCGTGCATAGGTTTTTTTTTGTGTGGCCTATGCTGTGCTTTTGGGGTGTGGGTTGGGCTGACGGTGATGTTCTTTTTGTTTAGTTTGTTTGATTATATGTATCGCAAACCCTCCTGGTTTGCTCTTTTGGAAGGGGAGTGTTACGTACATCGTGTGATCCGTTTCTCGTTACTGTTTGTGTTGTGTTTTGTTTTCCTTTCTGTCTCCCTCTCCTAATGCTTTTTACCCAGGTGTTGGTGGTCATTGTTAACCTCAAGTGGCTGCGTCTGGAACTGTCCTAATCAGCTGCCTATTTAAACCTCCTGCGTTTGTTCCAAGGGGGGGTGGCATTTTGGTGTGTGCTTGGGTGTTAGTGCTGCTTCCTTGAATGCTATCCAATTTTGTTAGAGTCCTTTGTTTGTAGTCCTGCCTGTTGGTAGTCCTGTTTGTTTTGCCAGTTGGTCTTGTTCCTCCTTGTAATACCCTGGGGAGGGCGAGGTAGTTTGCAGGTAAGATGCCCATGGGCCTACATTTTACATCACGCAGGTATTCTTTGTATAGATACACTAGGTAAGTTTCCCCAGGCGGGTACCACCTCATGTATTTATTGGGACCAGGTCAGGGACAGTTTGTTTAGTTAGTTTAGTGGGATCAATTGATGCTTAGTAGGTTAGGTAGCGGTAGCGTCAGACTTAGCTTGAGGGGGTTTGTTTTCTTTGTTTGTTTTGGTACTCGTTTGTTTTGGCGTCCTCCCCAGGCCTAGTTACTGTCCCTGTGTTACATGTTACTTGTTGTGTCTATTTGGCTTGTGGCCTTATAATTGTCCGTGCCGGTTATTTCAACTATACATGACTTATGTAAATAAATCATGGCTAGCAGCATTGCTAGCAATCAGCATTGCTGATTCGGTTGTCAGCCTCGGTTCCTGTCGCACCACAACCTCACTGGCTTTTCCCCGGCATATATGCATGACCCCACGTAACATGCACATCCTACTTCTGACACCATGTAGTGAAATGATCACACGGAGGTTTCTGCTTGCAGTCTTTATTTGTATCGCAACTTCATACAGACAATTACACTCGTGCTTTGTTCAACCCCCGCCGGCTTGTCGCAGGTGCCGCTTACATGGTGACGTAGCCGGAAGCAAAACCTGTTGCTTAAAGGGACAGAGTGTAAACACATATGACATCTCCCTTTTTTTTAATGGTTTCAAAACAAAACCAGTAGCACGTAAACAGTCAATAACTGTAACAAATAATGTTTATTTTGGCCTTACCTTTAACTTAAATTATATTGTCTCAATAAGTCTGACAACTGGCTTAATGACACGTCCAGACCTGGTCTGAACCAGTCCCGGTGTTTGTTCAGGTTTTGCGACCCCATCTGGACTCAGACAACCAGTCACTGGACTGGTAGACTGGGGAACCACCCCAGTACTCCCTGCGGCTGCAGGTGAGTCGGTTTGGGCAGGACGAGGCATTGGTATCGTCCGGAGATGGCGACGGTTCCGCCGCAGCACCGCTCCTCCCTGTGTGTTGATGAGGTATGACCTTGGGGTGATACACTCGTCCTTCAAAACCACCGCTGGTGTCGTCCAAGCCTTTTCCTGATCCAGCTTGGTGTGGACCATGTCTCCTCGCTGTAGAGGCGGTAAAGGCCTGGCCCCATGGTGGCGGTTGTAGTAGAAGGCTTGTTTGGCCGTCCTGTGTGTGTGTGTCAGCATCCTTTTGCTTTACAGTCTTCCTGTTGGGCCACTTGGGTCGAAGATTCCTCACCAGTGTAGGGAGTGTCGTTCTGATTTTCCTCCCCATCAGTAGCTCTGCTGGACTCACCCTGTAGTGATACATGGAGTGGCTCTGTAGCACATGAGAGCCATTAGTGGGTCGTCCTGCTGGAGGATTCTCTTTGCGGTTTGTACCGCTCGCTCCGCATGACCGTTTCTTCACCCGTCATGTTCTTCACCCGCCATGTTTGCAGGATTGTTTTGATCACGCTGACTGGCACATGTTCCACGTTGCCTCGGACAATAACATCAACGAGTACGCATAGTCGGTCACCGGGTTCATCAAGAAGTGCATAGATGACGTTGTTCCGACCAAGTCGGTTCGGATATACCCCAACCAGAAACCGTGGATTAGCGGCGATGTTCGCACTGCCCTTCATGCGCGTAACGCCGCCTTTGGCTCCGGGAATATGGAGGAATATACGAGAACCCGCTACGACCTCCGTAAGACCATCGTCTCTGCCAAGCGGGAGTATAAGGACAGAGTGGAGGAGAAATTCAATTACCATTGCCATGGCCCTCCACACTGCCCCTGTTATGTGCGAATGCTGTTTGTGGACTACAGCTCAGCGTTCAACACGATAGTTCCTGCCAAGCTCGACACCAAGCTTAGAGGTCTAGGCGTGCCCCCATCCACGTGCAGCTGGATACTGGACCTCCTATCGGACCGCCGCCAGGTGGTGAGGATGGGCAGCACCACCTCAGAGCCACTGACCCTCAACACGGGAGCCCCCCAGGGATGCGTGCTGAGCCCTCTCCTCTACTCCCTTTACACCCATGACTGCATGGCTATGCACAGCTCTTTGCTGACGACACGACAGTGATGAGAGTTGTCTGGAACGTGGAATTAATGAATGACACAAGATCGATCCTTGCATGATGATAACCCTCCCCCCAAAACTCTGATTGGGTATTCACCAGCACAGTGAGCACTGCTGATTGGTTCACAGAGCCTCTGGCTAGACCCGCTCTAAGGAAGGATCATCCTCCCTTACTGCCGTACACACTCATGTTAGAAACCAAGACTCACCAGCCGCTCGGGTCGGCAGTTTTAGAATGGACTTCAATGAGGAGCTAGGGTAGGATAGTCCTCAGTACAGTCATTTTCAATTGTTGTAGGGGGTGCTGTTGGTATGTGTGTGTGTGTGTGTGTGTGTGTGTGTGTGTGTGTGTGTGTGTGTGTGTGTGTGTGTGTGTGTGTGTGTGTGTGTGTGTGTGTGTGTGTGTGTGTGTGTGTGTGTGTGTGTGTGTGTGTGTGTGTGTGTGTGTGTGTGTGTAACGGACGCGAGCCGGCGGTGCTGTGCAGTGGTAAACCTCACTCCCTGACACCTAAAACATGTACTGTTGAAGCTAGAGCCTATGTGTTTTAGCTTCTCACACTTGAGTGTTGCCTCTCATGCCATGAGTTCAAACCAAGTGCGGGACACTCACAGTTACATGTACAGTATGCTAAAAGTATTTTTACATGGGGACATGATCGTTGTGCATTCAAAGTGTTAAAACAGTAATGCTAATTTAAGCAAAGTAATTTTCACAGAATTTGTTACATTTATGTCAATTTATTTTTCTCTTGCAAGTAAATTTTTCTCTGAAATTTTAGGGAGGTTGGTCCTCCCTTTTCTCAATGGACGAGCCTCCACTACCCCCTCCTGCCTCCTTTATAGGCCTATGTCACATTTCCTGCTTCCGGAACGTTAAAAATCGCCGAGCAGTGTACTCTTACTTCCGGTAGTTA
This sequence comes from Muraenolepis orangiensis, assembly GCA_027704905.1. Lineage (NCBI taxonomy): Eukaryota > Metazoa > Chordata > Actinopteri > Gadiformes > Muraenolepididae > Muraenolepis > Muraenolepis orangiensis. The sequence continues at coordinate 28,689,314 of CM051004.1, forward strand.
CCCCAGATACGTGACAAACTACGGCCGCCTCCTCGGCTGTCAACTGTGCCGTGATATAGGCCTATTCCCATACAAATGTGTACGCAACATCCTTCATTTTGTCCTCGAAAACAGAATCAAAATACTCAGACTCGGCCACTGTCAGAAGGTTTTTCCAGTCACCAATAATGCCTGTCAAGCAAAAATAAGCACACATCAGAATCAAAACGTTAGGTAATAACATGCATGCACACAGAAAATGTACAGAAAATGATGCACAAAAATCTATGACGTCATACCTTTCCTGAAAAACTCAGACTTGCTCTGGTCAAATAGTCCCTCGGGAGCCTTGGAGTAGTTGGACATCTCGTTGGTTTTCATGTTCTTGAACAAACACTGTTCAGCGATGCTGTCTATGACCTCTGAGTCCAGAGACTTCTCCATGAACTGGGCCACTCTGGTCAGGGCAGATTTCAGGTCCTGCAACAAATGCATAAGTGATATTAAGCAGTGCTTCCTATTTAAAGTCAGAATTGTTGAATTGGTTAATTCAATAAAAGTAAATTAAGGCGTATATCACATTTCAATCAAACCCTACCGTGATCCTTTCCTCGTAGGAGATGCACAAAAAGCGCTCTTTGTCTTCAGCGTTCATCCAGCCCTGTACGTGGTCAAACCAGGACCCGAATGCCACTAATAAATAAATAGAATAAAAACACATAACCATCAAACATTTTATTTGCTGTTATATTGCAGCAGTTGTAGCGTTGATGTATATTAAGAAATGTGCCCCACCGTTCCCGTCCAGAAACTTGTTTAGACTCTCGCCTGTTGACTCTGGATCTACACAGATGGAGGCCATCGTTTGAAAGTGGTAAAACGACGTGAACACATCCTTTGGGTTCCGGATGGAATAGATGACCTGAAATGAAAAACATATTTATATATATAAATACAAACACACACACACACACACATACACACACAGTATACAATACTGTCTCTATAATAAAGGTTAAGCTCACCTTTGGCCGGGCCTTAAAGAAGGAAGCCGGCATCATGTTGTAGTGGTAGTGTGTAGTGAGCAGTCGTGGGGAGGGTCTCTGGTCCAGGTTGAGGGCCCGTGTTCGGACGTGCTCTATCCAAGGACATCGTAGCCAGTTGGTTTCACTGTGGACGGCGGCCGGATCCCCTTCAGCCTGAATCAGCGGAACAATCTCATGCATCCATGTGGTGCCTGGGAAGAGATGCAAGTGTGTTGATTTCTTAATTTATTTGTTGTTGATATTACTTCAAACGCCATTTGTATCTTACTATGTTTAAGCATAACTTATGATACAGCAGTCCTACTATGTTGTAGTAAAACTTTAGCTGCAGTAGTCCTACTATGTTATAGCAGAACTTCTGATCCAACAGTCCTACTGTGTTGTGGCAGAAATTCTGATCTAGCAGTCCCACTATGTTATAGCAGCACTTCTGGAGGCAGCCAACATAGAGCCTGGGAGGGAAACCAGAAATTAAAAGGTGTGGAGCTACGCCTTGTTTCCTGGTTCATTAAAGAGATATAAAACCCAAGATTTTAGCCAGATGTTAGCTTGTCTGACATCAGACTTTACATATTTCAGTGGTATGGAATAACTTGGCACTTCCCACAATTCCCCACACACTTGCTGTTATGATGTATGTGTAATTGGGATGGTAAGATTCACAATTTGCATCGGTACACCGGCATAAAAGTTCACGATATGATTGCCCGATCAAAAAAGTGTGCATCGGATACAATTTGGAATGAGGTCGAGATAAATAGTTTCTAAAATCTTTGCATCTGTAAAAAAAAAACCAAAAAATAAATAGAAATCCCTAAAATTGTCAAAACGTCTGGGATTCGGCTTTTGCGTCCTATAGTTGCATTAGTCACATTAGGTGCCGATCACACAGAATGCGTTTTGCAGGCTGAAAAAATGCCAGGCTAACAGCACTGCTCTTTAGCCTCAATCTCACAGGACCACTCATCTGATTGGACAATGAAAAAAAAGAAAGCAATAAAGCATAATAGCAACTTATAAGCAAGTACCATATTGAATTGCACAGCATGATTATCTTTTTGCATCGCATCGAATCACACTGTGTTGAATCAAATTGTATGGAATCGCACTGGGAATGAATCGTATCGAAATCGCAATAGTAGTTGCTTAATATGTATCTTAATACTTTTTTTTGTTGCATCGCCCTGTGGTGAGATGCACATCCCTAATGTGAAGCAGAGTAAGTGATTCCACTTGCCACTATGAGTACGAAGCAGAATGTGACATTCATTGAATGAGAGCCAACAGTGACTATTGTCTGAGTTTTTAAACAAACTATGCAAGAGAGAGAGTACATACCATTCATATGCAAACACAAACACACTTGGAGCAAGCTGGGGTTTGTACTGTACTTTAAAGTACTTAAGTCACTTAACCAGTTAATTATGTGCATTATGTGCATCGTACTTCTATGGACTGGAAGGAAGTACATCAGCCAATAAACCGATTGATGTGCATGTGCATTTATGTGCATTATATAAAATAACAAAATAAATACATTCTAAAGCGCTCATGTTTAAAACAAGGTTACAGTTTAGGATACATCTCCCCCTCTATAACTTGCCTATTCGTATAAACTGTGGTTGTGAAGATGGCACGCACCTTGTTAAGTCACACTTTTTGATTGTTATACTTTTGACAAAACGCGAGCACCCGTCTTCCTCACTCATAATAGTCTTTCTGTTTCTTCAACAATAATAGAGGGTACCGAGGCAAAGGATTTTGCTGCGAATGTCTCCCCTAATAAACGACTACAAAAACATCACTGAAAGGGGCTTTCCATTTACAGCCCTACTTGGAAAAAGTCTGCCCTCCTCAAACAAATATTCATGCAGCAGCATGAATGAATGTTTCACCTCTCTTGTGAGCACACAATCCCCCCCCCCCCCCCACTGTACTAACCAGTACAATGAAACTCTGAAATAATACATTCACAGGGTCTCATGCGGTCTCACGTCACAACATTCTTGCTAAGTCCAATTAATAAATGTAAAGCAAAGAAAAGGTGAATATTTAAATGAATACTTTACCATTACAATGTAGGTAGTATATGTAAACGAACAGTGGACAAAATACACATTTAACTATAAAAGAGTTACCTCATGCAGCTTTAATCTAAATTCATATTTGTGAGACTATAACCTAATATACAGCATAACAGTACCCAGGCCTAGCTATCATGCTCCCAACCATACCTGATTTGGGAAAGGACACAATCAAAACATCATCTGGACGAAAAGAAAAATCTTCAACTTGTTCCAAGCCTTCGGAATCGTGTAACAATTTGGGAAAATACACCCCCTTATGCAAAATGTACATTTCCTTCTCAGTCATACTTTCAACTGTGTTTAGTTTCCTTAGCACTCTTCGTCCTTTCCTCCTCCTTCCTTGTCAGCTATCTCAGTGTTGCCCTGTATATATAGGCACTAACATAACACCTCTCAAACACCACCTCGCCTTGTGAATGGCCAATGATTGTTTGTCTTTGCATGTGCAAAGTGCAAAAACGTTGCATTTGTGTTTTTGTGAGTGTTTGTATGTATTTGCATAGGTTTGCATAGGTTTGTGTAGATTAGTTTGTTGTCATAGTAAATAATAAAAAAAATTGTGTGTAGCCAATATTGACCTTAAAGGGGCAGTCCACAAACTCACACATTGAGGTTGCATTCAGGGTTGGGTGGAAAAGAGATCTAAAATATTTTACCTAATGCTTAGTTCCCACTGTCGTGCGATCCGTTACGAATGCCACGATGGGCTATATGCACTAAGCTGTGTGCTTCAAATTAAACGAGTAAACCTCTTCCTGTATATTTGTTTACTTCCAACTAGCAAAGCTACAGCTCCTACGGTACTATTTCGCCATGAATTCCCATAAGAAAATGCGTTTTCAAAAACAGGAGAAGAAATACTCCGAACATTGTTGTGTTCCGCTTTGTTCGACATCATCGAAATGTAACGGTACTTAGTGTAGTGAAATGATCACACGGAGGTTTCTGCTTGCGGTCTTTATTTGTATCGCAACTTCATACAGACAATAGGCCTTTATCACAGTAGATTAGAACGCCGGAAGAACCCGCCGGAGCAGTGTATCTTTAGTTCCGGTTTATGCATTCAGCTTGGCATTCACCATGGCGGACAGTTATCGCTGGACAACATCGCTGCACAACCTTCCAAAAGTCGGTCAAGACGATGTGGTTCGACTAGTGAATGAACACTCTACATTGCAGGAGTCTAAACTGGAAAAAGGATACGTTATTTTACGAGAAGTTGATCTTCAAGTATAGAGGTAAGTGCTTAGATTCTGTTTTGTCACCGCTAGCTTGCTAGCTTGTAAGGTTTAATGAAAATGACCAGTGTGTCAGATAAGTTCAACTACAGACAGAACGGTATCCATTTGGTGTATACTGGTGTGTATTTATATATATACACACCATTATACACCGAATAATGGATACCGTTCTCTGTGCTGTGTATATATATTTATATGTATATACAGAGTGCTTAGATTCTTAATTTTAGTTAGTTTAGTTAGTTAGTTGTTAGTTGTTGTTTTGTTTTTAGCTTAGGTATTAGTATTCTTGTGTGTGCATTTATTCCCCCTGTGTCAACTGTTGCACCTTAATTTCCCTCGGGATTAATAAAGTTTTCTGAATCTGAATCTGAATCTGAATTCTGAATTATGTTGTCACCGCTAGCTTGCTAGCTCGTAAGGTTTAATGAAAATGACCAGTGTGTCAGATAAATTCAACTATAGACAGAACGGTATCCATCATTCGGTGTGTGTGTGTGTGTGTGTATATATATATATATATATATATACAGAGTGCTTAGATTCTGTTGTCACCGCTAGCTTGCTAGCTCGCAAGGTTGGTGTCAGATAAGTTCAACTACAGACGGAGAACGGTATCCATTATTCGGTGTGTGTATGTATATATATAGATATATATATATATATATATACACACACAGAGAGAGTGCTTAGATTCGGTTGTGTCACCGCTAGCTTGCTAGCTCGTAGGGTTTAATGAAAATGACCAGTGTGTCAGATAAGTTCAACTACAGACAGAGAACGGTATCCATTGTTCTGTGTATATATATATGTGTGTGTGTGTGTGTGTGTGTATATATATGTATATATATATATGTGTATGTATATATATATATATATATATATATGTGTGTGTGTGTATATATCCTGCTGCTATATGTCTGCTGTTGCAGATTCTCTCATTTTTTGTACATGTTCTCCATTTCTAGATTGTGCTGCGTGCAGTTACACCCGTGCAGTTAAATGGATGCTCCTGTTTGTGTGCTGCTGGAAAGGTGTTGTGTAATCACGTGGTCGCACTCCTATTCCAGACGGCTCACTACAGCATCATGGGGTGAAAAGTGTGCAAACACCACTGGCCTGCACCAGTGAGATTCAGTCATGGCACCGACCAAGGACACAGGTATGTTTTGTCTGGATCCCTCAGATATAGCTATACATACTGTATAGACTACTCAAAGATGTTTAAGATTCTAGCATTTAAGACTCGCAAGACCAACACATCACTTAAAGTGTATACATTTGCATGGAGTTTCCCTCTATTTCTCAAAGCAGCAGTTCCCTGAAGAGGGATGTACAATATGACTTGCGTGTTGAATTATCCCGATATTCTCTGACACTTGCAACAGCATCTATTTTCTTTTTGTGTCATTCCAGGGGATAAGTCCGGAACCCATGGATGAACTTGTGGTCCGGAAGCCTAAGGCTCCTGGACGCAGTAGTGTCAAATCCACGCTGTATCGAGCCTATGCAGGTATGTTTATCATTTTTATTAATTTCATCACTTATTGTGTAGTTTTTTTTAGAACATGGGCATAATATTAAAACCTTCAGATGGTGCTTTACTGATTTAATTGACTGATGAATGGTTCCTGTTACTTGTGTTTGTAGGACCCCTTCCTGACCCTGCAGTGCTGTCCTTAGGGGCCAACCTACGACACCTTCAACCACAACCTGGAATATGCAAGATCTTGTGTGGCCTGTTAGGCCTATATCACGTTCGATTAGAACGCCGGAAGTACCCGTTAAAAATCGCTGAAGCAGTGTATCCCAAGTTCCGGTTAATGCATTCAGCTTGGCATTCACCATGGTGGACAGTTATTGCTGGACAACATCGCTGCATAACCTTCCAAAAGTCGGTCCAGACGATGTGGTTCAACTAGTGAATGAACACTACAGTGAAGAAGTCTAAATCCGAATCATACAATTCCCCGACATTGTCTTGTGGCTCTATCTGGATATATCGCCATATAACACATACATTTACATTTCATTTAGTTATATTTAGTTTATACTAGTTTATTTTGTTATTTCGTTTTTAGGTATTAGTATACTTTGTGTGCATTTATTCCCCCTGTCTCAACTGTTGCACCTTAATTTCCCTCCGGATAAATAAAGTCATCTTGAATCTTGAATAACGAAGGTGATTTTGTGTAGAAGCAGAGGTATGCCTATGTATATAATATAGGTGATTTATTTGATGGATTTCAATGTACCTTTTCATTTACGTGTTAATATGTAGTGTGCAGCTGTATATTTTCTAAAAGGGAATGCCTGTTATTCTTGTGAATATGAGTTGTCTTAAAATAAAAGTGCTTGTGACATACTTGTGGCATTGAGTTAAAACCGAATTTGTATAAAATACCTATAGAGATATGTATATATATATAGATATATATATCTATATAGATATAGATATATATAGATGGAGATATGTATATATCTATATATATCGTATATATCGCGACGCAGCCAAAAAATACCGGGTTTTGGTCCGTATCGCCCAGCCCTACTTTTGGGACCAGTGCTTTAAATTACACACATACCCGACAATATGTGGCTCTATTCGGATGAGAGATGGAGTGTGTGTGGGGGTCAGGACCAGTGCTTTTAATCACACACATACCCGACATTATTAGCCTATTCCGCCCACCTTTCGAGACGTATATGCTCTCCTTGTCAAAGTGCAAACTGCAGACATACGCGCTACCCCTGAGAACATGAAACGAGGGACCTTCATCCTCCTTATCAGCCTTACACAAGACTTGCGGAGGAGTTTGTCTTTGGGTAATGGTGTAAACGGATGTAGGGCTGTCTTTGTTTAGACGTTGAGCAGCCGGTACATTACAATAACAGAGAGGAGAGGAGGCGGCCACAGTTTGTCCCGTATCTGGGGTAACTACCGGAAGAAAGAGTACACTGCTCACGGCTTGTTGTTCAACCCCCGCCGGCTTGTCGCAGGTGCCGCTTACATGGTGACGTAGCCGGAAGAAAAACCTGTTGCTTAAAGGGACAGAGTGTAAACACATATGACATCTCCCTTTTTTTAAACGGTTTCCAAACAAAACCAGTAGCACGTAAACAGTCAATAACTGTAACAAATAATGTTTATTTTGGCCTTACCTTTAACTTCAATTATATTGTCTCAATAAGTCTGACAACTGGCTTAATGACACGTCCAGACCTGGTCTGAACCAGTCCCGGTGTTTGTTCAGGTTTTGGGCCTCACCCTGTAGTGATACATGTGTGTGGAGTGGCTCTGTAGCACATGAGAGCCATTAGTGGGTCGTCCTGCTGGAGGATTCTCTTTGCGGTTTGTACCGCTCGCTCCGCATGACCGTTCCCCTGAGGATGGTGGGGACTTGACGTGACGTGTCTGAAGTCTAACTGTCTTGCCAGCTCCTTGAATTCTCCACTCGAGAATTGAGGTCCGTTGTCGCTCACCACCTCATCCGGGATTCCAAACCTAGCAAAGGTTGCTTTCATTCGTTGAATAACCTGAGTGGTGGTTGTGGACGGCAGGTGTAGTATCTCCAGGAACCGGGAATAGTAATCCGAGATCACTAGGTAGTTTAGCTTTTTGTGTTCACAGAGGTCCAGGGCAATCCTTTCCCAAGGCCGATCAGGCAGTGGCGTGGAGATGAGCGGCTCCTTTTGCTGGGACCGCTTCTGTTCCTGACAAGACTGGCACAACATCACAGTGTTCCTTAGTTCTGTTGAGAGCCCTGGCCACCAAACTGATGTCATCAGCATCCCTTTAATATTCTCAAAAGCAGACTGCTGTGAGTGGTCCCAGTTCCACGTATTCTTACTCTTTAGGAGCTCGTACAGTGGTAGACTTATTGAAGATAGGCCGGGAACGTACCTCGCCAGGTAGTTTACCATCCCCAGCACTCTTTTTAGCTCCTGTGCGTTTCCAGGTGGCGCTCGTTGTCGAATCGCCTCCACCTTTTCGGGATCAGGTCTCACCCCTGACTGGTCAATAAGATGGCCCAAAAAGCACAGCTGGCTCTGTCTGAGAGAGCACTTCTCCTTGTTGAGCTTCAAGCCAGCTGATTCCACGTGCTGCAGTACCTTTTCCAGCCACGCGTCATGTTCCTCCTTCGAGGCCCCGTAGACCAGGATGTCGTCCATGAAGACGTCCGTGCCTTCCAGCCCCTGCAGAGTATCCAGCATCTTCCGCTGAAAGATCTCTGGCGCGCCCATCCCAAAAGGCAGCCGTTTGAAGCAGTATTGTCCAAACGAGGTTATGAACGTGGTCAGTTTGCAACTGTCTGGGTGCAGTGGAATTTGCCAGAATCCACTTGCAGCGTCGAGGGACGAAAACACTGTTGCACCACTTAACTTGGCCGTTATCTCATCACAGGTAGGTAGGATGTAATGCTCTCTTTTGACAGATTCTTTAAGCCTTTTGAGGTCGACACAGATTCTTACCTTGCCTGTGTTCTTTTTCAGGACCGGTACGATGGGTGCACACCAGTCTGTAGGCTGTGTGACCTGCTCGATGATACCATTGTTCACCATTCTTTGCAGTCCCTCTTTTAACTTCTGTAGCATGGGAAAAGGCACTCGACATGCAGTGTGTATTGCGGAGGGTTGGACCCCCTCTTATTTTTACTGGTTCGGTTTGCAGCGTGCCATGCTCCCCGTAGGCCTGCAGGTGGTCGCTGCCGTAGTGTGGTTGCATGCACGTGAACTCAATTAAGTTTGAAGATTTATCAAGCAAGCCGAACACAATGAACAAAAACAAGTAGACAAGTGGCCAAACAGACAAATTGACAGACAGTCAGACACCAGACAGACAAACAGACAGACAAAGCTTTGTCGGGAGCCCCGAATCCTATGAGGTGAGGATAGGGAAGTCCCCCGCAATGCTGGCAACACTCAGTATTTATCCCTCCTTAGGACTGCCCCTAAGACTCTGTCTTTCACTTCAATGATGCACGTCTTGACCACCTGGCTCCACCACCTCCATCTCCAGCATGGGAACAGAGGAACTCCCGTGCAGGAGGGGAAGCCAGAGGTGTTGAACCAGGAGCGGCCAAGCCTTTGATCCAGCTCAATAGTTGTATGCCAACCCCCCTTCAACAGCTGTAGACTGCAATAGCCACTGTCCCCCGCTGTGCAAACATTACAGTTGCTCAAACAGGATAAGAATAAGACAAGACCCCTCAGGACAATAAGACAAAAGGGTGACAGGGAGAACTACATTTGCATTCTCTACTAGAACCCTGAGGTCAATAAACAGAGAGTGATAGAAGGGACAACATATGATTTTCCATTACAAAGGGACAACATATGATTTTTCCATTACAGTATGGAAAAATACATCTCACTTTGCAGGAGTGGTAAGGATGGTGTCTGACACTTTCAACGATGCCGAACAAAGCGGAACACAACAATGTTCGGAGTATTTCTTTGTTTTTTGCATTTTTGAAAACATTTTCTTATGGGAATTCATGGCGAAATAGTACCTCAGGAGCTGTAGCTTTGCTAGTTGGAAGTTAACAAATATACCGGAAGAGGTTTACTCATTTAATTTGAAGCCGGAAGTCCTTCACACAGCTTAGTGCATATAGCCCATTGGCCATTCGTAGCTGATCGTGGAATTCCTCTGAAATGTCAGGTTTGGATACGAGGTGATGCGAGTTTATACGTTCTGATACAATTTGTTGCGCTCGGATGCAATCTGGTCAAGTTTAGTCAATTTCAGGTGTCACGATCTGTCACGGTCTGATCTCCTGTTCAGATACGATCACATACGTTCCGATAGGATTGTTTCGATCAAGTCCACGATTGGGTCTCGATCTGACACGATCATCACGGTCGGGTTCCCCGAATTGGGACGATCTGGTACGTGCAGATACGTTCTGATACGTTCATCACAAACCAATGCGCTTTGTTACGATAGGATATGATTCTGATCGCAATGTCTTTCACACTCATGATTGAGGGTGATCATGATTTCAGCTACGACTGGACCCCGACGGGTATATATACAGCCCAACTGACCATGGACTTCATTGTTTCTTGAACTTTTAAAGAGTGACACTACAACCATCAACCATTGATGATGGCAGGAGTTGCGGATGATGACAACTCGTAACAGATCGTGAGCGTTCGTGTAAAAACGTAACTACTCGTATCTACTCGCATTTACTTGCATCTTCTCGTATCAACTACTATCTGCTTGTGAGTCATTCGTGTCAGGTCTTGAGCAATGGGACCCGACAGAGGTCAACCACTGTGTGGTTGAAGCAGCCTCACCTGGCCCCAGTCAGACTGCTTAGAGTCTGGATGAAGCAGCCTCACCTGGCCCCAGTCAGACTGCTTAGAGTCTGGATGAAGCAGCCTCACCTGGCCCCAGTCAGACTGATTAGAGTCTGGATGAAGCAGCCTTACCTGGCCCCAGTCAGACTGATTAGAGTCTGGATGAAGCAGCCTTACCTGGCCCCAGTCAGACTGATTAGAGTCTGGATGAAGCAGCCTTACCTGGCCCCAGTCAGACTGATTAGAGTCTGGTTGAAGCAGCCTCACCTGGCCCAGTCAGACTGATTTGAGTCTGGGGCTAGTGAGGCTGCACACCTGTGGGTCCTTGGTAAACAAGGCCGACAGGTTAAACCAGCCCCCACCACACACACTCCACAGCCATTTACTAACCACAAATGATATACTAAAAGTAAGGTAATGCGGCATTGTATAAATACTTATTATGAACTGATTGTGAACTTATTATTATTAGCATTGCCAAATGGTGTATGTTTTGTGCTGTATATATACATGTATATATATATATGTGTGTGTGTGTGTGTGTGGTGTGTGTGTGTGTGTGTGTGTGTGTGTGTGTGTGTGTGTGTGTGTGTGTGTGTGTGGTGTGTGTGGTGTGTGTGTGAATGAACGAGCCTAACATCCCGGACCGTCGGTGAGTGTCATGCTTCATTGGGACTTCATTTTGTTTCGCCTGCACACCTCTCCCTCCAGCCTGTCGGTATGATGCAGCACCTTGAAGTCTTCCACAATGCCCAACCAGCCACCTCCCAGACCAGCCTCCGTTTGACAGCACCAAAACTGGAAAATCTCCCGATGTCTCCCTTCCTCCTCGGCTATTCAAGTCGCAGCTTGACATTTTGGCGGGCGAAGACGCAATTCAGGGGGATTGATTTGAGTGAGAAAGTCTGACAGGTCATGGCGGAGAAGATAAAGGAGGAAAATCAATGGCCACTCCAAAGCTGATGTCAGGCTGAACCGTAGATCTCTGCTTGCCCTCGTCAGTGAAAGGCCAGCATGCTATGCCGTGGATGCATCATAGCATCACTCAATCATAAAATGTGATCTAAGATGATATTCAAAAAACGTGATCCCAGTTATTCCACTATTAATTCCAAGTTGGTGATATGCAATATAAGTCATTTTGGAACCATTGCCTACTATAAATTATCGATGATATTCCATGAATATTTTCCAAAAAAAAAAGTTAATGCGCCCCCTTGTGGACAAACCTTTCCAAGTTGGGTATTCTCGCCCCATTCTAAAGGTCAAAGAAACTGACTAGAAACTAAAAACAAATAAAATCTTAAAACACAAAACCAAACCCTGAAACCTAAACCCTAATATGAGTCCCTAACTCTTCAACTAAACATTAGAACCAAAAACAAAACCCTGACACCGAACCCAAATAGGAAACCCAAACCCTAAAATCAAACCTTAGAAGCCAAAACCAAACCCTAAAACGTAACCCTACTAGGGAAATCCAGATCAGATCATCATCAGATTAAATAACTACTCTCTTATTATTTATCAAAAACATGATTCTCCTCGAAAATTTGGTTTAAGATAAAACAGTTTTGATTGCTCTGTCAATTTCTTCACTTTCCTCAGGGGCAGACATTGGGTTTTTATTTCAGCAGACCGCGGAGTGCCTTGTTTCGTTTGTGAATTAACTGAAACTCCTCCCTTTAGCGCTGATTGGTCATGATTTTCAATGGCTCAGAGCAGAGAAGGAACAGAATGTGAACCGATCTCGGGAGGCTAACATCTCCCTGGAGCGATAACAGATAATAGGAACGGCAGATGTGCCGTGAGATAACACATGCACACAAGTTTACAATCCAGATGCCTTTTGTTGGATGCTTTTTATCCAAAGCATAATACCGTGAGTGTACGCATTCTTAGCAGGCTGGCTCTGGGTCAAAGGTTAAAGTATAGAACACTGGAGGTGGAGGGTACAAAGGCAATTTTATTTTGTTTTTCGTGCATTAAACAATCTTTTTTTTCTCTCATTCCTTTTCACATTTTTTTGCGTGGAAAACAATGCGTATTTTACATTTTATACAGCACACAACTAAAACACATTAGACAGGCTGTATAAATACACATCTGTATAGTCTTTTATGACACATGCATGCACAGGTGGTATGGGATAACATCAGCAACAGTTTATGTCTAAAAATAACCAATTAATGGTGAATAAAAATAAAAGGAGATGGTCACAGTGCAATATTAAGTGGACCAACACAGATAACACATTTCAATTGACAGTGTCCTGCACATGTGTGCAGGAAGAGACTCCGACAGACAAAGCCAGGCAAAGGTCAGTGCATGGATTCGGTGCAAAGCGTGACCTTTCTGAGCACTCTGCAGATGGAATGAAAAGGCACTGAAAATACCCAGAGTGCAACGGGGCCTCTCAGGAAAAATGTCAGTCATTTGAGATCAACACGATGAGCGGCCAGGCCAGGCTGAAGACATATAGTGAGGCAAACACTGGGACTCATAGAGGAGGGCAACATCAAAGAGATCATCAATTGACCAAAATCTATTTAATGCACTGTATGTAAGATTTAAGAGCTATTATTTCAGTGTTATTTGTAAGAAATAGCATCCGTCTGAGCTGAGCTGTTAAGTGAGTGAAATGCTCTGTGAGAATATCTGTTTTGAATTGACTGCCACTGTATGAACCTTTGAAGCGGGTGCGATTAAGTAAAGTGTTGCAGACAAAGGAGGTTATATTGCAATCTCATAGCATCTTGATTTTATGTTTGGACTTACACTTATCAAAACAAATAGAATGTTATGGTGAATGTAACGGAATGTTACGGTTATGGTGAATGATGTCCTGTTAGTGTGTTCTCACCACACACGTGCCCCGTCCAGAATTTACAAACACCGGCATGGGCAACCTGCCGGGGGGCCGGACAACACAGCCCAACCTGTTGAAGAAGAAGGCGCGTGGAGAAGGCGCGTGTTCCGGTCCAGGAGTCTATTATGGTCGCCGCCGCGGGGGAACATCCGTGTCTCGGGGTTGCGCCAAACACAGCAGGCCGGCCCTGGTCTAGGTGCACGGGCTTTAGGCGGAACTGTGGCTTTAGGCTGAACTATTTGTGACTTTTCTTTCCCTCATCAGCAACAACAAAGAAGACGCTGCCAAATTAGCCGAGCAAAAATAGCTTTATTGCCCCATTAATGTAAACTTTACAACTTTGACTCTGTCTCTGGGTAATGGCACATCATTACTCATAGAAGGGAAGACTGCGTTAAAAGGACTCTGTGTTTTGGGGCTCATGCTGCTAGAGAGGGGACTGGTGTGCCGTTACATTAAACACTCACTTATTCTACAACTATTGTGTGTTACTTTACATTTAGGAGTCGAATTTGTCCCGGACGCAATATCTTCTGCTCTAACTCCTTACATTAGCTCCAACCCTTTCCCCTTCTCCTTTCCCCTAGATTGTCCTCTTCCTCCTTCCCCAGCGGTGATCTATGGTCGTCCTCTGACCCCTCCTTGGCTCCTTCTCCTTGGCTCCTTTGACCTTCACTTGCTCCTCCAACCTCTCTGGTTCAACCAGACTCCCCACGTGGTCTCCTCGTCTCCTCCTCCTGTTAAGATACTGTCACGACTCTGAGAGAGACACAGGAGCTGGATGACTCCCTGACACACACCACTTGTTCCTGAGACGTGGGTTGCCACAGATAGATGAGAGAGATATATACAGTATATACATATATATGCCGTTTTATTATATATATATATATATATACATATATATATATATATATTCCGTTTTATATATATATATATGTATATATATATTCCATTTTATATATATATATATATATATATATATATACATATATATATATATATATATATAAATATATATGTATATATAAAATGGCATATATATAAAGGTAAGAGCAGACAAGATTAACAAAAAGTCCGAAAATAGGAAGAGGTAATGGCGCCATTTTTATTGTTGCAGAAAGTTCCGTCAGCCCAACTACAGGAAGTCCAGATGGAGGCTGGAGCTCCTGGATGATGATTCTTTGAACCACAGAGACGAGGGACAGGATGGACCCCAATAAACCAGAGTTCACACACACACGCACACACACACACACACGCACACGCACACACACACACACACACACACACACACACACACACACACACACACACACACACACACACTCACACTCACACTCACACTCACACTCACAGAAACGGATGCACGCATGCCCACTCATACCTGTTCTGGGGAGATAAGTGAGACCCAGAGTGAGTGTGCAGTAGCCAGACCCACTTCCTCTGCATCCATTAACCAAAACCTCCATGACACATCTCCTGCCTGCATGCTGTATGCTCTTTCTCATTAGTTTCAACTCACACCCACACACATGTTACATGATGTATTGTATACCTTATATATATATATATATATATATATATATATATATATATATATATACATGCCTGAATGACTATAGACCTGTAGCCCTCACCTCGATTGTCAGCAAATGCTTTGAGAGGTTGGTCAAAGAACTGTTATGTGCGAATGCTGTTTGTGGACTACAGCTCAGCGTTCAACACGATAGTTCCTGCCAAGCTCGACACCAAGCTTAGAGGTCTAGGCGTGCCCCCATCCACGTGCAGCTGGATGCTGGACCTCCTGTCGGACCGCCGCCATGTGGTGAGGATGGGCAGCACAACCTCAGAGCCACTGACCCTCAACACGGGAGCCCCCCAGGGATGCATGCTGAGCCCTCTCCTCTACTCCCTCTACACCCACGACTGCATGGCTATGCACAGCTCCAATGAGGTCGGATCACTGGAGCAGTGGTGCCAGGAGAACAGCCTCGCCCTCAACGTCAAGAAGACCAAGGAGCTGATCGTGGACTTCAGGAAGCAGAGAGGTGAGCACAGCCCTATCTCCATCAACGGTGTTGCAGTAGAGAGTGTTAGCAGCTTCAAGTTCCTCGGCGTGCACATCTCCGAGGACCTCACATGGTCCACACACACCACACACATGGTGAAAAGGGCCCAACAACGCCTGTATTTCCTCAGGCGTCTGAGGAAATTCAGCATGGGCCCCCGCATCCTGAGAACATTCTATACCGGCACCATGGAGAGTGTTCTTACAGGGTGTATCACCGCCTGGTACGGGAACTGCACCGCACTCGAGCGCAGAGCGCTTCAAAGGGTGGTGCGGACGGCCCAGTATATCGTTGGAGGTGAGCTCCCCTCCCTCCTGGATATATACAACCAGCGGTGTGTGGCCAAGGCCAAACGCATCATAAAAGACAATGCCCACCCCAGCCACGAACTGTATTCACTTTTACCATCAGGCAGGTGATACCGCAGTATCAAGTGCCGTACAATTAGACTCCGAGATAGCTTCCACAGTCAGGCCGCTGAACAAGGGCGTATAGCATATAACAATGTATATTTTATTACATTGATTTATATATACATATTGCTCTTTGCTAATATATTGCATTTTATAAATTGCATTTTTATTTTTTACTTTTATTCTATTCTGTTTTATTCAATTTTTATTCTATTTTTTATCTATTTTTATCTTATTTTTTATAACTGCTGTCTGTCGTCGGGTTTTGCACATAAGATTTTCACCCACTGCTTTATACTTGTGTAAACTGTGAAGTGATAATAAACTTGACTTGACTTGACTATATATACAGTAAATATAATATATATTATAATATATATTCCTTTTATATTGATATGTACACGTCTCTATCTCTCTCTCTCTCTCTCTCTCTCTCTCTCTCTCTCTCTCTCTCTCTCTCTCTCTCTCTCTCTCTCTCTCTCTCTCTCTCTCTCCTAAATCGAATACCACACTCCCTGTAGACATGTATCAATATTGCAGCCATGGGTCTGGGTCTATGTGTTGGGTCATCCATTAGATCTCTTTTCATATTCCATGACATTGCAAACTAAACTATAATAAGTTATTTATTTGTAATGTTACCCTTTCCATGGCCAGTTGAACAAAACAATTTGGCAATTCCCTGGAGTCTAACAGTGTTGCCAAGTTGTCTGTGTTTGCTGTTTGTTGTGAGTATACAGGAACACTAATAATAATAATAACTAACAATATACATCTGAATTCACTGGTTGTCACTTTGGATACATACAAAAAGTGACTGCTAAATAACAAAATGGTAAAGGGAAGATACGGTAGAAATGTTATCTATACACAGTAATTGCAGGATATCCCCCCCCCCCCCACCCAGTAACAGCAACCTGAAAAGAGTCAGAAATCACATTTGTGTGCAGATATATTCCATATAGACGATGGACCAGACTTCTCAGTGGGGTCATGACCTCCACACTAAGCTACAACTTCATTCAACACTTAATTGTCTCACACGGAACCGTGTGCCAGGAGTGGCCAAAGATTGTTCTCCATAGTGCTTATGTTATATATTTCATAGTCTTTGGACCCTGTATCCAATATTAGAGTTAATGTTTTAGAAAATGTGCAGCGAATCTTCCTTTCTGTCAGGTGGGCCAGCCTGCGATAATCGTCAAAAGGTTTGGCATGCAGCGCAAATTAATATTGTCTATTAGGCAATAAGCTTTTTTTGTAATAATTTTATAAAATAAAAAACATAGCATTTACCAGTAAATTACTGTGTTGTACAACAGAATGAATGCATGCAGAATTGTGATGTGATTCGCAGAGTATGTGTCCCTCTTTTACTGAAGAAAGAAGATGGCTAAGCAAGAGACATTAAGGGTGAGCCTATCTAGACAGACCAACCTCCTGTGATCAGTGGAACCTGCAGGTCTGAGAGAGTCTCTTCCCCCAGAGGAAGAAAACAGCACGTCTGAAAGAAAATGACAAGAATATAAGACAACAGGGCCTTCATGGTAAGATATGAGTACGTGACAAAAGGACCCATATCATTCACATTCTGAACTGTGAGTCGATAGAATACAGTCAAAACAGCCCTGACAATTGAACTAACCTGGTCACTACACTAAGCTGGTCACTACACTTAGCTGGTCATTTTACTAACCTGGTCACACTAACTTGGTCATTACACTAACCTGGTCATTACACTAACCTGGTCACACTTACCTGGCCACTACACTAACTTGGTCAGTACACTAACCTGGTAACTACACTAACCTGGTCACTACACTAACCTGGTCAGTACACTAACCTGGTCACTACACTAACCTGGCCACGACACTAACCTGGTCAGTACACTAACCTGGTCACTACACTAAATAACTTACTAACACCGACCTGGAACTTTTACTTCCACTACTGCTCTCTCAGCCAACTCCAGGTTGGTGCATGTCTATAATGAAAAGTGTTTTACTTTTCCTTCCTAGTTTTAGACTGCTTATTCACCATGGGCTGTAACACACACACACACACACACACACACACACACACACACACACACACACACACACACAATCTCTCTATTTCTCTCTCTCTCTCTCTCTCTCTCTCTCTCTCTCTCTCTCTCTCTCTCTCTCTCTCTCTCTCTCTCTCTCTCTCTCTCTCTCTCTCTCTCTCTCTACTACAGAAATAATATGGTCTGATTGGCTCATTCAGGGATATCTACTTAGTGTCATAGTTCTCTCCCTCCTGGCCTCTCTTGAGTCCTGCAGCAAAGCTGTCACCCAGCTTCATTAGACTGGAGAATAGGAATATCTACACACACACACACACACACACACATGCACACACACACACACACACACACACACACACACACACACACACACACACACACACACACACACACACACACACACACACACACACACACACACACACACACACACACACACACACACACACACACACACACACAGAACCCATTAAGTACATTTTAATATGTCAGGGGTTTAGGCCAGTAGAGATGATACCGCCGCTACACTAGACTAGCTTCTAGCATCATGGAATGGACGAGAGAGAGAGAGAGAGAGAGAGAGAGAGAGAGAGAGAGAGAGAGAGAGAGAGAGAGAGAGAGAGAGAGAGAGAGAGAGAGAGAGAGAGAGAGAGAGAGAGAGAGAGACCATTGTTTAGTCAAGGTGTTGTACACAGAGTTTCTGTTAATTTCATTTATATTTCCCAAGTGTCATTTTCTTTAGTACATTTTGGTGGTGACATTGTGGTGACATTATTCCACCAAGGTGCTATTCATTAATTAATGGTCCGGATTATGTGTATTCATCTTTTGTTCTAATGAGTGTTTGAAGGTATTTTTCAAAAGTAGACATGGAGAATAACAATATATTTATGATCTATGATGCAATAAATGCCTAATAGACCTTAAAACAACCATGTCTGTGGAATTAAGTTAATTGTAAAATATTACTATTATATTATTATAATATTACTTAAATTATTATAATTTTTACGAGCCATTTGCAACAAGAACAACGGAATGCTTACTTCCCATTCCCTCCCACAGTATGAATTTCAACAACAATACTATGCTATACTATACAATACTATACTATAAACAACACTATATACTATATGCTATATACTATAGTATAAACAATATACTATAGTATAAACTATAAACAATATACTATAAACAACACTATATACTATATGCTATATACTATAGTATAAACAATATACTATAGTATAAACTATAAACAATATACTATAAACAACACTATATACTATATGCTATATACTATAGTATAAACAATATACTATAGTATAAACTATAAACAATATACTATAAACAACACTATATACTATATGCTATATACTATAGTATAAACAATATACTATAGTATAAACTATAAACAATATACTATAAACAACACTATATACTATATGCTATATACTATAGTATAAACAATATACTATAGTATAAACTATAAACGATATACTATAAACAACACTATATACTATATGCTATATACTATAGTATAAACAATATACTATAGTATAAACTATAAACGATATACTATAAACAACACTATATACTATATGCTATATACTATAGTATAAACAATATACTATAGTATAAACTATAAACGATATACTATAAACAACACTATATACTATATGCTATATACTATAGTATAAACAATATACTATAGTATAAACTATAAACGATATACTATAAACAACACTATATACTATATGCTATATACTATAGTATAAACAATATACTATAGTATAAACTATAAACGATATACTATAAACAACACTATATACTATATGCTATATACTATAGTATAAACAATATACTATAGTATAAACTATAAACAATATACTATAAACAACACTATATACTATATGCTATATACTATAGTATAAACAATATACTATAGTATAAACTATAAACGATATATTATAAACAACACTATATACTATATGCTATATACTATAGTATAAACAATATACTATAGTATAAACTATAAACGATATACTATAAACAACACTATGCTATAACAGTATTATACACAATAAAAAAGAACAATAACAATAAAAAGAACCATAAAGTGTGTAACGTGTGATATCTACAGCACATGGCGGGATGGAAGTGTGCTTTTTCATATGCATAACACATCTGTGTGTCATCGTTAAGTTGAGCCTTACGATGTCTCAGCCATAGGATCAATTGTGTGATAGCAGAAATAGAAAGATAGAGAGTATGGTCACTTGAATGTTTTCCTAAATGGTTTTAAAGTAACCCCAACTTGTTTGTTTGTGCCGGCTGTCGGCAGTCCCAGACCACACTTTCCTCATGAGCTCCGAGAAAAATCAAAACATATAATTTCAGCACAACCGAACATTTAAAAATATATATATATATTAGTTGCAACTTTGAGAAAAACGTCACTCCAACAACTGTGTGACAAAACAGGCCACGACCTGCTCTGATGTGTTTTTGCGTGACTCACTGCTCTTTTCGTCAGGGTGTGAAGGGATTGAGAGTGTGTTTCATGCTAAGTATCATCGTGGATTGTTGTTCCTTCGGCCCTCGGTTCCTGTCTGAGTCCGGGCCCCTGGGGCCGAGGACACATGGCCCCCATCAGCTTTTTTTCCCCAGTTTTTAGAAGTCATTCCCAGGCAGCATGATATGACAATGTTTATATTAATTAATTACGTTGACAGGCCTCTTTCTGGCCTCTTTTCCGCGAATGAAATGCAAAGGGTTTCTTTTGGGAAGTCCTTGATCGCCCACTTCATCCTTCACTCTAAGATGATAACATTGCGCGTGTTAGACCCCAGCGAGACCGAAGAACCAAATGTGCCAAAGAACCCAGAAGTAGCGAGACACGGACACTCAAAGCAAAGGAAAAAATGTCTTTACTGTAATCTCCAACATCAAAAACATAAACTAGGCAGGGTTGGACAGGATACTTGGCGAGGTAGGAGCTGGAACACGCAGTCTCTCGTGACAGTGGTTCACAATAACCAAGCGCCCGACGTCGGTCCTCGGCAGCCTAAAGAAGGGTAGATCCCAGGTGTTAATTAGTCTCAGTAGGCCTGATTATGATGGGCAACACCTGGGATCGATTAGAGCGTGGGGGAGGCACAACAGTATCCCCCCCCTGAGGGGAGGCACCGGACGACCGCCCCAGAGCCCCCGGGTTCTCCCGATAGAAGTCGTCCAGCAGGGAGGGGTCCGCGAGATAGGAAGAGGGCACCCAGCTCCGGTCCTCCGGACCGAAGCCCTCCCAATCCACAAGGTACTGGAAACCCCGCCCCCGGCGGCGGACGGCGAGGAGCTTACGGACCGACCATACCGGATCTCCATCCGCCAGGACCCGGGGAAGCGGAGGAGCTGTAACAGGGGGAGACAAGGGACTGGAGGCCACGGGTTTCAGCTGAGAAACATGAAACACGGGGTGAACCCGGAGAGACGGAGGGAGAACCAAACGCACCGCAGAGGGGTTAATGATTCGATCCACGGTGTAGGGACCAACATAACGGGGATTCAACTTACGAGTTGATGTCTGGGAGGTCTGGAGGGGCAGGTCCCGGGCCAACAGCCAAACCCTCTGACCAGGCTGGTAGACAGGGGCAGGCACCCTCCGCCGGTTCGCGGCAAGCCGGGCCCGCTCCGTGGCCCGGAGTAGTGCGGCCCGGGCGGCCCTCCAAATGCGTCGACACCGGCGGAGGTGGGCCCTGGTGGTCGGGACCGCCACCTCCAGCTCCTGTTGGGGAAACAGCGGGGGCTGGTAGCCCAGGGAACATTGGAACGGGGACATACCAGTAGCGGAGCTCTCCATAGCGTTGAGGGAGTACTCCACCCAGGGCAGGTACTTGGCCCAGGAGGTGGGGTTACTCGAGGTGACGCAACGGAGAGCCGCCTCGACGGCCTGGTTGGCGCGCTCCGCCTGCCCATTGGACTGGGGGTGGTACCCAGAGGATAGGCTGGCCGTGGCCCCAATTCCCTTGCAGAAGGCCTGCCACACCTTGGAGATGAACTGGGGACCGCGGTCGGACACAATGTCAGAGGGGATTCCATGTAGGCGGACCACATGGAGGGTCAGGAGGTCCGCTGTTTCGGCCGCCGAGGGAAGCCCTGGGAGGGAAACAAAATGAACCGCCTTGGAGAAGCGATCGACCACGGTCAGGATGGTGTCACAGCCTTGGGAAACAGGAAGCCCCGTAATAAAGTCCATGGCAATGTGGGACCATGGGCGACTGGGAACGGGGAGGGGGTGCAGGAGACCTGCTGGAGGGCGATGCGAAGCCTTGCTCCGGGCGCAGGTGGTGCAGGCGGCTACAAACCCCCTGACATCCCTCCTGAGAGTGGTCCACCAGAACCTCCGGCTGATGAACTCCGCCGTCCGCCGCTCCCCGGGGTGACAAGCAAAGTGGCTGGAGTGGCCCCACTCCAACACCTGCGGGCGGACAGCAAGAGGCACAAACAACCGGTTACAGGGACCGTTACCTGGGTCTGGCTCGGCCCGCTGGGCCTGTCTCACCAGCGGCTCGATGGCCCAGGTGACTACACCCACCACCCGGGCTGAGGAAAGGATGGTGTCGGGGTTCTCCTTGACGGCAGGACCCTCCCCCGGGGACTGACGGGAGAGGGCGTCAGCTCTGACGTTCTTGGAGCCCGGACGGTAGGTGAGGGTGAAATTGAACCGGCTGAAGAAAAGGGCCCAGCGGGCCTGCCTGGAGTTCAGCCTCTTCGCCGTCCTCATGTAGGCCAGGTTCTTGTGATCCGACCACACAATGAACGGTAGCTCAGCTCCCTCCAACCAGTGTCTCCACTCCTCCAGGGCGGCGTGAACCGCCAACAGTTCCTTGTTGCCCACATCATAGTTCCTCTCAGCGGGTTCGAAACGCCGAGAGTAATAGGCACATGGGTGGACCCTGTGGTCCTCCTCTGACCGCTGTGAGAGAACGGCTCCGATGCCTGTGTCAGACGCATCTACCTCGACGACGTACTGCCTCGCCGGGTCGGGGTGGACGAGAACCGGGGCTGTGGTGAATAAGCTCTTGAGTCGGCGGAAAGCCGATTCCGCCTCAGGTGTCCACACGAATGGTCGAGAGGAGGAGGTGAGGGCGTTGAGGGGGGCAGCCACCTGGCTGAACCCCTTGATGAACCGCCGCACAAAGCCTGCAAAACCCAGGAAGCGCCTGAGCTGCGTGCGGTCAGTAGGGCGTGGCCATTCCTCCACCGCCTTGATCTTGGCGGGGTCTGCACGCATCTGTCCATCCTCCACCACGTTGCCGAGATACGTCACCGAGTTGGTGTGGAAGACGCACTTCTCAGCCTTCACATAGAGCCTGTTCTCCAACAGCCGTTGGAGAACCAGGCGGACGTGCACCAGGCACCAGGCGGACGTGCTGGTGGTGTTCCTCCATGGACCTAGAGAAAATCAGGATGTCGTCCAGGTACACCACCACAAAGATGTCTAGCATGTCCCTCAGCACGTCATTCACCAGGCCTTGGAAAACTCCGGGGGCATTGGACAGACCGAACGGCATGACGCGGTACTCATAGTGGCCGAGATGGGTGTTGAAGGCCGGGGGGAGGCACAACAGTGCGCTGCATGCTTCAACTTTCTTCAGTGGAATATCTTGGTAATGAAACAGGAAACAAGGCGTAGCTCTGCCCCCTTGCAGTTTCTGGTTTCTGTCCCATGGCTCTGTGTTGCCTCCCTCCAGAAGTTCGGGTCACACCATCGGACCTCATCTCTGACTGAGGCCCCCAGTTTACGTCTGAGCTCTGGACTGCTGTCGCTGAGAGCCTGGGGGTGAAACTCCACCGCACCACGGCATACAACCCGCAGGCCAACGGGCTTTGCGAGCAGTTTCATCGCTCCATGAAAGCCACTCTGCGGGCCAGCCTCACGGACGGCGGCTGGGTCGACTGACTCCAATGGGTCATGCCCGGCCTCCACTCCGCCAACAAGGAGGACCTCCAGGCCTCATCTGCAGAGCTAGTTTATTGCCAGCCACTGCGTGTCCCGGGTGAGTTTCTCCCAGTTGCCGCGGCTCCGTGGTCTGCTGCCTCACATCGAACTGCACACCGGGCCAGTGCTGGCTGACTCCCTCCATCCTATGTCCCCAAGGATCTTCAGTAGGCCACCTACGTAGGGATACTTAGTCACTTAGTATCACTTTTTGGTGGACAAGGGGGGGGGGGAGTCTGAGCGGGTCTCGGTGGACCTGTCGTTACTGTTGCTGCTGCAAGCTTCACTACTGTGGCTGTATTACTGGTCATGTTGGGAAGTAAACATTTCGACTCGTCTACCGTCTCCTCGTTTCTACTCTCTCCCACAGCATATCATTTGCTAACAAGGTGAAAATAATGTATTTCCTGTCTTGAATGATGAGTTTGACGTACAACAGATGGCTTGTGTCAGAGCTGGTTTAAGTGATGAGCCAACAATAGTAACCCATGACTTTTTTATCACTGCATGGATAACTATCCATCCTTTTCAGTTTGCCTACCAAGCTAAACGGTTCACAGAGGATGCAATCTCCGCTCTTCACCCAGCCCTCACACACCTGGACACTAATAACTCATATGTTACAATGCTATTCTTAGACTTCAGCTCAGCATTCAACACCATCATCCCCCAGCAGTGTGTGCGAAAACTTAAAGACCTGGGCCTCAGCCCCTCTCTCTGCAACTGGTTGCTGGACTTCCTCACAGAGAGACCACAAGCTGTTCAGGTCAACAACAACACCTCAAACACCCTCATACTGAGTACGGGGGCCCTCCAAGGATGTTTGCTTAGCCCCCTGCTCTTCACACTGCTGACCCATGACTGCACACCCAACCACATCGTGAAGTTTGCTGACGACACTACTGTGGTGGGTCTCATCAGCCACAACAATGAGACTAACTACAGGAGGGAGGTAAACCAGCTGGCCCTGTGGTGCCAAAATAACAATCTCTTCCTCAATGTGGACAAAACAAAAGAGACTCCACTCCACTCCCAACCAACCCCTCCCTCTGACCATCAATGGGGCTGCTGTGGAGCAGGTGAGCAGATAAGATGATGACTTACCTGGAAAAGTAACACCACCGCACTAGTGAAGAAGGCCCAGCAGCGCCTCTACTTCATCCGGAAGCTCAAACGAGCCGGAGCCCCATCACTCATCATGCTCTCATTCTACAGAGGCACCACTGAGAGCATCCTGAGCAGCTGCATCACGCTGTGGTTTGGAAGCTGCACCACCTCCAACCGCAAGTGCCTGCAGCGCATCGTGAACACTGCTCAGAGGATCATCGGTGTCTCACTCCCATCACTGTAGGACATATATAACACCCACCTCACCCAAAAAGCACTCAGCATTGTGGGTGACCCTACCCACCCCTCCAACTGCCTTTTCAGCCTCCTGCCTTCAGGGAGAAGGTTCTGCAGCCTCCGCTCGAGCACCACCAGGCTCAGGCACAGCTTCATCCACCAGGAAGTCAGGATCATGAACTCTCTCCCCTCCCTCCTTCCTGTCCTGACCTCTCTCCCCTCCCTCCCTCCTGTCCTGACCTCTCTCCCCTCCCTCCTGTCCTGACCTCTCTCCCCTCCCTCCCTCCTGTCCTGACCTCTCTCCCCTCCCTCCCTCCTGTCCTGACCTCTCTCCCCTCCCTCCCTTCCTGTCCTGACCTCTCTCCCCTCCCTCCCTCCTGTCCTGACCTCTCTCCCCTCCCTCCCTCCTGTCCTCTCTCCCCTCCCTCTCTCCTGTCCTGACCTCTCTCCCCTCCCTCCCTCCTGTCCTGACCTCTCTCCCCTCCCTCTCTCCTGTCCTGACCTCTATCCCCTCCCTCCCTCCTGTCCTGACCTCTCTCCCCTCCCTCCCTCCTGTCCTGACCTCTCTCCCCTCCCTCCCTCCTGTCCTGACCTCTCTCCCCTCCCTCCCTCCTGTCCTGACCTCTCTCCCCTCCCTCCCTCCTGTCCTGACCTTTTTTCAGGGCCCTTTGTTTTGTCTTGTGGTACATGTTTATTGTTATTATTATGTTTATATGTACACCAGATGTGGGAATCTGACAAGATTGGGAAAAGTGGGATTTCGAAATTAGCTAAATGTCCGGGATTCAGCTTTTACTTCCTAAAGTCACATCACTTTACATTACTTTGAAATTTCCCACCAAAATGTCCCACCCTCTCGCGTGTCACCATTGGCCGGCATGAAGGTTACCACTGAAGGCCTTTACGCAAAAAGAGGATCTCAATCATTACCCTCAGCACCCCCCTCCCCTTTTTATCGGGCATTGTGTCTTCTACTATGTATTGTGTTTCTAGTCTTGCACCTTGTAAACACATGGCGTGGCAGTCGCTCCATCCTCTATGAGTTATTTATTCTATATTGTGTAACACCCCTGTGAAGCACTTTGGGATTTATGTCTGTGGAAAGAGCTTTATAAATACATTTTACTGACTTTGCTTTACTCAGGGTCTGAGGAGGACAACCGCCCACGTGCCGAAAGAGTGCCTCTTATGCTCTCAAAACAAACCCCGATCGGCTGGTGGACGTCCGGCCTGAGGATCATAAATGCTACGTTCAACAGCAACACAGAGAAGACACAGCTGAACATCGGACACAGCTACAAAATATTGTCGACAAACAGAACGCAAAGGGCAGAACACTCCTGATGGGAGACCATACATTGGAGTGGGCAACAGAGGTTTTAGGAAGTCATGGGAAAACACAGACGGGGCCAGATGAACCAATTTTTATGACATCATTTTAAATATTGATAATATATCATCACAAGTTAGTCGTAGCTAAACTAAAGCTAAAGCTAACGAGAAAAAAGTGAGTTCAACACTCACTACAGAGGACGATCAACTGGAGAGACGGGCAGAGCACTTGGAGGAGCTACTCAACTCCCCAAGAGACACCCAACATCCCTTCAGCAGTAGTAGATCTTCGGATCAACGTTAATATAGGCCAGACAAGCTATCCATCTCCTGAACATGGCAAAGCGCCGGACCCAGACGTGGATCCCTGCCGAGGTTAGGCCTTCCTCCGGTGAATCTAGTAGGATCCTCTGGACGTGACGGCCTAAGAGACCAAACTGGCAAGGCCCCTTTTGAGAAGGAGATTCGAGGGAGAAGATGGGGGCGGATTGGCCTTGCACTCCGAAAACCACCCTCTAACGTCACAAGGCAAATTCTTGACCTGGAACCCTCAAAGGAAATGGAACAGAGAGCACCTGGAGCACAGCGATGGAGGCAGAGGCCAAGAAAAACAGACCTGAGGTGGAACGACCGGAAGAGGACTGCACAAGACAGGGTGCTGCCACAGATAGAAGTTTTTGATGGCCTGACTGGGCTTAACTAGCAACCTACGCTGTGTTGATGTAATATATACGTTTTTGTTTGGTTTCCTGTGTGGAAGTTTGGTTTCAACTTGAATAGTTGATGGGTTTAAGTGCCCACCTTGACTGACATACAGTGCAGCGCAGTCTTGCTACAGCTAGATGTACAATGGGCATACGTTGTGTTCAGCCAGTTGTGTCTGTTCGTCAATAATACATTCATGTAGTCATGAAGACTTCTGTGAGTGCTCGTTGGCCTGGCCCAGTTATGTTATGACAATGAACCTGTGGTGTGTGTGTGGTTGGTAGCCTCACCTGGCCCAGTCAGACTGATGAGAGTCTGGTTGAAGCAGCCTCACCTGGCCCCAGTCAGACTGATTATTCTGGTTGAAGCAGCCTCACCTGGCCTCAGTCAGACTGATTAGAGTCTGGTTGAAGCAGCCTCACCTGGCTCCAGTCAGACTGATTAGAGTCTGGTTGAAGCAGCCTCACCTGGCCCCAGTCAGACTGATTAGAGTCTGGTTGAAGCAGCCTCACCTGGCCTCAGTCAGACTGATTAGAGTCTGGTTGAAGCAGCCTCACCTGGCCCCAGTCAGACTGATTAGAGTCTGGTTGAAGCAGCCTCACCTGGCTCCAGTCAGACTGATTAGAGTCTGGTTGAAGCAGCCTCACCTGGCCCCAGTCAGACTGATTAGAGTCTGGTTGAAGCAGCCTCACCTGGCCTCAGTCAGACTGATTAGAGTCTGGTTGAAGCAGCCTCACCTGGCCCCAGTCAGACTGATTAGAGTCTGGTTGAAGCAGCCTCACCTGGCTCCAGTCAGACTGATTAGAGTCTGACCACACATTAAACCAGCCACCACACACACACACACTGGAGGAGAACTCTAGCATGGACCCTCTGCTCTGCTTAACTGTCTCAAAACGTACAATAAACTGGATTACTCAAGCACCTGTCATTGTCCTTGTCCCCCAAGAAGCCAAGCTAGTGGCATGTGGCAGAGGAGACTGCAAGAGAACCCTTCTGTTAATGTAGCTGATGTCTTAACTGTTGTATGCATTGAATAGGTACATGTTTCTTTATTGTACTATACTGTTTAAGTTTGAAACCCTTAGTATCAAAATTGCTTGTCATTTTGTTGTGAAAATGTAACTGTAAAATGCTAAATGTAAAGTGTGTTTACATGTTTATTCTGTACATCAAAATATCCTTCAAAGTGTCCTTCACTTTCTTCATTTTTTGCTGCTCCAGAAAGCAGACGACACATTCGTTGGGTGCAACTAAGCAATATTTCACTAGCAACCTAATTAAAATGAAAATTACAATTACAATTCAAGCTTGTCAATCTTCTTTTTTCCTACTTTTTTGATTGACTGGGAATATAGAGTCGATCAAACTCCACTTAACACCTGAGTTAATATCGCATTCTATCGTGGAGTTTGATCTTTATTATACTTCACAGTACCAGGGTCTGTTATACAGTTTTTTTCTATTTTAATAACAAAAAACAAAAACATGCAAAAATGTTTTAATTTGTAATCCAACTTATACATACACAAGACAGCATGTCTTCTTCATGGACCACATCCAAGAAAAAACAACAAAAAAAACCTAAAAGAACCCAATATGTACATTTTGTTTGTAAATTTACAGTGACAAGCCAATCGGGAGACACAGCGAATGCGAAGGCATATTATCAGCAGACCAAATCAGTTTTTTTGTATTGAAAAAAATAATAACTTGTGCGACAAAACCCAGCCGGGCGGCTCCCGTCCTCGGTGTCGATTGCAGCCGAAAGAGCACAAAGTAAACAACAATTCTGGTGTCACTATACACACGTATTCCTTACAGCTTTGGAAAAACAAAATAATAACATACTCTTTACGTACCACTTCCACTCTTTTGTTTTCTAACTCGGCTGACCGCAAATGGATTTGTATCACGACACGCTCCGCTACGACTTAAGATGGAGGGGAAACTTTTTATGCTGTTTTCATAGATTTGACCTGTTTTCATTTTGTTTGTTGAGAAGCCCCTGACAGCGAGAATTATTCCCAATACTTTTCACAATTTGTCTCTTTGACTATTTGTATACGTGGAGAAATCCAGTCAGGATATTAAAATTAAAATGACTATAGAATGATACTGATATTAAGAAATGGCGTTGTTACACTTGTAACATATTGACAGAGTCAATATGTATCAGAGTCATCGTTTCAAAGAAGTGACGAAAGGAGTATTTGCAGTAAATACCTTGTGTTCCCTTGTTTGTGTTTGACAAATGAATGGGCTCAGGCAACAACTGAACGTGGCAGAACTAAACAGACAGATAGCTTGTGATCAACTGTGCAGAACTTCCCTTTGAGTTGTGCAGAAGAGTTGTGTTTGTTTATCGGCTGGTTTCCAAAGCCGCCTCTCGCTCATTTTGTCCTTTGAAGCTTCCCATCCAGTATTTTCTCTGTGGAAATGATTTATACACACAAACACACACTCAATGGCAATGGGCTATGGCCCAAACATGCCCATGGACACATGCAAAAAACACACTCAAACGCACACACACACACGCGTGCACACACGCGTGCACGCACGCACGCACACACACACACACACACACACACACACACACACACACACACACACACACACACACACACACACACACACACACACACACACACACACACACACACACACACACACACACACACACACACACACACACACACACACACACACACACACACACACACACACACAGGTTCCTGGCAACACATTTTCATTTACAGTCAATTGCCAAAATTGCAAAACTTCAGGAGCTTTTAAAGCAGTGAAAAGGAAACGACCAACACAATCAAAACAATGTACAAAAAGGCACATTTTAACCCAGTGCTTCTGTACTGTGAGATTCAAGTGTAAAATGAGCGTCTTTAGCGTGGCTAGGTGCTGTGCCCCCTCTGGGCCCTTCATCCGCTGTTAACCTTCAGCCCCAAATGAGCGCTTGCTAGCTTGCTGCTTTAGGAAGCAGCAGCCAGCACATCCGCCAGCATTAAAAAGGGCCCCGCACCCCCCCTCCCCCCCCTCCCCCACCCCAACGCCAGCCAGCGCACACGCTAAAGCGAACGTCAGCATTAAATCCCACTGTGGCGGTAAAGGCCGGCTGCTGTGCTGGAGAATCTGCCCTGCCGCGGTGGCCCCGTCTGTCCTTCGCCATGTGTCGTTGTTAGTCTTCAAACTGTCCCCCACAGTGCAGTCCCTCTGCAGGACGTCCTGTTAATGATGCACAAGGTCCACGTTTTGTCCTTCATGATGGTCCCCTCTCCCCCGCCCTCCCTCCCTCCCAGCACCAATGATCACCTGTCACTCCTCCCCCTGTTGTGCAGCACCTCCCCTCCTCCTCTCCCCTCACTTCCATCTCCGACTACACTTTCATATCTTGGGCTCTTCATTCCCACCCATTTCCCTTCTCCGTCCCTCTCCCCCTCCTCCTCCTCCTCCTCCCCCTCGACTCATCCCCCTAGTCCCTCTGGAGCAGGTGGGAGGACAGGGGAAAAGGGGGGGTGGGGAGAAAGAGGAGAGGAGAGGAGACAGGTGGGTGGGTGGGCGGGATGTTGAACAGGTGACGGAGACGGGGTGGTGCCGGAGCGGCTAGTCGTCACAACCACCGCCGCCGTACAGGTCGGCCAGCCGGCGGAAGCGCGGGCCCCAGTCCCCCAGGTAGTCGTACTCCTGGTCGCCGCAGCTGGAGGACGAGTGCAGGGAGCTGAGGGAGCCGGCGGCCGAGCCGCTGCCTTCGTAGTCAAACACCAGCAGGGAGTCGTAGGGCGGCGCTGCCGGGTCGTTGTCCGCCGCCTTCAGGCCCTGAAGGCGCACCGCACAAGTCCACTTTAGTGTGATGTACACTCCGGGGGCGGGACACTCCCACTTGACATCACGAGTGGGAGTGTCCCACCACGGACGCACAACGGATGGATTAAGCTCTACCGAGTTGGTACAGTCCGACTACAGTCCCCCACTTGTGAAGTCACTAGAGGGTAGTCACATAACAATTTTGAAACAGCTTGTAATGGCTTCATATATATATATATATATATATATATATATATATATATATATATATATATATATAATGTACAGATGGAGCAGTAGCATGACAAGCAAACAGTTTAACTACAATTAGTTAGAAGGTAAGAAATGGAAAAGACAAAAAAGCTAGTATAATTGGGAAGGGATATTTGGTGTGTAGTATCAACGATCTACCTATATACAGTATATATATATATCATTCTATCTATGTATCTCTCTATCCATTACTACCCACACACTCTCTCTCTCTCTCTATCTGTATATCTCTCATGGAAAAGTAGCTGAACCAACAGCAGGGGGCATGAGAGAGAAAATAGAATGGGGGTAACAATGGAGGAGGTGGGGGGAGGTGGAGGAGGAGGAAGAGGGGGATTTGGGTCAGGGTGGACAGATGCTGGGTTTATTACTCGGAGGAGATTCAGCAGATTACCCAGCATTCTAGCCCACATATTAAGAAGAGAGAGAGAGAGAGAGAGAGAGAGAGAGAGAGAGAGAGAGAGAGAGAGAGAGAGAGAGAGAGAGAGAGAGAGAGAGAGAGAGGAGAGAGAGAGAGAGAGAGAGAGAGAGAGAGAGAGAGAGATGAGAGAGAGTGTATGTGTGGAGCAGTGTATGCTTGTCATGTCTCGTGGATGAAGCCGTCTCGGGCTCCTCACCCTGTCTGACAGGCCCTGCCTCATTATTCAGTGTTTGGCAGATGTCTTTATCCAGCCCAACAAACATTAGATGGACTTTTCACAACCACTCACATCGTGCCTCACACACACACACACACACACAGATATAAAGACACCCACTCACACCGTGTGTCTCAAACAAACACACACAACCACACACACACACACACACACACACACACACACACACACATACAAACAAACACACACACACACACACACACACACACACACACATACGCACACACGACAGGACAGAGTTATTGTGATGATGACAACCCTTTACACTCCCCTAACTCTGAGTGATTAATGACCAGCAGAGCGGACGTCCAAATCAAAAGGTGTGAACTGAGAATTGGGAAATTGAACAGCTTCAAAATACGCAGGTTGGCTCCGCATTAAAATCCATTTAGTATTAGTTTGGTTAAATAGAACTTGGCCATATTGACTGATTAGGTGTGATTATTTTAGGATGTGAAATGTATTATAAAAACCTGTTAGTGTTATTCAGCATACTCACTAATATAAAACAAATAATAGAGAGCCTGTTGACGGGAGCTGTGTTTACCGTGGCTATAAGATATGTTATTGTAATAAAAGCATCTGAAACACCTTAAGGTATAAAGGTATAAAAACAATACACGGTCCTGCAATGCCTGCATTGGTCACCTTTGGGGGAACAATCAGGACTGACTATGAGTTGAACTGTGAAACCCTGAGATATCTCTCTCAGAAGCCGACAGCCCCCAACGTCTCTGGGATTAACTAAACACAGTGGGTTTACCTCAAGCAAATTAGCGAGGCTGTGGCCACATCTGAAGAGGGCTAATCCAGACCATTAGCAGGCCCGATTAAGACTTCTGCTGTCCGTCTGTCCATCTGTTACTGCACTCTGCCTCGCTGAGCCTAGTGTAAACCTCTTGTGTGGGAACACTGTGCATGGTTTGTACTTATCCCCTTCAAACATCCATAGTGCATATATATCAGTAGAATGATTTGTTCATAAAGTGGCCAGTCGATTTGAAGGATCTGCCGCTTCCGCTGATGGATCAAGAAAAGTATATTTTCAACCTAGCTTTGTGTTGCTTTCCTCTCTCTCTCTCTCTCTCTCTCTCTCTCTCTCTCTCTCTCTCTCTCTATCTGCCTCTCTCTCTCTCCCTCCCTCTCTCAGAAGCCAACAGCCAACAGTCTCTCTAGAGACGTGTTAATCTGCTTAATCCCCGTCCTGTGACTGGCGCACCTCATGGATGAAGTCTCCGATGTCCCCGGGGTGGGGTGCGGCCGAGCGGACGGGGTACTGGTGGTCGTGGTGCAGGGGCCTCTCGTCCAGGCGGCGTATGCCCACCTTCACACAATCTGCCTCCAGCGCGTCCGGCTGCTGCAGCTGGCTCAGGTCATAGTCCTGCGTGTACACATCCAGCATAGCACACACACACACATGCGCACGCACACACACACACACACACACACACACACACACACACACACACACACACACACACACACACACACACACACACACACACACACACACACACACACACACACACACACACACACACACACACACACACACACACACACACACACACACGTAGTATTTACAGGACTTGCACAGAAGGCTTTTCTCAGAGTAGATGTAGACTTTCCCACTGAATTCAGCAACAGCGGCACGTATTTATTAAAACTGATCCGCCGGAGGTTTGCGAGCGAGGCAAGGCCGCGCCCATGTGTTCAAATCAATCTTCTGGCCCAGTCGAGGCCAGACTCACTGTGAACCGCAAACAATGTCAATCATCAATATTCAATATCTGGATCTGGATCTGGATCTGGTCTCGCGAGGCGGGTTGCACGTCTTTCTCAAGAACACTGTTTGCCAATTTGTTTTTAAAAAGCAGCTCGGGGATGGAAGCGGCAGCTGTCCAAGGACACGGTCGGAGGAGCCAGCAGCATCAGCTGTATAGGAACCCCCCCGGGCTGCTCCTTACCAGGCCGGACCGTGAGCAAGTCGGGCAAACACACTGTCAATTTAACCCTGGGTCTCGTTCAGGCCTTTTTCCTCCACGCCCCCTGACACGCCAGATTAAAATATTTTCATCGCATTTAATTTAGGTTGTTTTGTCACGGTGGGAGGGTGAAACAAACATGTTTGTTTCAGAGGGAAACACAAATATGTTTGTCTGTATGTTTGGCAGATGGAGGCTTAGGGAAGGGATGTGTGTGTGTACGTGTGAAGATAGTGGGGTGGGGGTGGGGGTGTGTGTGTGTGGGTTAGTGTGGGGGGGTGGTTTTAGTGTTACAGATCTACTGTATGTCGCAGTGATCTATACTAATTCTCTGAGCCAGGAATGCAGTGATTTGTGCAGTTTCTAGGTGGTGGTGCAACATACAGCATCACCATCACCATCAACATCACTGCTCCTGCTTTGTAATTTAAATATAGTACTTTTCTTTCAGCTTCTAAGTGTTGCTACCTATGCATTATTCCATTGTTCTCACGTATGAATAGGGAATGTCTGCCTATTTATCTGACTCGGGGTCTTAAAGTTTGCATAACGTGTCAATCTTCCAGCGAGTGATAAAATATCGGGAGACAAATACACACAAAACAGACACAGACACAAAAGAGGCAATATGGAGAGGAAAGAAAGAACTGTGAGATAAGGTTGTGTGTGTGTGTGTGTGTGTGTGTGTGTGTGTGTGTGTGAGAGAGAGAGAAATAAAGAAAGATAACGTGAGAGCAAAAACAGCCGAAAATAAGAAAGGAAACAAGGGGTCGGACCTGGTCCTCCTCGCCGCCCCCCTCCTCGTCGTACTTCAGGATGTTGTCCCGGACGTCGTCCTCGGGGTCGATGAGCAGCTGCTTGGCCTGCCTCTCCTTGTCCCTCCTCTTCATCCACATGACGAACACGAGCACCAGCACTATGGACCGCCAGGCAGCAGCAGGACAGCAGCAGTACAGGAGAGAGACAGGAGCAGGACAGGAGAGAGACAGGAGCAGGACAGGAGAGAGACAGGAGCAGGACAGCAGCAGGAAAGGAGCAGAACAGGAGAGATACAGGAGCAGGAAAGGAGAGAGACAGCAGCAGAACAGAAGCAGGACAGAGGAGAGACAGGAGCAGGACAGGAAAGAGACATGAGCAGGACATGAAAGAGAAAGGAGCAGGACAGTAGAGAGACAAGAGAGAGACATAAGCAGGACAGGAGAGAGACCAGAGCGGGACAGGAGCAAGACAGGAGCAGGACAGGAGAGAGACCAGAGAAAGACAGGAGAGAGACAGGAGCAGGACAAGAGAGAGACAGGATCAAAACCGTTAGAAGGACCGGACAGAAGAGTGGACTGTTTATATAGCGCTTTTACCCAAAGTGAATAGGGGCCCTTTCGCGAAGGGACACCTCGAAACTTGGTCAGGAGGAGCCTGGGGAATCGAACCAGCAACCTTCCGGTGCCAGGCGACCCCGCTCTACCTCCCGAGTTCCTGCCAGAGTGCACCTCAAAGGTGTGTCGTAAATTAAAGTGTTTCCCGGACCGCTCGGTCGACAGGAAGCAAAGGACCCGCAACTTGGACTTTATATCCAATCGTGAATTTGTGCCGATGCTGCGGGCCATGGAGCTCCAGAGCACCAGTCAATATCGTTGGTATTGACCAGGTTTTGTACTCATTCTGCGGGCTGTGGGAGGTGATGTGTCTACACGGTCACTTCTCTGTACTGCTCTCGGAGGCTTGTTAGGAAGGAAATGCACTTATGACTTCTTGTGACTAGTAGTTTTCTTGTCTACCTATATTGAATGACCTTATTGTACGTCACTTTGGATAAAATTGTCTGCTAAATAACTGTAATGTATTGTGATGTGTGTGTGTGTGTGTGTGTGTGTGTGTGTGTGTGTGTGTGTGTGAGAGAGAGAAGGCAGGGCAGACGGGGCCTCACCAAGCAGGACGATGATGCAGATGAGGATGGCGATGATGGCGCCCGTGCCGAGGCCGGCGGCCACGATGCGCTCCATGTCCACGCAGTCGCCGTGGTGATCGCACTGGCACACCTTGACGCGCAGGTAGGAGGTGTTGGACATGGGCAGGTTGCCGGAGTCCGTGATGATGACGGGCACCGTGTAGATGCCGCTCTGCAGGGAGCCCACGCGCAGACGCAGCTGAGCTTGTTCTCCTGGAAGGGGCCGGGGGCGGGGGGGGGGGGGGGGGATTTTTATTGGAATTCTTATTTTGAATATGCTCAAATCAAAGGTCAAGGAACAGACAAAAAAAACCAATATACATCGTTTTTTGACTTGGTTCCTTGACCTGTGATCTGAGGATATAGCCTGAGCAAAAAATGTATTCAAATAATAAAACAAATATATATATATATATATATATATATATATATATATATATATATAAGGGCCTATATATCATTTTTGTTTTTTGGACTCTGCTTGACCTTGACCTTGAACTGAGCATATAGCCAGAGTACATTTTTAAAATTATGATTATATGTATATATTATATATATATATTTATATATAGATATTTATATCTATAATTTTTTTATATACCCTTATTTTTTATATTCCCCTTTTTAAATGTATTTTATTGTATTTATATTTTGACTGGGTTTGCTTGACCAGTATCTATCTGATCTGGTTCAAGCACCACGCACGGACCGTTGAGGCGCATCAGCGTCCAGTTGCGGCGTGTGTCCAGGGGCCGGTTGGCGAGCTCGAAGGCGAAGGGCCCGCCATTGGGCATGAGGTCAGGGTCGCTGGCCGTGATGTTGATGCCGTTGGGCTCGGGCCGCTCGCACATCTCCACCTCTGGGGGGAAGACGTGCGGCGCGTTGTCATTGATGTCCAGCAGGTAGATCTGGAGGGTGCCGGTACCACTGGCCGGAGGGTTACCTTCGGGATGGAGACCATGGAGACACACACACACACACACACACACACATCAAGAAGATGACACTCACACACTGGTGCTTTATGATCATATCCACCATCCATCCACCATCTGCTACCTAACAACAATAACACAGACTCAAGGGGAGACCAGTAGAGTCTGAACTAGTGGGGTCTGAACTAGTAGAGTCTGAACTAGTGGAGTCTGAACAATTAGAGTCTTGACTAGAAGAGACTGAACTAGTGGAATCTGATCTAGTAGTCTGAACTTGTAGAGTCTGAACTAGTGGAGTCTGAACTAGTGGAGTCTCGACTAGTAAAGTGTGAACTAGTGGAGTCTGAACTAGTGGAGTCTGAAATAAAGCATGTGACCATTCTCAAGGTCACCAGAGGAAGCTCCACCTCTCTCCCGTCAAATGTTTGTGAAAAAGTTGTATCTGTATTTGCAGATTGGCTGAGCCACATCACACTTTTGGTGATCACGCAAGAAAAAGATCCTCACCGATTGTTTCTAAAGCTGAATAGATAGCTGAGGAATCATAGGACGGGGTGAATCTACTGTCATTTGGTTATTGAGCAGGGCAGCAAAATCCAATCACAAGCAGTCACCGGAGACCCATTTGAGGTCGGCGTGAAGTGGAGGCCGCTCAGCCCTGAATGATTTTCTGCCTCAGAAAGCAGATATGTCTCTCTCTGTGGCCGTGCATCCAAAGCCCAGACAGCAGACACAAACACACTGACGGAACAAGACTGCATCGCCGGAACGTGGGCCAACGTGATGAATGAGATGAGAGTCGTGTGAATGAGAACCAATCGAGGGGGAATCTGTGGGAGAAAACACCCTCCTCGTCCTCACCGATAAGAACATTTGATAAGAGAATAGCCTGGGGATGGAACGCAATTACTCTACTAGATAGCAGAACTGCTGTAAGCAAGGACAAGGCCTTTCCATTCCCCGACTTCCTGTCAGTGGAGCAGTCTCTGCTATTGGAGGTCAGAGCCTTACAATCTACCCGACATCCGAGTCTGGCTTTTCTCTATTTAATCAATGCCGACACACACATCTACATCGCCAAGCGTTGTTGTAAGTTGCGGATCAAATGGAGGACAACTGTAAAACAAACCGAGATTCGGTTCCCAGGCGTGAAGGCACGGCTCCATGGTAAACATTAGCTAGGCCGGGGGTCGCGTGAGAGCAGTGGGTTTTTACCGTTGTCGCTGGCCACGAAGGTCACGTTGTAGAGGTTGTTCTTGACGTAGGGGGACTCCCGGTCCAGGACCGCCCGGGTCGAGATCCTCCCGTTGAAAGGGTCGATCTCCAGCCAGTTGGCCGGGTCGTAGAGCTTGGCGTACCTGCGTGGTAGAGCCATTTACTCACTTGAGACAGTTTGGATTACCCACAATGCATTCCGGTGGAAGGAAGAGCATCTTAAACCAAAACTTTTCAATGTTATTAATAACCCTAGACCAGCAACCCTTATGAACAGGCAAGTCATAATAATACATTACAATAAACTATATCTATATACTGTATTTATCTACATATACATATGTATATATACCAACCTGATTCAACACAAACTAATCGTTTTAAGAACCTTCAGGAAGGAAGGTG
Source organism: Muraenolepis orangiensis (assembly GCA_027704905.1). Taxonomy (NCBI): domain Eukaryota; kingdom Metazoa; phylum Chordata; class Actinopteri; order Gadiformes; family Muraenolepididae; genus Muraenolepis; species Muraenolepis orangiensis. Next base: position 28,727,995 of record CM051004.1, read on the forward strand.
GTGGGGGTTCGGGCCCCGGCCGGTAACTTACCGGACGGTCTGCCGCATGTATCTGTCGGGGTCCTGGGCGGTGAAGGTGGTGAGCAGAGAACTTGCGGGGAGGCCCTCCTCCAGCCTGATGGTCTTGGGGTCCGGGGAGAACTCGGGGCTCTCGTTGACGTCGAGGACTCTCACCGACACGGTGGAGGTCGACTGCCGCGGCAGATGGATGCCCCGCGCCAGCGGGACATCGTTCTCCGTCACCACCGTCAGCGTGAAGGAGCGGGTGAGCTCGTAGTCGATGGGCTGGAGAGACGAAGAGATTCAAGATTCAAGATTTTTAAGTACAATGGAATGCTTACTTGCCATTCCCTCCCGCAATATGCATTTCGAAAACACAATACTATAAAAATAAAAAGTACAATAAAACTAACAATAAAGTGAGTGATGGATGATATGTACATGTGTTGAATTGTGAAAAAAGCATTTAAAGAGCATTTTAAAGTGCCAGTATTGCAGCAGCATCATGAATAATGTGCAGTGCATAGCAGTGCAGTAACTGTAATGAGTCCACAAAGTTCAGCAATTTTATGATAGTGGCAGCACTCCTAGCAGTTCAATAGGCGCACTGCCTGTGGATAAAAACTATCCTTTGAGTCGTGACGGAGAATGTTTACATTTATGTACTATTATTATAGTCTCATGTTATTTTTTTTTATGTCTTGGATAACTTTACATTATTATTGTAGCTTTTTAGAGTTTATTTTTGATTATCCCTCTGGTGATTTGCAGTTTTGTTCTTTTTTTCCCTCCTTTCGTTTATATTTAAATGTGTTACATCCCACATATGTGTTCCGTTTTAACGTAATGAAATGTAATGCATGTTTAATTGTTCTAATCGGAGCACACGTGGTCTTTTTAAAACAGCAGCCCCTCAAAGACCACGACTTGTTTGTAGTCAAGCGAGTGATAACAGATGTATATTTTTTCCAGATCAGGACGTAAACCAGCCAGGTCCCAAATTTGTAAATGGACGACATTATATATACATTACATTACGACATTATATACATTCCCTCATTCATACACCGATGGCGGTGTCAGCCATGCAAGGAGACAGCCAGCTGATCAGTAGGACCAGTAAGGGTTAGGTGTCTCTTGCTCAGGGACACTATGACACTTGGCTAGGAGGAGTGTGTGTGTGCAGCGGACATGGCGGCTGCGGTGTGTGTATGCACCTTGACCACGGTGAGCAGGCCCTCGTTGCTGGTGGGGTCGGTGGGGATGGAGAAGCGGCCGGTGGGGTCCCCGGAGGTGATGCGGTACGCTGCGTTCCAGGCCGCCGTGTGGGGCTGGTCCTTGTCCGTCACCGTCAGGTTGGACACGATCACGTTGACACGGCTCTCCTGGACGTCACCGAAAAACTAAAGGGGGAAAAGAGAGAGAGAGAGAGAGAGAGAGAGAGAGAGAGAGAGAGAGAGAGACAGACAAACGACGGTGAAAGACAGTAAAGCAAGAAGCAAGCATTGTGATGGAGGGGGTGAAAGAGTGAGCGAGACAAGAGAGTAAATAAAAGATTAGGAGGGGATAGAGTACAGAAACAGTCAAGGCTGAAACATTGTTCTGCCGTTTTGTGTTGAGCAGGGAAAACATGGTGTGCTGAGGCGCTGTGATCCGCTCCAAGCAGCTTCTGAATCAACACACGTCCATCCTCCCTTCTGCTCTGTACCTTAAAAAAAAAAGAGGGACCTGTGCCTTCTACCATAACTGATATCAGAAGGCTAGCGCCAGCTCTACGAAGCGTAATCTCTACCTAGCATCAGCTCTACACGCGATCAGCTCTCTCCATCATCAGCTCTACCTAGCATCTGTTCTAGCGAGCATTCACCTACTCTACCTAGCGTCTGTACGTTCTACTGTAACTTATCAGTACAACTCTACCTAGCGTCACCTTTACCTAGCACCTACTCTACTTAGCATGCACTCTACCTAGCATCAGCTCTACCTAGCGTCTGTACCTTATACTGTAACTAATATCAGAGCGCTAGCATCATCTCTACCTAGCATCTGTACCTTCTACCAATATCAGAACGCTAGCAGCTAATATCAGCCCGCTAGCATCAGTTCTACCTAGTATCTTTAATTTATTAATGATAATACTATATTTGAGTACATTTGAGTACACTTAAGAAGTGCAAAAAACGGATCATGGTGATTCTTAAGGAGCACAGACCCGGGACTTGCAGAAAGATGTTCCTCTACCTCGTGTATATAATTCCTGAAATGATATCTACTACTTGACTGAATGTCACATAACCAACTCTTCCGCGTCGCTCGTGTGTCAGAGCGCCAGAGGCCCACTTATATGATATTGTATATACTTCTGTCTGGAGACGTCTGAGAATCTAGTGTTCTGGGACTCAGTGAACAACGACATGCTTGTCTGAACCTTTATTGGATATAAACGACAAGCCTAGTATGCAGCAGTATGATGACAGAGTCAATAACAAACACTGGCTGCTCAATTACTCCTGCAATCAGTTCCCCCCCCCCCCCCCCACCCCCCCACACACTCTACACACCATCATTTAGAATCAATATGGCCGCTAGGTGAATAAGGTTAATGGACTGGCAAGTAAAATTAATATACACGGCGAGAAGAGAAGAGGTCAAATTGAGGCTTGACGAAAATGAAGTTCATTTGAACTTCATTTTCATTTAGTGACTTCTTCTTCTCACAAGGTCCCCTAACGTCTGGAGAGACATTGGCTGTGTCCAAAATAACTCACTACTCACTATATAGCGGACTATACAGTGAGTTCTATATAGTGCACTATATAGTGAGTTCTATATAAAGTGAGTTCTATATAGTGCACTATATAGTGAGTTCTATATAAAGTGAGTTCTATACAGTGAGTTATATACAGTGAGTGACTTTGTGAGTGACTTCGACATGTTGAAGTGCTGTCCGAATGTATAGTGAGAATTATTAAACACGATAAAGTGCACTCATCGTGTCCCACAATGCATCGTGAAAAGCAGCGTACGACCGATGGTCACTAATCAAGCATCCTATCCTATCATGCATTGCCCTAAAAGACAAACGGCAGACAGGACAAGAAGCGACATCCACCGGCGTAGATCTGGCACGTTTAATTATGAGACAGAAACTACGTCATTAACGGACACTCCAGTAGTGTCCCAACGTGTTTTTTTTTTTCATTTTGCCGAAGAGTTCACTATAAAGTCCTCTACATTCAACTACTAGAGCTGGAGTAGGCAGTAGGGAATGAGGGAAGGATTACCATACCATGTCGGTGGTGAACTCAGAGGGGTTGTCGTTGATGTCTGTGATGCGGATGATGGCGGTGGCGGTGTTGGACAGGCCGTAAGTGGGGTTTCCCTCCATGTCGGTGGCCTGGATGATCAGCGAGTACTGGGGAACCTTCTGTAGAAACAAGAGAGAAAGAGACGACCATCAGCCCAGACTTAGGCTGAGAACACAAAGGCATAAGAGCATGTCAGGCCGTGACATATAGAAACTTTTGAAAGGCTTGACGATAGCCTGAAGGTAGGAAGGAGCATGA